>JANDJT010000169.1:23207922-23231352 GCA_024331685.1 Stegophilus panzeri | reverse complement strand
ATATATTACACACACACACACACACACACATATATATACATACATACATACACACTCTATATAATCTATATTATCTGTAACAGCAGGATTAAAAGCTTATAACAACCAAACAGGTAATAAACTACAGAATGAAGCAATATTGATGCAGTCTCTCTCCTTCAGCGTCTATCAGAGCACATGTGGGTGGGCAGTGGGGTGTAAAAGGTGCAAAAAAGCTGTCAAACTTCAAACTTTTCCACACAGGTTATGTAGTAATGTAGCAAGTCCTCCAGACATGTTCCACATGCAATAGTCAGTCAAGGAAATCCTGATTAAAGCCAGTGATGGTCCATACCCCCCAGGTTTAGAGGGTAGCAGTGGTCTCAAGTTGCCTGGCTGCTCTATTGTGCTCGGAGGGGGGGGAGGGGGTGAAAGCTATGAAACAGCCACTAGCCCAAGTCCCCTATCCGAAGCCACTTAGAAAAAGGCACCACAACGCTTATGGGCGTGCACTGCTCCATAGCCAAGTTTCAACAAGAACACCGACAACCACAAAGGGGGGAGGTTCAGGGATTGAGGAAAAAAAAGAAAAAAAAAAAAAAAGCACAAAAACTGTCTTTACGGTTTGATGTATACTTTCTAAAGCTAAAGTTCTTCTCTTTCCCTCATGGTTTTTCAAAAAAAAAAAAAAAAAAAAAAAAAAGTAGTAGTCTGTAATCCTTTTGGGTAGACTGTTTACCATTGTACTTCAAATTATTAATGATGACCCAAATCAATATGGAAATTTTATAAAAAAGTGGAACAAAAGTATGAAGGGTGTCTCGTGAACAGAGGGATCCTTTAAGGCTGTAGGCCTTCAGGGTGGGCAGCTACCAGGGGTCCTCCAGGTCTGCACCGTTCTATAAAGAGCAGAGGTAGCAGAGGGAAAATGAGAACAGGAAGAGAAGGACAAAAGTTAGTTATTAAGGAAAAAACATACTTTATTTTTCACTTAAAGCAGGATAAACATAAACGTGAGCTCTGGTATATATTCCATGCCTCAATGAAAAATTGTAAATCAAGCTTTTTAAAAAAAATAAAACTAATTAATTAAAAGTATATAAATGTTCAAGGCACAAGAGCAAAGACATGAAACAAAGAGCAAAACAAGAACAGACATGTGTAATTTAAACCAACTGAAACCAATCAAAGATGAAGTAAACCAGCTTTCCTCAAATAATTACTCTCATACAACACCTGTGAGATGTCCAATCTGATTATGTCCAATCTGACTCTACACTGCCAGGAGTAGACGTGTGTCAATATTACATTTCCATATTCTATTACCGCCAGGGACAGAGGGTTGACCTCTCAATACATCTACACAGCCCATCATGTTTGTCAGGGTTCTGCAGGTCACAGTGTGTATTTGTAAATATTAAATAATTAGCAAAATATTACGTAACAGAAGAAAAAAAAAAGAAAAAAGAAACGACTGGGTGGTGTGCTGTGTCCTGATGCAAAGCAGAGTTACCATCACCACAGTGAGGTTGATTATTTTCCTATAACAGCATGTGTTTTATTCCTTGTACACCACAGCAATTTGCCAAGAAAGACATTTTTAATTTATTCATTAATAATACATCATGCTTTTAAAGTCTTGTCAAAGAAGCTTCACCATATCAATGAGTGTGTTTTTCATTTTTTAGAATCTGTTTATTACTCATTTGTGGCTCATCCTCCACACAAGACCCCTGTGTATGAGCTGTTCCTATAGAAACGATAACATATTAGAAGGAGTGCATTAATTCAGTATAAACCCTTCATTTGTATTACTGCTGGAACTATGGCCAAAGCCGTGCAGTAACAGAAACTGAATCAATACTTTCTAACAATATTAGAGATGTCAACAGCACTGTAGTATAACTTTTAACAATTAGCTAGCTACAGGCACAGCTATTAGTAGCTGTTATTTGAAGTTACTGTCATTTGTATAGTTTCTGTAGACCACCACCTCCTGTCCTCAATGGCACAGGACTTGCCCAAAACACCACTGTAGTCAAGTGTAATGACAATTTCTCCTCCTGGAAGAACTCACATTTGGTTGTTTGTTACTGAATGTCAAACAATGTAATGTACTTAAGAAGTCATAAAACATTCCTTCACAGATTGTGTGCTGTCAGGATCAATCACTTGATCAACTCGCTATCTAATAATAAACAGATTTTTAAAAATGAAAACTGTTTGTGGGCAAAACTGAGATCATTATTATTGGAACACCTACTCTTACTAAAAAATATCCTTTATGAGCTTACTTGTGACATTGATGGAACTCTCATTAAACCATGTAGTACTGTAAAAAAAATGTAGGCATTGTTTCACCTTTGAAGCTCATATAAACTCAGTTTATAAAACTGGATTCTTTCACCTTTGTCGCATTGCTCGCCTCTGTCCCTTTATTAGCCTCAAAGATGCTGCAACACTGGGTCATGCATTTATATCCTCATGTCCTGACTATTGCAATGCACTCCTTATTAGTTTACCTGCTAATTCCATTGCTAGGTTGCAATATATTCAAAACTCAGCCACTAGACTTCTTACACATACCAAGCGCTCAGCTCACGTTACTCCAATCCTGTCTGAACTGCATTGGCTACCGGTTTTGTTTTGCATTAAATATGAAATAATCCTGCTTACATTCAAATCACGCAAACTGCTTCTCCCCTACAACCCGACCCGCTCTCTCAGGTCCTCTGGGCTCAGACTCCTCTCTGTCCCTAGATCTTATCTCTCCACTATGGGTGGCAGGTCTTTCAAGTGTTGTGGCACCCAAAATCTGGATTTCACTCCCTCCGATTCTTTGCATCACCACATCCATCTCAGAGTTCAAATCCCAACTTAAAACATAAGTTTTCTCAGTGTTACTTGTCCTAATCTGTTTCTATGCATTTTCTCTCAGTGACCGTTCTATCTGTACTGTGTTTTCCATTTTCTGTGTCTGATTGTTCACTGTTAATGTTTTATTGTATTGATATTGTAAAGTGTCCTTGAGCTCTGGAAAGGCGTTATATAAATGAAACATATTCTTCTTCTCTTCTTCTTATTATTAGTTGTGCCTAGACCCAAGATCATTCTATCTATCAACATAACTTGCACTCTCTGGCAAGATACATGCATTGTATCAGGCCAGTGATCTAAACATGCCAATGACTATGACAAATAATGAAGATATTTGCGTTCTGCAATTGCAAAATATGACTGTTAAACAAAACCTTACTACGACACAAATATTTGTACACTTTTCTACTTACTAGCCCTGTTTTGAAGTTTAAACTTAAGAAATTCCGATCTCGTCAACAGAATTATAGGACTGTGTTTGTCTGAGGACATGTAAATGTTGTTTACAATGCTGAGACAATAACACTCAACAGAGATGTACAACGTATCAAATGATTTCAAAGTAAGATGCACCGATGTATCGGCCAATACCGATTATAGGCAATTTTTCACGCTATCGGCCGATAGTTTAAAAACCTCCGATAATCAGGGCCGATTGTATCCTGTCAATCAAAAGAGGGCGGGAAAACACGTCGATTTCGTGCTGTGTGTAAAGATGATGTCTCGTGTGGAATGATGACAAAACTGCCATTTGTAATCTCTGCACTGCTAAAAATTTTACACCGGACGCTGCAGTAAAGCGGGAGTTTCAGCGTCGAGTCTAATTTTTTTTTTTTTTTTGCCGAGCTGCTCGTGCTGAATTAAAGCGCCAGTACACCGTTGACAGATTTAAATGAAGATCAGTTGACAAATATATTTGTAGAGTAATATATTTCATATCCAGTTAATGTTAATATATATATATATATATATATATATATATATAAATAAAAAAAAGTTTATATTATATATATTACCAGTTTGTAGAAGAAATGCTTTTGTTTGTGGTGAGTGAATGTGAAACCTTTTTTTTTTTTTTTTTTTTTTTTTAGAATTCAGTCAATGTTAATATGAATTAATAACATTCAATAAGTTCAGAAATCTTACTTTAATCTTCAGAATTTAGTTCATGTGTTAATGTTAACTAGAATAATGTGTTTTCTGTTTATGAGACCAGTTACTGTGAAACAACTTGTTGAAATTGAGAAAATAAAGTTTTTATTTGCATTTCTTTCGGAATTGTGGAATTAATTATTATTAATTTAAAAGAAGGCATACAAGGCAGAACTATCGGTATCGGCCGATATCACTCTGAATAATCGTTTATCGTATCGGCTGAGAAATTTACTATCGGTGCATCTCTAGTTTAAAAGTATTGAAACTGATCAGTGCTAAGAATTTCAGAGCAGGTTAGGATTGCTCACTGATATTACTAATGCAGTTTCAGCACTATTTTCAGCACCTCTGGATGATCAAAATGACACCTGGCAGTACATTTTTGAGAAAAAACAACAACACCACAGTAATTATAAGACTATATGACTATTTTAGCCTTCTGTAGGAAGCATGATTAGTCATTAAACTTACCAAATGAAACAGGAGGGCTGCATTAATCAAAAAATGAACACAAAATTAGAAGAGACTACAGTGTTTTTGACTGCAAAAGCCTTCAGAGGTTTTCGAGACGGTGTTTATATGTATACAAATGTGTTTGAGAATAGAAGAAAAAACATGGCATCCACCTGGCAAAGCAGCTATACTGCTGAAGTGTGGGTGCAAATTTAGGCCAACACTAGTTACACAGCAAAGGCTGTGTGCCTTAGAATTGTACATTTTGATTAAAAAATCTGATTGCTAGAGATCGCGCTTTTCAGACACTCAGTATTGGTATCGGGTCAATGTCAGATTGGATTGGATATTAGACAAAACATATTGAATATCAGATCCTGTAACAAAAGGATTGGAATTGGAAAAGAAATGTATTTTTGGAATATTACATACATTTTTACATACAAAGAGACTTGACTGTTTTTTCCCTTTTTTTAGGATTGATTTTATTATATTTATATACACACACTTCATATAAAGTATATATTTAAATACATCATATCAAGAGTTTAACTGTGAAGTGCTTCAAAATACTTTTTAAAGCGTTATACTTTTTAAAGAAAACAATATTGCACAAGTATCGGAATTCGCTGAGACTCGAAGTTTCAGTGTCAGTAAAGAAAAAATAATAATAATTACTAATAATTACTAACAGTAATTGGCTAATTTCAAAGAACCCCTAGGCTGAATAAACACAGAACACTCAGTGGCCTGACGCAAACTATAAAAATGTTGTAATTACACAGCTGTTGAATAAGTGAATAATTCAGCTACACACACAAATAATAATAATAATAATAATAATAATAATAATAATAACAACGTTTATTATTTGTTATTATTTATTTTTATAGCACCCTTCTACAAACTCAAGGTCCCGTTATAATTAGAAAGCAGACACAAATAACACAGAATCTCAATAAAACATGACGGCGAGGTTAAGAGTCACAGAAACATTGGGTAAAGAGAAGTTTTGAGTTGGTTTTTAGAATCATGTACAGAGGTAAGATTACGGAAGGATTGTGGAACAGAGTTCCAAGGTGAAGGGGCAACTGTGCAGAAAGTACTACCACTGAGTGAGGTCGGCTTGTAACGTGGAATGAGTAATAAGCCAGAATCAGATGACCTGTGAGAGCGTGATGGAGTGTAAGGACGGACGAGATCAGCAATGAGGGAGCTAGACCATGTAAGGCTGGGAAAGTGATGAGGAGAACTCTGTATTGAGTATGATATGAGACAGGTAACCAGTGTCACCTGCGCAGGACAGGAGTGAAGTGTGATGATTTCTCAGAGTGAGAGAGAACCCTGGTTGCTGGATGTATTGAAATTTATTGATTGTTTTAGTGGAAATGCCAGAAAAGAGAGCATTACAATGATCAAGCCAAGAACTAATGAAGGCATGGACAAGAGTTTCATGATCTGTGGTATTCAGAATGGGGCGAAGTCTAGCAATATTGCGAAGATGATAGAAAGCTGTGAGAGAAAAGATGTGCGAGTTAAAAGAGAGTGTGGAGTCAAAGATAATACCAAGGTTGTGGACCGTAGGGCAGGGTCTGACCAGAACATTATTTATATCAATTAACTGATCAGGGAGAAGAGATAGTCGCAGCATCTCCACATGTTCTAACATGTTGGTTTTTTTCAGTATTGAGTTTGAGAAAATTACTGGGCATCCAGGAATGAATGTCTTTGATGCATTCAGATAAGGAATTTGTGGGGAACGGGAAAGAATGATGTGAGCTAATAGAGTTGAGTGTTGTCAGCGTAGCAACGGAAATTAAGGCCATGGTGGTGAATAATGCGACTTAAGGGAAGCATGTAGGCGATGAAATGAAAAGCAGTGGACCAAGTACAGAATCTTGAGGAACACCTTGAGAAATAGAAACAATGGTAGATTGAAATTAACGATTGGAAATGTAGTGCTGATGACTAGAGAGGTAAGAAATGAACCAAGATAAAACAATGCCAGAAATTCCAACAGCAGAAAGGTGAAAAATAAGTATACTATGTGAGATAGTATCAAAAGCAGAATTAAAGTCTAAGAGGACCAGAAAAGCGATGACACGTGTGTTGGAGGCCATCAAAATATCATTTAGAACGCCGACAAGTACAGTCTCAGTGCTGTGAAGCGGACGGAAGCCAGACTAAAAGCATTCAAAAGAGATTATATGATCTCAAGTAGGAGAGTAGCTGGGAAGTAACCACTTTCTCCATTACTTTAGCCAAGAAAGATAGATTAGAAATAGAGTGGTTGTTTTTAAGATCTGAGGGGTCCAAGCTAGGCTTGTTTTAAAACTGGAATGACAGCAGCAGGTTTGAGTTCTGGAGGGACAAATCCAGTACTAAATGTTCTATTGATGAGGCGGGAAATAAGCACTGAGCTAACAGACATGCACAGCTCAAGTATGGCAGTGGGGGCAGGATCAAGCTGACAGGAAATAGAATTAGATTTACTAGTTAACTCAGAAACAGCAGATGGAGTAGTGGGATGAGAAGAATGAGTGATGAGTGAGAAAATGAACTGCGAAAAACTGTGTAGGTTACTTCTTATAAAGTATGATTAATCATAGCTCTAGTGTGACAATGTTTACCAGGTTAATTTAATCTATAGAACATAATTTATGTCTCTCAGTATCTCTAATTTGATGTGATAACAATATAACACAGGAAGGGGGAGACAGATACACAAAGGGAATACAAGCAGAGTGTACTCTGACCAACACCCAGTCAAGCAGAGGCGACTGCCAGTAAAATACTGGCCATGTCACATAATAAATTGGAGTAGATGAGAAAGACGATCCGTACATACACAGACTGATCAAGAGTCCAGGTCACACACGCAAACACACCTGCACACATGACACCTCTTGAACATCTACTATTCCCACTATACACAGAATCTGCCCTTTTATGCTAAAAGTGGAACTGTGGTTTAGGACCGGTGGCCAATGAAGAAAACAAAATCTCCTGTAGACTGCATTTTGCCACCACGTAATCAGGCCCTCGCTGTTTCCATATTGAACTGTAGATAGGCCACATGAGAGGTTAAAAAATACCCCTTCCAAATCTAGCAAGTTTCAGGCCTCAGAGTCCTCATAGCTAGTTATGGCCATCTCTGCAAATGCAGGCATTCTGCAATCATCACGTCCAATGACAGGCTGGGCCTGCGTGTCGCACTGCATCTTATCTCTGCTGTTACACACAACCTACATCGCTGCTTTGATTGGACACGCACAAGGACACTGAACCCTGCATTTCACAAATAAGCGCTAGCAAACGGTGGGTTCAGAGTTTAGTCGGATCCATGTACTGCATTTCACAATGTTTTTGTGAGCATCGTGGCGGGAGCATTCGGTTCTGTGCTTTCTTGTGCTGGTTTAGTGAATTCCAAATATCTGTAAATGTTACAAATATTACCAGTGTATAAAATCACAAAGGTTGTTAATCCAATGAGATTTTCACTTGTACGCTCTATGGCAGTTTTCATGACGTCTGGGTTTTACCTCAAAACACAGCAGGAATGTTGTATTTTGTAGGGTTTCTAGCCTGAAACTACAATGGTGGCATACTGAACCACGCTTCCGCATGTGTCGAATGTACCTCTCCTCATGCGGCCAGTGTTCAGTAAAAAGGTCACTTTGATTAACATAATTTATGGAATAACTGTCCAACATTCTCTTAAGTTTACATGCATAGAATTGCAATGGCGGTAAAAACCATTATTAATTGTGGGTAAAAGTAGTCGCACCTCAGACAAGCCCTCATGGGGTCCCAACACCAAGGTTGAAAAGCTATATCATCATATCTTAAAACTCACACCAGCACAAACCAAAAACAGTGTACAGTTAGGTTCATTCATTTTTTGATTATTGTGGGATCCTGAATTTATGGAGGCTTCTTGTGCATCGACAGCCTTGCCATGTTCATTTCGTTATGTAATCTTCGTTGCCAAACGGCTGAATTTAAAATCATTTACATTTTGTCACTGTATGGATTTTTTTTGTCCTTTGATTATCTTTAATAAGCTTTAAAACAATGTAAATCCAGGCACTTCTTTTACTGATAACAGTGCCACTGACTCCTGTTTGAATGTACAGTGGAAACACACTAATAGAACACTTTAGTCTTTGCAACAAACATAAAAGCCTATTATTTGGTATTCATTATAATTAATTCAAGTAGACTGTCGGCTACGGACTACGTTTCTGTTTATAACCATAATATGGGGTGTGCAGAAACGGCTTAAAAATACAATCGTGTCATACATATGTTAGCAGTGCATCACTTGGCTGCGTTGTGTTTGTAGAAAACTTTTTTCAGGAGGTTTTCCTTGTTGGGTCCTCGTGTGCTCAGTGTGTGGGTGGGTTTTTTTTTTTTGGTGTGGTGATCTCAGCCTTTGTGCTTTGTTGCAGTTGCCCAGAGAGATGAGCTCACTGCAGCTGTGAGACTGTTTTGAACAGTGTGTGTATGTGTTTGTGTGTGTGTGTGTGTGTGTGTGGGTGTGTGTGTGTGTGTGTGAGTGAGTGAGTGAGTGAGTGAGTGAGTGACAGAGCAGGATCAGGAGAGGGAGCCGTAGCACAGTCTCATGATGAGATTACTAAAACTAAGCAGATACAGTGGTAGAGAGCTGCACAGCAGATACACTACTGTTTGTGTACGATACAAACAGTTTTACTGGGAGTATTATGGGAGGATTAAGGTCACTCACCCCATCGTCTTCTCTTTGGGGGTTGAGCCGGTTATACACAGCCTCAATAACACTGTGCCTGCAATGGGAACAAAAATGGCACTCATTTTCAGATGAGCATCACTGGATACGTTTACATGCACATCAAATTCCGTTGAAGGTCTATATTCGGGCTACAGCCATTTTCCAAATACGATGTTTATATGCGTACAGGCATCGGAATATTCCTGTATACAGGGTTGTTGTAAGTATGCCTGAGTTGCCTTTCCTAAATACCTAGCCTACAGCTAGGCATCTGTTAGCACCCACAATTCCTTGCGGAATGAGCATGCACGTGTATCACCTTTCAATGGATTTTCCCAATAAGGTGTTTACATGCAACAAATTTCCGATTAAAACAGACATATTCCAGGGGTGGGAATCGGAATTTGGGGAATCAGAATAATCGCCTTAATCTGAATCGGGCACTTGGATTGGGCAGTTTACATGATTAAATACTAATTTGAATACTGCCGAATAATTCCGATTAATATTAGATTATTGATGTGCGTGTAAATGTAGCTACCATTCAAAGCTTACTGTGTTGCAAATTTTATGTTTTAAAATGATTTGTCCTTTAGAAGCTTCTCAGACCAACTCAATAAATGTTTGTTGATGACCAACATTGAAGCTGTGAAGAAAACAAGAACAAGATGCAAGGAATGTAGAAGGGAAAGTAAAAATACAATTAACCATGTAGGTTTATTACATGGATACAATGTGCATTGTCTCTGGCAAACGTTCCCTGGATTTCCTAGGTGTTTGATTACGTTTGCATAAATAAGTGCGTATATGTGCATATGCATGCTCACTTGCTGGCAAGGCCTCCCCCTGGTGGGAGGTTAGGGATATTCTCTGTGGCAAGGCTTCTCATGACATGTACCAGATCAGGAATTCCATCTTCCCCTGCTTTCTCAATGAATTCTGAGAGAGAGAGAGAGAACAAATGACAGGTTAAAAGGTTGCTAAACAAAAGTACAAATAATGGAAATCATGTGACATCCCTGGTCACTAGAACAAACTGCAGATAAGTTTAGAAACAGTGAAAGGACAGCCAGAAATAAAGAAACCCCTCACACAAAACATTTCACAAGTAGTATTACAGCACCTGAGGTAAAAGCATTCGGTGTATAAACTTTGTGAACGACAACTGACAGCATCTTGGGGAGTGCAGGCCCTTGTGGAGGTGGGGACACAGTCAAAAAGGACAGGAGGACTGAAGGATGCCCTGCAGCTCAGTTGGACTGCTCTGGGCCTGCTGCCAGATGGATGTTCAGCCAGCACATTCCTAGCTGGAGGAGCACTACTGACGACTCCCTAAGGCCCTCTCAGCACGTAGCCAAACATTACCACAACGTTACTCCAACCATGACCCAACATTCGAACTCATGAGTATACATAACCCGCAGAACTACGTTAAGTGCGCATCTGCTTGCCAAAATATGTGCAGCATGAAAGAAAGAAAAGGGAAGGGTAGGCGAAGAGAGGAAAAACCTAAAGCAGCAGTGTCAGGCTATTAAAATTTTTGGAAAACACAGGGGCGGACAAGTAATAAATTTAATAGCTGGCCCATTGGGCAAGTGAAAGTTTCAGTGTCTCATGTTTAAGTTGCCCGGAAACATAGCTAGTCTTAAAAAGATAGTGTAACTGAACACCAAGTGTGACGAGGTGTTTAGCTAGTTAAGTACATTAATACAGACCAAAGAGAATGAATGATTTCTCCCATTTCCAGGGACAGATCTATGTAGGTATAGTCCTTCTTTTATCCTGTCTCTGATTTACCACGTAGGACGGACCTTCAACAACACAGCAGCACAGACTCTGGCTAACATTTTGGCTAGGAGTTGTGGTGTTCTCACATTACACAACTGATGCTCTACAAGTCTGACTAGTGTTTATTTTCACTCAACAAATTAGCAGAGCTGCATGACAGTTTCACATTGCGCTGTCATCTATACTGCTAGGCAATGTTTCCATGCAGATCCTTAAAATAAAAACGGTTCTCTACCGAGGTTAGGAATGCATCCTCGGCTAACGTGTAACGTAGTTAAGCAGGTGACAGGAGTCAGGTAGTGCACGCTAGTAGTGTGTTGTGCCACCATGCAATATTTAAACAAAGTGATATCACGTAAAAACGCTCTGAAAATGTCAACAGGATATTTCATTTGTTTACCCTGGTTAGTGGGGGGGGGATGCGGGGGTTCGGGAGGGAGACGACACTACTTTAGCAGCCTACTGAACCTACAGTACTTGTTGGCCAGCTCAAGCCTTTTGAGGGCCCTAAGTAAGATGCACAAAAATACTCACTCCTAAATTGATTAATTTAAACACATTAGAGCAAAAGTACTGCTGTCAAAAACATGCACATTGACCATACTTCTGTAGAATCCTAATCAGCAACAACATTCTTTATGAGGTGACTAAATCCAGTTTCAATTTTGAAATTAGATTTGATATATTTGTTCTGTTCTCTCTCAGGCTGTGAGCACATGCTGAGCAATAGAGGCACTGATCAAGCTGAAATTTTGAGGCTTGTTTTGCCTTTTCTTTTAAAGCGCCTCGTACCATGGGCACGATAAGCAATAAGAAACTTCCAGGTCTGCTGTGTTCTCCGGCAGGGTGCTGCCAAGTTTGTTCAACTAAACAGGAGCAATAACTCCCAAATGTGTAAAAAACAAATAAAAAAAAAAAATAATAATATCTTGTAGCTCTTTCTCCCTTTCTGATGTAGACACTTATTTTAAAAACATGTGCTATGTCCCAAACCCAAACCACTGCATTGAATAATATGATTGAATAGTATACAACTTTAAAGAACTGATGGTATGATTTTGGGACACAGCCTTAATGAAATACCCAACCAATCCCACTCTATCCTCACTAGGACCATGTTTAACTTAATGACATACGGTCAGTCATAAGATAACATTTATTAGGGGCCCCCGAGGGGCTGTGGAGCCCTAGACTACTTATTATGTATAGCTGTATGTAGAGTGTAATTTCTGTACAAATGCCCTCCAGCTTGTTCATTCACACAAAACTTTTAAGAGCACGAGAGACCCCATTACAAAGCAGAAGCTGATTTTCAGGACAGACATGACATGACATGAGCATTGTTTTGCTTCAAGTTTCATGATATAAGCCAAAAGGTTTAATAAATAAATTAATTAATTAATAAAATCTCTCTCTTACCTTCCACACTAGATTCAAGGAACTTATCCAACTCGGCATCTCTCTTCACTGCCTCTTCTGATACTTTGGGTGCATTTGGCAAACACACTAACACAACACTCATGTTATCTCGACTTCCCTGTAGGGAGAAGAGAAATTGAAATTTCCTATTAAGACTCTGGAAGAACAACAATAAAAATTATTAGAATTCCACCATAATCCCTTTTTCTCGCAAGATTCCAAAATAGGACCACGAAAAGAATAGTCCAACTTTTTTCTGCCTAATCTACCACATCTGTAGTGTACAGTCAACTTTAAGCACCTTTCAAGAGAGTAAGAGGGGAAAAAAAAAGGGGGGGGGGGGGGGGAAGAAAAAAAAAAAAACAAAAAATGGCTGAATTTCATTAAGCATCACTGGAACTTGAATGATGTGCTCACAGGAGTCTAAAATTAAACCATTTTGGCCACGTACACCTTCATTAAGAAAAGGTCAAGAGGAGATTATAGTGAGAAAAGGATAAAAGCCCGTTCACACCACGGACGATAAGTATAACGATAAAGATATAGTTCTAAATATAAAAGGATAACAGAGTCCACACCACAACTATAACGTTAATGGCACAGAGAAACGATATCGTTGGAATAGCTTTCAGAACGATCTTTTTCCCAGCTGATGAACGATAAACACTGACAGCCAATCAGAATCCGTCCTCGAGCATTTAAAGCAGCAGACGACATAACTGCAGCGCGCGCTTAGAATAAACAAAACGATATCGTGCATTGGTCTGGACACCAATATAGTTATCGTTATCTTTATACTTATCGTTCTTGGTGTGAACGGGCCTTAAACATCATCTGCCATGTCGCAAAGAACACATGATTTTATGAGGGGATAAATTCATACATTTAAAATTTATATCCTGAATTTATATATTTCGGCAGAGCTGTTTTGGGACAATGTCCATTGTTAAAAGCCTTATACAAATACAATTGAACTGAATTGAGTTTGGCAGAGACAGGGGACTGACATATCTCTACCTATAAACCAGATATGGTTAGGCTTATGTCATTTGAAAAGGCAAGAACAAGCCTTTTTATTTCTTCAAGGTTCAGAATATGTTTAAATCTTAGATGAACAATGAAGAAAAACGAGTAATTATAAAGAATACCTCTGACTAGAGAATTTATGCAAACAGAAATATGTATCTCACAAAATATGCATCTCGCTCTTAGTGCCTGCCAGGCCTACTGCCCTTAGGCTTCCATTATAAGTGTTTTCATTATACGTTTTTTTTTGTTTTTTTAAATATATAATTGTTTTCTTAGCCCAGGGAAACCTGTTGGAATTATGGTCTGAGTTAATCACACATTAGCATGTGATATATTAGGCAGGAGAAAAAAAAAAAAACCCTAAAGTACTGTAGTAAAACAACTCCTAGCACTACACAATGATTAAGATAAGGTAAGCAATTTCCCAACAACAGGAAAGAAACTCATCTACCTTGTGCAGGCACGTGTCCACCACCTCATTGCACACTTTTTCCAAGTCATCAGACACCTCCAGCCTGGCACGCACAAAGGCACACAGCTCCTCATTACTCATCACGTCCCATATACCATCACAGGCCAGCACCACAAACTCGTCCTCATCTGGCACACGGGGAATCTCAAATACCTCAGGCTCAGGGGAAACCAGCTGCTCGGTGGGGCCCTTGCCCTCCACGCACTTGTAGTCATAGTCGCCCAGAGCACGCGACACGGCCAGAGAGCCATTCACACGCTGGATCATGACAGAGCCGCCGGCGTTCTGGATGCGCTCCTTCTCGCGTGGGTCACATGGCTTGTGGTCGAGTGTGGAGAAGCGAACACGTGCATCGCGACAAAGCAGTGCGCGCGAGTCACCACAATTGATGAAGTACATATGCTCAGGTGAAAGCAGTACCGCCACGGCTGTGGAGCCGCTGCGATCGAGGCCGTTGCGCGGGTCTGCGAAGCCACGCATGTGCTCGTCGATACGCAGGAAGCCAGCACGCACGCCGCTCTTCACCGCCTCCACACTGTGGCCTAGCTCGCCGGCCGGCGCAGCTGCCACGATGTGCTCCAGCAGGTGCTTGGAGCAGTAGTTGGCCACACGTGAGCCTGCATGCCCATCATACACAGCAAAAAAGGACCAGTCGTCAAGGCCATGTGGTAAACCCACAGTGGCTGTATGTGCATCCTCCATTTCCACACGCCATCCTTGCATGCTGCTCAGGCCGTAGCGCAGGCCATTGCCCTCACCGTGTGCATTGTGCTTCTCCGTCTTGGGCTTGTCTAGGAACGCCCCCATGACTCTCACCGCCGGCTAGGACAAAAAAAAAAAACAAAAACAAAAAAAAAAACAACAACAAAAAATATGAGCAAGTGATTGAAACATGCAGACTAGTTTACCATTGTAAAACATTAAAGTAGACAACACTGAGACAGGTAAGAGCAGTGCCCTGTTCTCACAACTTGTACCTTTCTTCTAAAAGAAAATGAAAAACCTTAAAGATTCACCCATGCTATCTCAAGCAGTTTAGACAGTGTGCAGCACAAGGCTTAACTATTTATCTATTTACATTTGGCTAACACAACAACGTAAACTCATAAGTGTGCTAAGGCAAATAAGCACTATTGTTGAGAGTGTAGACTATTTACCTAAAAGGAGGTATAAGCAATAAATCATTGTCTTTGTGTATATATAAACAGTACAATAAACAAACAAGAGGTATTGTGCAACACACCAGTTTGAAGGCACAACAAAACTCGCTTACTTTTCTCAATATTTTATTCAAAGCTCCATATACGTTCCTTTCCGAAACTATTGGAACGTCAAGGCCAACTGATTTGTTTGTGCTGTACAGCAAAGACATTTTGGGTTTGAGATCCAAAGATGGACATGAGACAAGAGTTTGGGATTTCAGCTTTTATTTCCTGGTATTTACGTTGAGATGTGTTAAACAACATGAAACATAGAACCTTTTGTATCAGACCACCCAATCTTTAAGTGAGCAAAAAGTATAGGAACAGATAAGTCTTGAAGAAACTTAAGGTAAATAACACTTCAATATTTGGTTGCATATCCACTGCTTGCAATAACTGCATCAAGCAGTTAATGACCAGGACCAGGGTTCGGAAATGAAATGCAGATGCTTCCAGACAGGGTTACGATGCTGCGCAGCATAACTGAACATGATTTCTGGATCAAAATGTCACGAAGAAAAGATCTAAGTGACCTCGAAAGAGAGTGCCTTGAAAGTGATTGGGCCACAGTTGTCAGGCACTTCAGTCATAAGGATCACTCGACTGGCTGTGCTTAATAAGAACGCTAACTAAACTACCATCTTCATGTTGATCCATGGGGGAAACAGCAGTAAATAGGGTTAGAAATTTTCATCGAAAGTGCACGTTCAATGGCTGTCAATACGTTGACGACTAGACAGAGAGAGATATTAAAGTAGGATTGCAACATACATAAAGACAAATGCACATGAGAGTTCCATGGTGCAAAAACCACAGGCACTGGTTTATGTGTGTGTATTGCGAGATGACTCATCCTTCAATATATTTTCGACAAGTAGGTGAGTGCATGTGTGGTGCACACCAAGAGAACAGTACAAAGCTGAATGATCAACCCCTGCCGTAAAAGTGTGCATCGGGACCAAACAAAAAATATTGCAGAGGAGTGGGAAGTCAGAAATGAAAGCTTGCAGGGCGAAAGAAAGGTCACACTAATAAAACATCGCATAACAGACCATATCGAATGGATTCAGATGCGATGCGGCTCAGTGTATGCGTTTACACCGTTCGTTCGCCGAGTTGTTGGGTTAGTGGGGGGAATTTTGCGGTCGTGGTTTGGTCCACCTATCACATTAGAAGGAAGAGTCATTGCAAATCAATGCAAAGTGATACTGACTGATCGCCTTTATCTTATGATGAAACATTTCTATCCTGATGGGAGAGCTCTCATTCAGGATGACAGTGCACAAGACTTCACTGAACGGTTTGGAGAGGATCAAAATGAGGTAAAGTGCGGTTTTTGACTTTTCTTTTTACCAAAACCTTTGGGTGACATCCCTAATAAATATAGCTAACTGACGTTAACGGTAAACTTATTTAATGATCGTTAAGTCAAACATACAGCGATAGTTTTTATAATAACATTACTGAACTAAACAAATCACGGTAATGAAGTATTTACCATAACAGAAAGTGACGGCACTGTGCATTCACATGTTGATTGGTTTGTCTGCCATTTGTTGTTTTTTTTGCCGATTTAAACATTTTTATTTTTATTTTTTTTTGGTATATCCCATGTCACTCCACGGTAAAGGCTCCCCACCTTTTGCAGCTTGCGACCTACACTAACTACAAAAGCTCCTGCAATGAACAAGTCTGGACTATCCCAGCCATTAAAAATGTACTTAAAAAATAACTGACATTAGTAATCAGGGAAAATGAAGGCTTAAGAGTTTCTAGCCTTAAACAGCTACCAACATCAATAGGCATGATGTAGTAGCGATGGAGATGAAAATAAATACATGAATATACTGTATGACAATACAGTAACAATTCCAAGCATCAATGCAAAAATCATAAGCATAGTATTAGCACAGTTCTAACAACTATAAAAACTAACCTGTGGCAAACGTTTGAGCTTGCCTCTGCAAACAAGTCTGATCTTGTATCGCTCCCAAATTACTCGTCACGTTCAGCACATCCTGACAAGCATCCAACAAAAAGCTCGTTCTACACACAGAACGATTAGGTCAGAGGTGGATAAGGAAAGCTGAATCAAACATGTTAGGGAAAACATCAAACCGTGCTCGACTCTGGGCCGCAAGCACTGTGCGTTCCCGGAGTACACTTCCCCCTCTCTTCCTCAAGGTGGATATGAACAGACATGACATTTTAGCATGATTTTGCAAGCGTTTGATCATGGAAGAATCCGATACAAAGGTCAAATATAATATCCATTTTCGACTGCCACTAGAAGTTTTCTTGCATTTGTGCATATTATGCATTTGTGCTTATTATGTAATATGCGATAATTAAATCCTCACCCTGGCGTCTAGCTCGATACCTTTCGAAACACTGCAGAACTAACTTCGGAAAAAGGTCCAGCACGTTCTTACTTTTATTTAAGCATCCCTTGTGTCTTCAGAGTTTAATGAGCATAATAAGAATGACAAGAAATGCCTTCTACACATGGCCAACCTGAACCTCCCACACTGAGCTGAAACCGCAACGGACATGTATATATAAGGATTAGACTCGCTTCCCCAACAGACGGTATTCTATTAACGCCAAACTGAAAAGCTCTGAGTGAAATAAACATGTTGAGGTTCTTGGCTCTGAAACCATGGAGTGGGTGTACGTACCGAAAAATCAACACGCCGCACGCCTGACAATCCGACTGCCTCTGCAGAGCTGCCTGAGCTTCTCAAACGTGTTGTGCTGCTCAGACACAAAACCACTGAGGACAGAACATTACCAATGTTTCGAATCTTACTAAAAAGATCTCCAATATTTTCCATCTTATGGACAAGAATTCCTGGCAAAATCCATCCGTGTTCTCTTAAAAATAATTTTAAAAAATAAATAAATAAAAGTAAAGTCCGCCCTGAAAGAGCCTCACTAAAAGCTGTAAAGACTTGCTATGTTCATACAGGACTGACAAAGCAACTCAAGTGATCTCTCGTATTAAACCTCACACAGCACGATTACAAAACTTGGTTTCTGTAAAACTAAATCAAACCAACAATAAATCCTAGTGGGCAGAGTGGAAAAAAAAAAAAACCCAGAATTTTACGACAGAAACCTTTGTGGAAAGTTGGGGACCTGCACGGCTCAACGCTGACCGCACAAATGAGAGGAAGACGTATCGCTTGAACTGATTAACTGCAATATGTGGAAATTTTAAGATTTATAAGCAAGCAGGTGCGTGTATAAGATTACTTTATATTTAATAATATCCTGTCCATATCAGTTGCTGCACATGATAAACTGTCTACAACTGTAGGGAAAATATTTACTGATGATAAACTGACCTTTAATCAGCAGTGCACAGACTCTGGCAAGAAAAAAGTATTTACACTTATTACTGACATGAAACAAAAACATGAAACAAATCGGTTAACTCAGTCTGCCAAAATAGGAACAGAAAATACTCGATAGTAACAAGAAGTGAAAATGATGTAAAGTCTACATACTGAAAGATATTAAACCAAATGAGTCCATGGTTTACTAAAACTCTAACTGATACATAACTGATTTTTGTAGCACGCAGGACTAACAGACCATGTGATACCATCAAGTTACACACATCTACGCTACGTGAGCCGTGACGCTGCTAACAGTCACACTGGATATTTACCATATCGTTTTTAGGGATGGGAGTTATCCCTAGAAATTCTCCCCACAATAAGGATTAGTCTTCTCGTGATAATAACGAAAAAGCCTAGTTGATGACGTATTTCTGTGTGCGACCCATTCGCAGCTCACGTGCACAGTGAAAACAAGTACGGCGGAAGGCGGACATGAAGTTGAGGAGGAGTTTATCGCTAAACGAGGAGCTACCTCTACAATCTGGACCTGGTTTGGTTTCAGAAAATCAGTTTTACTTTTAGATCAATGTTTGTGTTTCTGAGACTCTCAAGATCACAGATATCACTTGTAGCCAAAAACAGTGGTGCATGGTACTATATTTATATCATCACTGATATCGTTATCACAATAAATACCAGAAAATATCGTGATCTAGTTTTAAATCCATATCGCCCATCCCTAATCGTTTTCCTTTGTTTTGTGTGCGCGCTATGCAACATTAAGATAAGAGTGAGAAAATAGGGTGCTGCAGAGATGACGCATTTTTGTAGGCCAACCCGGACATTAGCATCAGCCCGGTTCCCTCGACAAAATGTCAACAGGATTTTCCCATCGGCATTTGGATTACTGCCGTGACCAGCAAAAGTGTATGATTCTTACACGTTTTGTTCATCACGATAATCTTCGTAAATGAACACGGCTTTTATGAATTTTGAAGCCAAAATACAAATCGGCAGAAGTAAAACGCTAAAGGTAGGCTATAAACGAACAACACCACGGTCTCATGACACCACCACTAAGCTTCCGAGAGAATTTGAAAAAAGGTGCTACAATTGGAAAATACTAAAAATTGATAAATCTACAAGTTGGAAAGTTTGAGCTGGAATCGTTTGCAAGAGCGCGAGTATAAACACAACGAGGATGTAATCGATGAGTTTTCCTGTTCAGCGTGGTGACGTTTAATGTCCCCAACAACCTCTGTAGTACCGTTTAGCCATTTGTAAGCAACCGCCTTTTTCAAGACACGTAAAAGCTTAATAAAAAAATAATAAATAAATAAATAAGCACAAGTGGGGTACTGCTGACGTATTTTACGTTGTAGAATAAAACGTTAAAATATCATGAGCTTGTGTTAACCACAGACCTCATTTCAGGCATTTAACCAAAAACCCATTTAAAAAAAAAAAAAAAAAAAAAAAACCCCTGACTTCGGGACGATGGAACCGGAAGTGCTAAAACAGCACAGGGGCAGTGGTGGCTTGGTGGTTAAGGCTCTGGGTTACTGATTGGAAGGTCAGGGGTTCAAGCCCCAGTGCTGCCACTGTTGGACCCTTGAGCAAGGCCCTTAACCCTCTCTGCTTCATGCTTCCTAACATGCTGGGGTATGAGAAGAAAATAATTTCACTCTGCTGTAATGTATATGTGATCAATAAAGACTCATTAAAAAATGCTAACTCATTTCCGGGTGTTAAGACTCACTCCTGCAAGACTCTTTTTATTCAGAAAATATTTAATAACAAGCAGCTCCTCAGTGTTTCACCGTCCAAACAGGCCGTGTTTTCTAACGGCTCATAACTGCGAGGTTCATGAAATCACAAGTCAAAGTTCTCCACGATAAAGAGAAGCACATTCCTCTCCCACGTCCCGTGTCCTTTCCCCTTCAATGAACTGGCTTTTCTACCGGAAAAACCGAAAGCGCAAGCTCCCGTGTCTCCGTAGTAAGGGCTCAGAACTCGTAATTGCTTCGGCTATGCCGTAGATGTTGGCAAGTCTGCGTTTTGAGTGTGCTGTGCTGCTATGCTGTAGGGGTCAAAAATGAGGTGCGAGGGTTTCTGGAGAACACAATGTGCATCGCTGACACTTTAAACCGAATGACATATTCTGCACAAAGGCATTTAGATGGATCCAGAACATGAGTCACAAAAGAAGTGTACCAGATCCATTTAAATCTAAATGGGATGGCACAACGGTAACGGTCCTACAAAACTGTAGATGGTGTAAAGACTTTCACATTCTAGCAAGACAGTGAATTTCCTCTGTCTGCACTCACATTTCTCAAACTTTGAGAGAAAACATCCACGGTACCACAGCATGCAGGAGATTGCTTGTTGGCACGATCATTGCTAGGTTTGCATTTCAGCATATTTGAACTGTCTAAGGATTGTTGTTAATAAGGGAATAAACAATAACCAACAAACCTGAAAGAAATCAGAAACAAAAAACAAAATGTGCTACATAATCAAACAGTTTTTACTGAAGGAAACCAAATGCTACATAACTGATATAGCCTAAATTTCCACTTTTAGACATTGGCCTAACAGAGTTAAAAATATCTTAAAAGGGCTCCAGAGTGTTGTAGCTGTATACAGCTTTGCCCTAACGTCAGAACACCAACAACGCCCTTCTAGAAAAGTCTGTCCACTCGATGGCCATCTTGGCAATGCTCCCAGACTATTTTTCCCCCCAGTCGTATCCATGTGAATGGGGAGAAACCCATGTACTAGAAATGAAGCGACACGATGACTTGTCAAACACAGACAAGAAATGGCTGTTAAAAGCTCACGAAAATGGCAAAAAATAAGAGTGTGGTCTTTTTGTGGTCTACACGTGTTTCTCCATTACGGAGCCAAGTGTCCTGCATCTGTGTCAACGTGACAGGCCAGGTGTTTTCTGAGAACATCTTTACGAAGCGCATTGGCTCTTTTACACAATAGTAAACAGGAAACAAAAAGTGTACTTACAGAAATGAAGGAAAAAGAAGCAGCTATTGTGAGAGAAAGCTTATTTTTACTGGAAAACAAGTGAAAATTCCGCAACAGCGAAACAGTTAGTAGCTAAAGCTACATGTTAAACACAATTTTGCTAACCCAACCATAACGTAAATTAGCTTCGAATTTTAAAATGTATTTACTGACGAACTGATAATGAATGTTATTTAGTTAATGTTTAAGCTACTGGATGTAAAACTAGCAAGCTAGTCATGGAAGAACATTTCCTAACACGGGTTGTGCTGCACTCTTCGCCGCCGTGTGATTTATTCTCACGCCTTAGCATGCCAAGTCAAAACACATTCAATGTAATTTCCAGAGAGTCCGGAGAACAATCCAGTCACATAAAAGTTAGCTAGTGAACAAGAACACAAGTGCCAGTTGAAAGAGAAAAGGTTGTGCCACTGTAATCTCACAGTTGCTCGCTCTGTTCCATGAGACAAACATTGAGGCTTTCCATAAGGCTACGTGCCTCTCTGCTAGTAAGCTAGCCTAATAACTCTAGCTACAAAAAGACACAGATCACTGGATGCAACACTTAATGGTGGTATAGCCAAGACTGAAGTACAAAAGTACAGAAGCATTCCCAATGCAACTAGGTACCCACCAATTGGGGTAACAATATAAATTCCACAATAATTATAAAACGGTTTACTATAATTCACTACATTTACATTTATTCATTTAGCTGAAACCTTTATCCAAAGCGACTTACAAATGAGGAAATACAAACAAAGCGATATATCAAGCGGAGAACAATACAAGTAGTGCTACTATACAAGATCTATAATTGAGTTCTAGAGAAGAAAAGTGTGCAGAGGTGTAAAAGCCAGAGAAGGTGTATTTTTTTTTTTAGGATAATGTGGGGTTGGCATTTTAGGGGTTAGTTAAGTGTTCACGGAAGAGGTGGGTCTTTAGCTGTTTTTTGAAGATAGTGACAGATTCTGCGGTCCGGATTGAGGTTGGACGTTCATTCTACCACTGAGGGACAGTTAGTGTGAAGGTTCTAGAAAGGGACCTTGAGCCACGGTGAGTAGGAACTACTAAGTGTCGGTCGTTAACCGAACGCAGATTGCGTGAGGGAACAGAAGCCTTCAGGAGAGAGTTGAGATAGGGCAGTGCTGTTCCAGACAAGGTCTTGTACGTGAGCATCAAGGCCTTGAATTTGATATGGGCGTCTACAGGAAGCCAGTGTAGGGAGATGAAGAGGGGTGTGAAGGGATTAGCGCTTCTCACTAACCAAATTAGAAAGAACAAATGGCCTAACTGTTCAGGAACAAAACAAGCTTATACATAACTAAAACAAATACATTTTTTTTAAAAACCTACATCATTCTTGAATCCTTTCATTATGGTATTATGTTCTCTCTATCTCTCCCTCTTCCCTGATTGGCTGCCAGCTCTTCCCTGTCACCATGCAGCCAGACATCTTTCATGTCTGAAATAAGTCTGCCTATATTTGACATATTTGCACTAGCATATCATTACTATGGCAAACGTCCAAAAAAAGTTTGACACCCCACCACAATGCTGACTGAAGTACTATAACAGGATTGTCAGTGTGATCAGGGAACAGCATAATATAAAGAGTTGTTTTCCTCCCCTGACTCAATAATAATAATAATAAATATCCCACAAGACTGTTAGCAGTACCAATAGTACAGGGCTCCAGGCCAAAAAAAAAATTATCTAGGAGCCATTGGCTCCTAAACCCAAAATATTTAGGCGCCAAATCAAATTTTCAGGAGCCAAAATATAGCGATGTCATGTGACATATGATGATGATATTGATAAACGGCTACCTCACACTGCCTTTTCTTTCCCCTCTGTACTGCCCGCCTTTGTTTACTCTGCCTCCCATAGTTTACACAATGTATTCTTTACATACACAATATGTGCAATGTTCAGTATATC
>JANDJT010000169.1:23172124-23183356 GCA_024331685.1 Stegophilus panzeri | reverse complement strand
CAGAGTATGTTTGTGAATTATTTTAACAAAAGCTCAAAAAAAAAAAAAAAAAAAAAAATTTTCACACTTCTTTGCTCATATTTACCAAGGGTGCCAATATTAATGGAGGACACTGTAAATCTGTGGGCAATCTTTTCTCATTTTGAATGATATCACGGCATGGTTAAATGCTTGAATCTGATTGGTCAGAAGCTGTGCATTATTTTTGTCTAACAGCACGGCTCGGACAGTAGCTCTGTGTTCTGTGACGTGAACAACAGGTTTAAATTCATGCGCTCGGTCTAATGTTATTGCTTCTATACGAAGAGCTCATACACAGGGACTTCCACATAATCCAAGACTAATAATAATAATAATAATAAACAGATTTTTTTTTTAAACATATCTTAAAAACTGTTGATGTGATGACGTTTTTTAGGAGATATTTATGGAACGAGTCTCGTTTGTAGGCACTTTGTAACACTCAAAGTTTCCTGCTCAGGAAAGTCTTCCGACAGAGGAGTTTACATTTTCCAGGTTGCGTTCTTGGTAAAATGGCAGGTTGTGTTTTTTATGAGATACAGACAGAGCGAGAGCGAGAGAGAGACTGACTCTTGGATGTTCCACAACATTAAATCTAACTATAAACTTCCAAAAAGTAAAAGGTGATGTTCATAATAAATTAAACATTGTAATCATTGGCAAATCTTTGCGGTATAAGCAGATAGTGGCATCACATACCAATCCCAAGGTCAAGTTTATGAGTACTTGTAAATTTAAATCACAGTTTAAAATACTGAAGACTTAAATAACCATGGTCCAAAACATTTGAAAATCTTTTCGTTCTACAATGGCTTGAATAAATGTCAGAACTGAATTGAATTTCGTGTCACGTGCTACATACTGATTTGGTGAAGAAATACCAAACCTGCCCTCCAACAGCTCACCCATTTCTCACTGACTATGTTTATATGGACAGCAGTAATCTACTTACTGACTGTATTCTGAATAAGACAATATTGTGATTAAGGTGTTTATATGAGTTGCTTTTAGGATATTCTTTTCATGTTCCTGTTTTACATGTTATAGAACATAGACCGATTAACGGCACACGTCATTACGTCACCGCGCCACGCCGTCCGACGTTCCCTCCAGAATTTCACGCATCGACATACAGTTGGTCTTCGTTATGGTACCGTATACAGTTTTGGGTGTTTCATTTTTACTTTTACGAAAGCTTCAAGTGCAGTTAATTATTTGTCATGCTATATGTGTAAATAGACGACTGCTTGAAGCCATGGGCTGTGTTCGAAACAGCGTATTTACCTACTATATAGTAGCCGAGATACAGTAGGTACACGGTTTGGGACGCAGCCGGGCTCTCTTGTTTACTGTCAAACGGTTGAGCACTGCCGTGTGTGTACATGTCCTGTTGCAAAATGCGGTGAAAACTCCCACACGATGTTAATAGTGTGATTAAGGTGTTTACATGTCTGTAATACACGTTGATAATGCGACTAAAATAGGAATACTCCACGTCTTAATTCGATTCTTGTTTACTTCGAGTGCAACTTTAGTCGGATCAAGGTAATCAATAATCACTGTTTACATGCTAGTTTCTTAATCAGAGTATCGTCTTAATCGGGTTAATGTCGGAATATTCTTGTCCATGTAAACGTACTGACTGAATGACACTGTGCAGCGCAGGAGTGTAGACACACATAACAGTGTCAAGTCTGCCGGAAACATGTACACAAATGAGAAGCTGTGTCGTTTGCCTACAAGTTACCCTGAAAGCAAATCTAAAAATGTAAATTAAGAGAGACTGGATGTTTTCTCTCTTTTTTTTTATTTTTTTTTTTAAAGAAATGTTTCTTTTTGAATTACAAACCTTTAAACACTTCAGTTTTCAAATTCAGTTTTGGGGTTTTCCACAAAATTCATTGTCAAATGGTATAATAATAATAAGAAGAAGAAGAAGAAGAAGAAGAAGAAGAAGAAGAATGTCACAAATAACATTCAACTTCAAAACTTAAAAAAAAAAAAAAAAAAAAAAAACGTAAACTGTAAAGACATTATTCAACTTTCTAACGACGTGGTTCTCAAGTTTAAAAATAAATAAATAAATAAATAAAACTTGTTGGTGACGTTGTTTTACAGTTGTCAGAGTCGTTATGTAAACGCTTGGACTTTGCAAATCATGGACTTGAACTTTACATGTCCTGAGTGAAGTGAAATTCAGTCGGAATGGCTATAACGTTATCTCTGTAAAGAGCAGAAAGTCGGTGCAGAACTAAACTCGGAGTGTGTCCAGTTTAAAACGCTGGCCTGGACCACTGAGAGCGCAGTACGAGTTCACATCAGTGTTTAAAAGACACGATTACGTTCGCATAAAACTAACTGGGATAAGGAGTTTCAGTGGACTCGGTAACGCTGACGAGCTAAACGAAGACTTCTCTGGCCAGTTAGTCAGGTAATAGTCAGGTAATTCGTCTCAGCCAGCGTCAGGTGTTACAAAACGTAACTAGCTAACCATCTAGCTAAAGCTAGCTAATCTTTTCGGCTGGCCGGAATAACAGAAAGTGACTTACCTTATCTCAGGATGTATTTTATCCCTTCACAAGGCGCCACGTACCAAGCAGACGACGACGACGACAACGGGAATTTCTCACCGAGAAGCCGCTCTGAGAACATCTAATTACTGTGCTGTTTACGGAGGCTACACTGTCGCTAGCGCAGCAGGGCTAGCTGTTGGTTAGCTAGACTAGCTAGCAGGCTAGGTAATGCGGCTGTTTTCACACGGTAACTTTTAACTGCTCCCTGAACAAACTGCAGCTCCCGCGATAAGGTTTTTCGTACATATTTGACACCAACCGACACTTGTGTGCGGTGTCAGTCATAAGTAAAGCTAAATGTTGTTCCAAAACACGGACACTCGAGCGGTGCTGGAGCTAACCAGGCTACATGTTCTAGGCAGATGACGTCCTCAGCATCGCTGACGGCCAGCAGTCTGCGCTGAACTGCGCGAGGGGCGTGGCTTCTGCCTGTCACTTCTCCGCCATTGGCCAACCTCTGCATGAAGCCTCATTGTACTGTGCGTGCTAAAACTGGTTTAGGTGCTGCTCGAGAAAGTTCTCTCTTATGTAATGAAAATGAAAAATTACATTTATTTGGTCTGACTTTTCTTTTTTTGAGTTTCATTAGTCTAATACAGGCCCAGAGACCACTTTCATTCATCTTCAGTAACTGCTTTATGTTAGTCAGGGTCATGGTGGGTGGAAACCAGAGAACCTGTAGGAAACTCATGTGGACACACACCTGGACACCATTCAGAGAAACTCCACACAGGATCAAACCAGGGATGTTGAAACTGTGTGGTAGCAACACTTACTCTGTGGTTAAAGTCTCTGGGTAACTGATCAGAAGTTTGGGCACCACCAAGCTGCTGCTGTTGGGCCCTTTCAGTAAAGCCCTTAACCCTCTCTGCTCTGACCCCAACTTCATAACAAGCTTAGTAGTTAGCATGTTCGCCTCACACAGCTGGGGTCGGGGGTTCGAGTCCCGCTGCTGCCCTGTGTGTGCGCGGAGTTTTCATGTTCTCCCTGTGTTGTGGGGGTTTCCTCCGGGTACTCCGGTTTCCTCCCCCAATCTAAAGACATGCATGGTAGGCTGACTGGCATGTCCAAAGTGTCCATAGTGTATGAATGAGTTTGTGAATGTGTATGTGATTGTGCCCTGCGTTGGATTGGCACCCTGTCCAGGGTGTACCCCACCTTGTGCCCAATGCTCCCTGGGATGGAGCATATAGAAGTATAGAAGATGGATGGATGGATGTATATGACAAATAAAGGCTTCATTATAACTCCTCTATTCTGAACAGGGTCATAGGAGATCCAGAGCAGATCACTGGTCATAAGGCAGGAATACATCCTCATTCACACCTAGGGGTAATTTAGTGTAGCCAAGCCACCCACTGGCATCTTTTTGGGAGGTGGGAAGAAACCAGAAAAGCCAGAGGAAACATAAAACTCCACATGCATAGTAACCAGGGACCCTGAAGCTGTGATGTCGCAACACTATCCAGTGCACCACTTTGACGCTCTTCAATTCAATTTAATTTCCTTCAGTTTTATTTGTTTAGTGTTTAGTGCTTGGTTTTAACAGACATATATATCATCTCAAAGCAGCCTTACAGAAATCTGGATGTAGCTTTAGATTCCTAATGAGCAAGTCAGCAGCGACAGCAGCGAGGTAAAACTCCCTGAGATGATGTGAGCAAGACACCTTAAGATGAGAATAAACAAACTCAAAAAAGAACCCATCCTCATCTTGGTGACACCAGATAGTGGAATTATAAATT
This sequence comes from Stegophilus panzeri, assembly GCA_024331685.1. Classification (NCBI taxonomy): domain Eukaryota; kingdom Metazoa; phylum Chordata; class Actinopteri; order Siluriformes; family Trichomycteridae; genus Stegophilus; species Stegophilus panzeri. The sequence goes on along the minus strand of JANDJT010000169.1, from coordinate 23,179,017 downwards.
ATTACTCTTTTACAACTGTATACTATGAAGTCACTAATAAGACTACTAAGTGTGTTGAAAGGATGTTCAGTATGAGCATAGTGTGAACAACGAATACTGGATAAACACAGGACATTCTTTATGAATGCAGCAGCAGGCACTTGGTACAAGTCTATAGTATCCAGGTGTGATTATCCACTTAAGCAATGGTGACTCTAGGGCATAAACTGATTTTAGAAAGTGCAGAATTTTAGGGTCTCCATGTGGGACCATGCACAGCAGCAGAATGTGAGTCACAACTGCAGAAATCTCCAAACGGAAGTAGAGCATCAGGAGGAATCACGACAGTAATAGTGTATTTTGATCAGGCAACAGCATGACGAGTGCATGCAGCTAATTAGAGAACAGATTTATTAGACACATTATTAAGTATACATAGGCTAGCATATTGCACCAATCATTGTCTCATTTATCATGTACTCCTACCACACAGGTACACATTTTGTATATTCACAAACGCTGACTGTTGTCCACACGTGACCTGATATTATCTGAGTGGTGGATCATTCTCTGGGCAGCAGTAGTGACGCTGGTGTGGTACTAGCATGTCAGTGAGTATCGCACACGTATAGGTGTATCAGGTGGAGAGCAGTGTTAAGAATTGCCCAAAATAATCAATCCAACAGTAGTTGTGTGGTCAGGAAGTGCTAAAGAACAGCTAGAGAGCAAGGGTGGCCAATCTTATCCAGAAAGGGCTGGTGTAGGTGCAGGTTTTCATTCCAACCATGCAGAAGCCAAACCTGAGTCTATTGAAAGCCAAGCTCAACTGATTAAACAGGTGGAATCAGGTGTGGCTCCTGCTTGATTGGAATGAAAACCTGCACCCACACCGGCCCTTTGCGGATAAGATTGGACACCCCTGATCTAGAGCATTCTGTTCTTTGTGTTATAGACACTGATGTGACACTATATCTGGGGGAAGAATAACACAGAAAAATAGTTCATCACTTCTGGGAAAACAAACAAAACAAAAAATTTTGATAATTCATATCTTGGCACAGCTTTGTGATCATACAAGTAAATGTTCTCTAGACCCATATATGTCCTCTCCGCTGAGGTGGGTGTGGCTCTGCTGTTTGAAGTTGCAGCCCTGTTTGAAGAAGGGATTTGAACTTGGGGCTCCCCAATGCTAGAATGTTGTTTCTTTGGACAGAGCGAGAAAACAATTCCATGTTTATATAGCATCAGGGCTTTTCCATTCAGCCATGCCACTGCCATTGCAATGCCCACCACGTTGCCACTATGACGTCAGTGTCACTGCTGGGCTGAGAATGGTCCACCATCTAAATATGTCATCATCATGGTGGTAATATTAATTAATCTATATTTTCTTCTCTAAGGTATCTATTAGACTTTGATACTTATTCTGGTCAATTTCTCTGTCTGTCTGTCTCTGTCTCTCTCTCTCTCTCTCTCTCTCTCTCTCTCTCTCTCTGGACATGGTAAGGGCTGGCGATGTGTGCTGATTTGCAGCACCACTATCTGTAGTCCAGTTCTTGGTGTAACCCGTCACAGAGCTAAAAAGCCTGTGCTCTGCTTAATGAGTGCTGCTGAAGCATTGCTATGGAGACTGCAGAGGGCCCTTTCATCACCATGGAGACTATGGAGGAGTGTGTGAACACTAGGATTGTCTTATTCAGAAACGAACGGGGAGAGCTGAACTTAAGGCCAGTAGCTCTTCAAGAGAACTATTCTAGAAAGTGTGACAGGGCTGGCACTGTGTTAGAGTCAACTTTGGTTGTTATATTGAAACATAGGGAAGATGTGATGAAGTGCAAATAATGTCAAATTAAAAAAAACAAAAAAACTTACTAGTTAGGAAAGGACCTGTAGTCTGAACTTATCTGAGATCTAAAAATTCAAGTAAAAAAAAAAATGGAACAGTAATGTGCATTTAAAAAAAACTAGTCTTTCTGTGCCACACTCTGTGATTTGACGTGAATTGAAAAACTCCATTATTTTCTAGTCAACATTTGTTAGGTTTCCGGTGTTTTAACCTGAGTCAGACATGTCAGAGTTTTAAGTCGTATATAAGGATCAATACAAAAGTAATTAGTGATTACATTAACAAGAATAAACAACACATGAGATTAGGGACAGAAACTGCTGGAGTCTTACCAAAACTCCTTAGTTTAAACAAGTTATTGCTTTGATGAGCAATATCTGCTTACTATGAACATCACAGTAAACAAATCTCATAGTATTGATCTGTTTTACATTGCTGTGAATATCTAAAAACTGATCAACATTGAAATATCCTCGACAGTTATGAAGATATGAAATGAAATCCTCCTGCACCACTGCAGCGTCAACTCTCAGCGTCAAGTAGAGTCAAGTTTCAAACTTAGAAAGTATGAAATGAAAGTGATAAGTTTCCAGAAAGCATTTTTGTCTGAAAGTAATATTCTAACAAGCGTTTTGTGTGTGTGTGTGTGTGTGTGTGTGTGCATGGACATGCACAGGTGTGATGTCTAGTCTTCTTAGTGTATGCATCTATAATAAAACTATAAATACATATTAGTTGAATCAAGCAATATTGCATACTTCACTCACTTTTAGTAACCACTGATCAAGGTCACAGTGGATCCAGAGTCTATCCCAGGAAGACTGGGTGTGAGGCATGAACACACCCTGGATGAGCTGCCAGTCCATCACAGCTCAAAAATTCAGACATCCAGTCCACCTAGTGAAATCAGACAACCTGGAGGAAACCCACACAGACACAGAGAGAACATGAACAGAAACATCACACACCCTGGATCACTAATGTGAACCCTGGATCAAACCTGGGATCCTGGAGCTGTGGAGCAGCAATGCTAAGCACCACACCACTATTCCACCCCTAGTATACTTCAGGAATGATAAAACAAAGGCTCTATCGTTGTCTGAAAAAAGTGCTACCACTAGACACTTCATGCAACCCATTTAAACCTTGTTGCCACATAACACGGTTACATTTTTTCCCCTCAAAAATATTCCAGAGTTGTTTTAATTACTGCAAGAACAGGTTTAATTTGTATGCCGTTAAACCTACTGTTGGGCCCCTGAGCAACACCTTTATCCCTATCTTCTCCAGGGACACCTTACTGTGGCTGACCCTGCACCCTCACCCTTACTTCCTAACAAGATGGGATATGCAAAGAAAATAATTTCACCTTATTGTAATGTATATGTGACAAATAAAGCCTTCTTCTTAAAGTGATTTAATACTACAATTGCATTTTAATTTAAGGTTGCATGAAAGTAAATCTGAATATTTGTCCATAAGGACCAAATAGTTAACCAATTTAATATGGTAGATGATTTATATTAACATAGCCAATATAATAAGGCAAATCTAATAAATGTTCTATGAGTAAGCTAGCATGTAAGCACTATGTACAGTAAATTAAAGGGGAATGAGTCCACAAAATCATCTTCAGGATTATCTCAGTATTCATGGTGTGTATGTAATATATACATTTACATTTATTAATTTGCCAGATGTTTTCAACCAAAGGAATTACAGCTAATATCGTATACAATGCAAACATACAGCTGATCTGATCATTGGCTCTCTGGCAGCCCTGAGATTTGAATCCAAAATCTGATTGCCAGCTTAACCACTATGTTAAGCCAACAGTGTATAAATAGCTATAACCTAAAACATTTGAGAAAAATAAGTATCCCGCTCCTAACACTATGATTGTATGATTTAATATACTCATTCATTCATTCATCTTCAATAATCGCTTTATCCTTGTCATAGTCATGATGGATCCTGGGAACGATGTGCGTGAGGTGGGGACACCATACCCACACACATTCACACACTCATTCACTACTATTGAACATAGCCAATCCATCTACTGGGATGGTTTTGAGAGGTGGAAGGTAGAGGTCTCCACACAGGGAACATGGGAAGCTCCACAAAGACCCATGTTCAGGATCGAACTGGAGACCCAGGGACAACATATTAACGACACTAATGACTGATGTAATATACTTTTTTTTTTTAATCATATTTTAAACTTAATTATCTTTATACTTCTTTATAATGGTGCAGTAAAAAGTTTTGTTGTCTCAACATTAAAATGCATTAAAGTGCAAAATTACTCATTTTTGAGCCAAAATTTAACCAAATTCATTGGTTCAAATATCCAATGTGTAGAGCTTCCTTTTTAATAATTACGTAAATACCCTGGTTAGTGGCAGTCTTTTGTGTTGTTTGCTTCTTTGTGCTCATTCGTAAGCGCTTTTTTGTGTGTGTTCATTTTATATCAGTTGTGTAAAACTGGAAAAGTGCTCAGAAAGCTACTTTTATATAAGTCATATAAACCATGAACTCTATTGATCACTTCACTAGTTAGTGTCAGCTAGAAATGTTCTTGATAACTAGCATGTTTTAGTAGTGGTGTTAAACTAAAAAAACAAACACACACACGCACACACAACAAAACAAAGGCGACCTAAGCTACATAAACCTCCATAATGTGTAATAAACTATAAGTTGTTTTCATTGCTAACATTTTCTAAGTAACTAGCTAGAAACTTTCATGAAAACTATTATCCCAGGCATTCCAATGTCATCTTGTCCAAAGGGCAAACATTGGGCCACCAAGACCAACAGAAGCTTTTAGATTCACCTTATTACATGAAAGAACATCATTAGATATTATCTTATTGTTCAGAATAATATTGGTACAATGTTCTATAGGAGGTCCAACATAGCCACCCAAAATAGATACTGGGCCAATGCCAGTTTGCTACATGGTATGTCTGTTAAATATCTATTATTACTAACACCTGCTTGTATGTATGTGGAAAGCTATGGAGGTGAAAAGATAAAACTAACAAGAAATAAAAGACAGATAGAGCAATAAAAATCTGGCATTTAGAACTTCCTTCAGATAATATAATTATACGAACAGGAAAGCTGACCCTAGTCCAGGAATAGGTCCATGAGATGTGTTTTTGAATCACAGCAGCACCACCTAGTGGCTAATGATTGCCTTATTTGGAGATCATTTCTAGGGCCTGTTCCTCTTGAACAAGTCCCCTAAACCCATGGTTCTCAAAAGTGAGGTCAGTGAAGAATAAAAAATAAAAAAATAGAATCATGCTACAGTGGTGAAAATTGATCAACGTTATTACATTTATTATTGAGATCTTATAATTATTAGCCAGTTTGATAGGTCCGTTGAATTGAATGTGTTTAATCTTAACCTCAATAACTCAAAAACAAGTAGAACGAAATGTCAACTTAAATCAAATGACATTTTAATGAAAACGTGTTTTGTCAATGGATCATGAATACGTTAAAAAATTAACAAAAAAAAAAAACAAAAACAAGCTCTATGGCACCAATAAATAACATGACTAAATGTTTGAATACTTGAATAGTTAAATTAATCTGTATGGAGGGGGTCTGTGGAATTTCCTTTAGAGTTATAGAAGTCCCTGGCTCCAAAATGTTTTGCAGCAATAACTGTGAGGAGAAACCTAAGAGTCTAGAAACAGTATGTGTACAAAGTATGTGTGCAGTGTAAGAGGGGCCAGTCCATTTAGGACTTTAAAAGCATAGGATGAACAATAAAACTGGGTTAGGGTTATACTACATCCTAAAATGAACCGGAACCAAAAGAAGAGAAGCTAAAACCATAGTAATATCACATTTATTAACTTTTATTAAAGATTAATGTTTAATCTCGATAAATATCTTTTTCTAAAAATATAAATATATGAGGAAAGAAATGCTCCAATATTTGTGGTGATTATTCTGAGCTGAAAGAAGTTCATTTAAACAAGTTTTAGCTTGTTACTTTACTTTAGCTCTTGGCCTAGGTATAAAATATTAGCCTTAATGTAAAATCCATAGAAACCACAGAAAGTTTTCTGCTATGACCTTTTGAGGGTGACCGAAAAAATCTGAATGTTATTGCCTAATGATGAAGAACATAGTCCCTGTGTCTTGAGCTTCAGACTTCCGCTTAGTGGGAGTTCAGCTGGAAGAAATCATTTAAGAGAGCCATGCTGTCATTCCCCTGAGCATACACCATGCCACCTCTGACTTTCCTGGACATTTGATGACGATTGATTTCCATGAGAAAACAAGCAGGATTTGTTTATCTGCCTTGAACACAAGCGAGCACCAGCATGACAGCTACAGATATTGACTTATTTTTCATGTCACTCTAAGAGTTCTTATTGTTTATTCATTCAGTTGCTTTGGTATTTACAGTATATCTAAGTCTGCACACCCCTGTTAAAATGGCAGGTTTTTGTGATGGATCACAAAGATCAGTTATTTCAGATCTCTTTTTTTCCACCTGTAATGTGATATTGCAACCAACAAAATTCAAGTGAAAAGCAAAGAGAAATGTTTTAGGGGGGAAAAGAAAACAGACTAGTATTTAGAGCTATCCATCTTGACAAAATATAAGATAAGATAAGATAAGATAAGATAAGATAAGATAAGATAAGATAAAACTTTATTGATCCAAGACTGGGGAAATTCCCTCATTACAACAGCTCAACTACACACACAAAAAAAAAACAGATAAGAAAGAATACACATTAAATAGGAATAGAATAGAAAAAATGTCTAAAAACATATATAACAGGAATAGAAAAATAAGAATAATAGTAGTAAAAAAATAATAATAATGGTAATATGTACACTATGAACACCTCAATGTATGTACAGATGAATAAGAATATGAATATATACAGATAAGTGAGTAACGCCTCGTTTATATACAGATTAGCGAGTAACGCCTCGTTTATATACAGATAAGTGAGTAACGCCTCGTTTATATACAGATAAGTGAGTAACGCCTCGTTTATATACAGATTAGCGAGTAACGCCTCGTTTA
>JANDJT010000169.1:23158353-23169617 GCA_024331685.1 Stegophilus panzeri | reverse complement strand
GGTTTCCTCACATGAACTGCTTGCTTCAGGTCCTTCCACAACATTTCTATTGGATTAAGGTCAGGACTTTGACTTGAACATTCCAAAACATTAACTTTATTCTTCTTTAATCGTTCTTTGGTAGAACGACTTGTGTATTTAGGGTCATTATCTTGCTGCATGACCCACTTTCTCTTGAGGTTCAGTTCATGGACAGATATCCTGAGATTTTCCTTTAGAACTTGCTGGAATAATTCAGAATTCATTGTTCCATCGATGATGGCAAGTTGTCCTGGCCCAGATGCAGCAAAACAGGCTCAAACAATGATACTACCACCACCATGTTTCACAGATGGGATAAGGTTTTTATGCTGGAATGCCATTTTCTCCAAACATAACACTTCTCATTGAAACCAAAACATTCTATTCTGGTCTCATCATCTACAAAACATTTTTCCAATAAACTTCTGGCTTGTCCACATGATCTTTAGCAAATTGCAGATGGGCAGCAATGTTCTTTTTGGAGAGCAGTGGCTTTCTCCATGCACACTATTGTTGTTCAGTGTTCTCCTGATGGTGGACTCATGAACATTAATATCAGCCAATGTGAGAGAGGCCTTTAGTTGCTTAAAATTTACCCTGGATTCCTTTGTTACCTTATGAACTATTAGATGTCTTGCTCTTGGAGTAATCTTTGTTGGTTGACCACTCCTGGGGAGGGTAACAATGGTCTTGAATTTCCTCCACTTGTACACAATCTCTCTGACTGTGGATTGGAGTCCAAACTCTTTAGAGATAATTATATAACCTTTTCCAGCCTGATGAGCATCAACAACTCTTTTTCTGAGGTCCTCAGAAATTCTCCTTTGTTTGTGCCATGATACACTTCAACAGACGTGTTGTGAAGATCAGACTCTTATAGATCCCTGTTCTTTAAATAAAACAGGGCACGCACTCACACCTGATTGTCATCCCATTGATTGAAAACACCTGACTCTAATTTCATCTTCAAATTAACTGCTAATCCTAGAGGTTCACATACTTTTGCGACTCACAGATATGTAATATTGGCTCATTTTCCTCAATAAATAAATGACCAAGTATAATATTTTTGTCTCATTTATTTAATTAGGTTCTCTTTGTCTACTTTTAGGATTTATGTGAAAATCTGATGTTTTAGGTCATATTTATGCAGAAATATAGAAAATTCAAACTTTCGAGCACCACTGTACTTAATACTTAATAAAGTACAAAAACAAATACAAATACAAGTACAAAAATACACAAAATGCCACAAACTTTTAACTTTTAACTCTCAGGCCCAGCTGAGGAAAAACAGGAGGAGTACAGAACAGAGAGTGTGTATTTTTGAAGCCAAGGTCAGAGGCTGGATGAGAAAGATCGATGCCATGATCACTGGTGTGTGAGACTGATATTCATTAGTGACCCCCTGTCCCAAGATGTCTCATTCAAGGAAGTCAACTGTCTCTGGAGACACTTGGAGGGACTGCATACTGGACATGACAGGTGTCAGTAAAATAGCTTGCATGCTCATATGGGTTTGTATTCGTGCTTGTTCTTCCACTCTAAGTAATGTGTACATGAAATGGCTGTCATTTTCTTAAAAATTTTACTTTAAATTATTACAAAAAAAAAAAAAAAACTTCTCAAACTACAAACGCAAGTGCAAATTGGGCATGAAAATGTTTTGGCTTTGGTATTTTGATGTGAATCCTGGCCAATGTTCAGAAGCGCAGTTATAGAAGGAGATTGCTGAGGTGTTGGTTCTTTGAATTGAACATTATTGTGAGAACATACAGTTGTGCCCAAAAGTTTGCATACCCCTTGCAGAATCTTCTAAATCTTAATACTGTTAACAAAATAAGATGGATCATGAAAATCCCATGTTGTTGTTTATTTATTTAGTGCTGTCCTGAATAAGCTATTTCACATAACAGATGTTTACATATAGTCCACAAGACAAGATAATAGCTGAATTTATAAAAATTACCCCTTTCAAAAGTTCACATACGCTTGATTCTTAATACCGTGTGTCGTTACCTGGATGATCAGCGACTGTGTTTATGTGTTGTGAGAGTTGTTCATGAGTCCCTTGTTAGTCCTGAGAAGTTAAACTGCTCACTGTTCTTCAGAAAAATCCTCCAGGTCCTGCACATTTGCATATTTGACCCCTTTCCAGTAGTGGCTATATGATGTTGAGATCCAACTTTTCACACTGAGGACAACTGAGGGACTCGTACACAACTATTACATAAGGTGCAAACATTCACTGATGCTCAAGAAAGCAACACGATACATTAAGAGCAAGGGGGATGTAAACTTTTGAACAGGATGTAAATTGTTAGTATTTTGTGTTCTGGGAGACGTGTAACTATCTTATTTAGTGTCTGGAAGGCAGTAGTAAATGGAAAAAAAAAGATCTTTAAACAAAATAGTAACAATTTACACTGATCGTCCTGTTCAAAAGTTTACACCCCCCAGCTCTTAAGAATCAAGGGTATGGAAAATTTTGAACGGGATAATTTTTATAAATTCATCTATTATCTTTTCTTGTGGACTATATGTAAACATCTGTTATGTGAAATAGCTTATTCAGGACAGCACTAAATAAACAACAACATGGGATTTTTATGATCCATCTTATTTTGTTAACAATATTAAGATTTAGCAGATTCTGCAAGAGGTATGCAAACTTTTGGGCACAAATGTAAATGCTGTATGTAAGAGGTATTTTACTTATGTGCGTCTCAGCTGTTTGTATGAGGCCGCATGGCAGGGAAGTTCTGTGTATGATCATCCAAGAAGGCAATCAGTTATCAAGATAAATAGAAATGAGTCTCCTTAATGAAGCACAAGGACAGTAGGCGCAATAAAATTAATGTACGGATTAATGCTTATTAAATTTGTCAATGCAAATTTGTAGGCCATGTTGATTTTTCACTTATTTAACCTCTTCAGATCCTGCATCTTTTGTAATGTACATCACCTGATCTGCAGATTTTTCTTCAACAAAATGGACAAATTAAGAGAAAATTTGCCGGCACGTTCTGGGTAACCAATACAAAAGAATACAAATTCTTTATATTCACCATTCTTTATTCTCTTGCGTCAAACACTCACCATCCACTTTATTAGGAACACCTGTACACCTGCAAATTCATGCAGATATCTAAGTAGCCAATCATGTGGCAGCAGCACAATGCAAAAAATTATGCAGATACAGGTCAAGAGCTTGGGGTAATGTTCATATCAAACATCAGAATGAAGAAAAAGTCTGATCTCTGTGGCTTTGATTGTGGCATGGATGTTGGTACCAGTTGGGCTGGTTTTTAGTATTTCATAAATTGCTGATCTCCTGGGATTTCCACACACAGCAATCTCTAGAGTTTACACACAACGGTGCGAAAAACAAAAAAAAAACATTGAGTAAGTGACAGTTCTGTTGGTGGAAATGCTTTGCTGATAAGAGAGATCAGAGGAAAATGGCCAGATTGGTTCAAGCTGCCAGTTAGGATAAACAGTAGTAACTCAAATAATCACTCTTTACAACTGTGGTGAGCAGAAAGGCATTTCAGCATGCACAAAACATCAAACCTTGAGGTGGATGGGCTACAAGAGCAGAGTTTGTGCTCATGATAGCTTATATAGAATTATAGTATCTAGAAAAATAATCAGGTCTGAAGGGTTTAAAATAGACGTTGTGAAAATCAATGCAAATTAATTACAAGGTAGATTAAAATCTCATGGAGCAATTCCAGCCATAGTTACGCAAAGAAGAACAATCAATGGTCTTAATATAAGTCTTAATATAAGTTTTGTCTGGAGGCTCTTGGTAGCTGAAAGATTTGACTCTTATTGGTGAGCTGAGTCAAATAATGTAACTCACTGAAAGAGCAGAGGACATGTACTGTAAGATGAATATGAAGTCAGGGTGGATGCTTAGAGCTGAATGGAGAGGAACGACAGACTATATACAGAGGATTTGCTCTCAGATCATGCATGAAGAAATATTTTCGGGAAATGTCCTCATGAGTCTCGCTGTGATTTATCACGTCTTTTTATCTTACGATGCAGGTTGTTACAGAGAACTCAGGTGAATTATACATTTGAGACCATGGACTGCCTGCTGCTGTCTAAAGCACTACCTCTGTATGTACACAAGTTGCATGTTCACAAGAATATGAGAATACAGTTCTCCTTGTTTATTTGCGATCCTGCTCCATATTGACGAGTGTGGAACAATGTAGCTGGATTTGCTTCAAGGAAAAGGGAAGGTGATGTCCAGCGTATGATCCTAAAACAAGATGACGGCTTCCTCCACCCCCAACCGGTCCTGACTGACAACTTCACGTCATGCAGTTTCAATTCCTGCTCTGTAACCAGCCAGAGGCTATGAAAACACACAAGCGCAGGGACAGATGGTAAACTGCAGGCAAACTGGACAGACAGATCTGGAGATGCACTGAGAACCAAAGGGCAGGTGGCTTAGGAGACAGCTGTCCACTGTCATGGCTAAGATGCTCAGCTCCAGGGTCAGGAGATTGCTGTGACACACGGATGAGTGCGAAAGGTAGGAAATGAAAGAGAGGAGGGCTGATGAGGTTTGAGAGATTCCTCAAGGAAAGCTCAAGAAGGGACGGAGTGACTCACCTTGGCAGATGAGAGAGGCATTGTCAGTCAACACTGTGAGTTCGGGCCAGGAGCAGAAAGATAAGGCAAAAGTGAATCTTTGCACAGATGAAAGGAAGTAAACTGTGGATGTATGTAGACTGAGATGAATGGAAGCTGACAGCTGGGTGTGTGGTGAAGACGATTTGGGTGAATATTGAAAGAAAGGGGATGAAATGGTTGACTCTGGAGTAGTGACTCCATGACTTTAAAGATGATGAGTATTTGCTTGCAACAGTCATACATAAATACACACCTACTATTGCCCACTATGTTCTCTCCATCACTTGCTAAAAATTGAGAGACCCCCCTACGAGAATAAAAAAAAAAAAACCATCCCCATGATACCCCACTGAAAAGCCGCCGGCTATGTTTTCACGACACACTGGAATGCAGCAGCAGGATGACAGTAATCTCCCTCCCTGAGGAAAGACAGACTCTAACTGATAAGTGCCAGGGAGCGAGAAGAACTGGCTCTGTCAGTGGCGTCTTCAGTGGAGCGCAATGGCGTGTGGTGCCCCTCAGAGCATTGCCTGATGATGCAAAATGACACAGCTGACATTACACTCTGCTGCCAATCATGTAGGGGATCATGCTTAAGACTTTCCTGCTTGCTTCAGTTGATAATCTCACCTGGATACTGTGTACTCGAACCCTTTTAAGAATCATAAAAGCTGCCCTGTGCTTATCCCAGAACTTCTATGGGTATGTGATCATACTCAGCATCCTTTATATCCTTTCAACACATTTAATACTGTTTGCTTTTTCTCTTTTATGGCTGCATAATGAAATGATATATACAGTAAGAACATCTCATGGTGTCAGCCATGAGTCTGGTTCCTCTCATGGTTTCTTCCTAATGTGGTCTCAGAGTGTTTTTCCTTGCCCCTGTTACATTTGGCTTGTTCATTAGGGATGTAAATCTACCCTACTTCTGTGAAGCTGCTTGGTTGTAAGGTTAAATTTATATACATATATACTCAGCAAAAAAGGAAATGTCCCTTTTTCAGGAGATAATTTTGTAAAATCCAAATAAGCTTTACAGATGTTTATTGGAAAGGGTTTAAACGATGTTTTTCATGCTTGTTCAATGAACCATAAACAATTATTGCACACGCACCTGTGGAACAGTCCTTAAGACATGAACAGTTTACAGGCGGTAGGCAATTAAGGTCACAGATAGGGCACTAAAGAGACCTTTCTACTGACTCAGAAAAACACAAGAAAAACGATGTCTAGGATTCCTGCTCACCTGCGTGAACATGCCATAGGCCTGCTGCAGGGAGGCATGAGGACTGCAGATGTGGCCAGAGCAATAAACTGCAATGTCTCTAATGTAAGACACCTAAAACAGTACTACAGGGAGACAGGAAGGACAGCTGATCGTCCTTGCAGTGGAAAATTACATGTAACCATGTGTCCCCCCAGATGTGATCGAGAACATGCAAATGCCTTAGTGGAAGAGTGGAGTAACATCTCACTGCAAGAACTGACAAATCTGGTGCAGTTCATGAGGATGAGCTGCACAGTAGTACTTAAAGTAGCTGGAGGACACCAGATACTGACTGTTGCTTTTAATATTGACTCCCCCCTTTGTTCAGAGACTCAATATTCCATTTCTGTTCCTTAAATATCTGCAGAACTTGTTCGGTATATCTCTCAGTTGTTGAATCTTTTATGTTAATACAAATATTTACAAATTTTAAGAAATTTGCTGGAAATAAAAGCAGTTGAATGTGAGAGGACGTTTCTTTTTTTGCTGAGTATATATGCACCGATCTACCATAACATTAAACCACCTGCCTAATATTGTGTAGGTTCCCCTTGTGCCACCAGAACAGCTCTGACCCATCGAGGCATGGACTCCACAAGACCTCTGAAGGTGTGATGTGGTATCTGCCACTAAGACATTAACATAAGCCTTTAAGTCCTGTTAGTTGTAAGTTTAAGTCCTTCATGGACCTGACTTGTTTGTCCAGCAGATCCTACAGATGCTCGATCGGATTGAGATGTGGGGAATTTGGAGGCCAAGTCAACACCTTGAACTCTTTATCATTTTCCTAAAGTCATTCCTGAACAATTTTTGCAGTGTGGCAGGGTTCATGGTCTTGCTGAAAGAGGCCACTGCTATTAGGGAATACCGCTGAAGGGGTGTACTTGGTCTGCAACAATGTTTAGGTAGGTGATGCGTGTCATCCACATGAATGCCAGGAAGTAACATCCACATGAATGCCAGGACCCAAGGTTTCCCAGCAGAACATTACCCAGAGCATCACACTGCCTCCACCAGCTTGCCTTCTTCCCATAGTGCATCCTTGTGCCATCTCTTCACCAGGTAAATGACGCACATGCACTCGGACATCTACATGATGTAAAAGAAAACATGATTCATCAGACCAGGCCACCTTCTTCCATTGCTCCATGGTCCAGTTCTTATGCTCACATGCCAATTGTAGGTGTTGTTGGGGTTGGACAGGGGTCAGCATGGGCACTCTGACCGGTCTGTGGCTACGCAGCCCCACACACAGCAAGCTGTGATGCACTGTGTGTTCTGACACCTTTATATCATAACCAGCAATAACTTTTTCAGAGATTTGTTCTACAGTAGCTCTTCTGTGGGATCGAACCAGACGGGCTAGCCTTCTCTCCCTTATGCTTATAATGTGCTGCTTTCTTTAATGACATGCAAACATTTTTATGTAACATTTAATTTTGTGCTGGAAAACTAATGTTTGGAAAGCTAAAATGTTTTTGTACTGACTCGATAATGTAGAAGTCATAAACTAGAAATTTATTACACTAAAAAGTTTGTATATCTTTGAAAAATGAATATGTACTTCCAAACAATGTTAAAAATCCTCACAAATATTCTGTTTTATATGATACACTTTACATTGACTATGTCACTATTATTCACACATTCCGAACTTTCAGAAAAAGAAGTCCAGACTAAATGTGCAAGCTCTTCATCCTGAAGACTTAAAGCAGGAAACTTTGTCATTTTCAAAGACTGGGGACAGAGGCCATGTTGCTGTAGGCTACACTGGAGAAAGGAAAAGGTCAGGTCAGATTGAAGTCTCCTCACCTTATTGTGGTGTTTTCAGCATTTGGAAGAAGACGAGACAAAGGCCTCATCTAAACCTCCCCCCAAAAAAATATATATAAAAAACCGGAAGACAATTGAAAAGGACATTTTGAAAATGTCATGTGGCTTAAGGCTGTTGAGGTCAGGGGGGGAGAGGAGTGCTGAACCTTTCATGAACACTCTTGGTGAGTGGGTGTGATAAAGGGAGAGAGACAAGGTGTGAGAGGAATGTGATGATGCTGAGAACACGGTCATAAAATCAAGGTCAAGGTTGCAGCTGAGTTTCAGGCTTGAGGAAGCAGGCTTTCCTCAGCAAATGGCCTGATCTGTTTTTAGTATTCTTTATTATCAAAGATATATTTAGTTTTGCAGAAATTAATGTTAAAGACCATCTTCATTATGGTGACAGGGTGCTAAAACACCTTGCTGCAAAAACATTCTTGTATAGAGTCCTTAAAAATCCCTGTTGTCATATTTAAGGATGTGAAGTCAGTTAAAACGCAGAGACAGTTTAGGCATAGTACCGGTGGCTACCCCTTCACCCGACACCCCCTTTCTGCACTGTCAACACCCTGATGTTCATGCCTGACTGAGCTTTCTTATCCACTAGCCATCCTCCGCTCAGTACATCAGTACATTATGCTAATGGAAAAAGTTGATATAAATGCTGTAATGACAAAAGGCGATAATGAAACCTGAATGAAAGAAATTATTAATACATAATGTAAAACAGAATGGCTTCAAAATATATATACTAAATGTCTCCCAATGCAATTAAATTCCTTCTGCATGAACAAGAATCCCTAAGCATGCTGTCACCTGCCTGAAGCATAAAAGTCCCTTAAAGATAAAAAAAAAAACAAAAAAAAAAAACATCTGTCAGTCCCTCCGGGATTTCTTGCGATAGCAGAAATGAATGCAAACTCAAGCAAACTCTACAAATCTGGGGCAAGACACATCATGTGATGTCATCACAACGCGCATTCAGCCAAAGCCCTCTTCGATTCACGTGCGTCGAACATGAGTACAGCTAAAACATCTCATTTACGAACAAACATCACCGCGAAAGACCGTGCAAAACAATTTCATGCAATTGCAATTTAGTTTTCCGCAAAAAAAGCACAAAAAAACTCTGCAATTTTGAAAAAAGCCTTTCAAAAGTTTTGAAAAACATTTTTGGCCGCAACAATCACAAAAAAACTCTGCAAAATCATGTACGGACTGCTCTGTACAGCAAAAGCTTCACCAAATGAGAACATAACGAGATGTGTGTGTGTGTGTGTGCGGGGTCACTCTAGAGCAAATCTTGACATGATGCTACCATCATCATTCTTCACTCTGGGGAAGGTTTTCTCTGGATGATGAGCAGCGTTGGGTTTCTGCCAAACGTAGCAATTTGTGCCAAGGCCAAAAATGTTCCAATTTGATTTCATCAGGCCACATGTTTCCTGAGTCTCCAACATGCCTTTGGTAAACTGCACAAATGATTTCATATGTTTCCATAAAACTTTGTGGAGTGTCTGGGCTATATATATATATATACACATTAGCATTAAATGGATCAGTGAGTATGGATGGACTTCAGTTTTCCAGCCTCGATTGGGTGCGGACACAACACATAGACTTACACATTATGAACTCAGCTATGCAAGGTTTGCTTTTGCCTGTCATTTTAAGTATACCATAATGCATAGTATGTTACTCAAAATGACAGGCAAAGGCAAGCCTTGCATAGCTGAGTTCATAATGTGTAAGTCTATGTGTTGTGTCCTCACCCAGTGGAGGCTGGAAAACTGAGGTCCATCCATACTCACTGATCACAGAAGCATATGGTGATTGTCTTGATGCTTGAATGTAGACTCCAGTCCACTGATTGTTCTTAGCACGCATGTCACAACATCTCACAGACAGCCATATAAGAGTGTGACCTACATATAAGAGAGGACCTACAGCACATGATTTATTCTTCGTTGTCATGCTCGGCCAGGCCTGAGCAGAGATCCAGCCATGGAGCTTCCTCATTCTGTAGGACTGATGAGATTGGACAGGCCTGGAGAGGAGCTGGCAAAGTTCCGAAGCATGAGAGCCTCTGGTAATGATAATATAATGATGCTGCGAAGAACACATGAGTCTTGGTGAACGTCACAGTTCTGTCATGTTGGCTGGATTGTTATCATTATCTCTGATTGCACGGTCGCCCCAGAAATATATCCATGGATGCACAAAACGCGTGTCAAGATTTATTGCACATTCATAAGCACAGGAAGTGATTGTATCTGGCATCAGATACCAACACAACAGAGAAAAGTAGCGTCTAGTCTACACCAATGTTGTCTTGAGGAAGAAAAAAAAATACAAAGTGATTACGTGTTTATGCTGGATATACAGCAGATCTGCATTCATGTGCTCTTCGGTTTTCTGACTGAGATTTGAGAAAGCTAAATCTGGGTTAGTGCACAGAATGCAGTGACAGTGATTCTCGCTTTTGTCCAGTGAGTGTGTTTGTCTGTGTTGATTTCTATGGGTTAGGTCAGATCAGGCCCTAGGGCCTTACAGTGTCATTTCTTGCCACCAGTTCTGCCTTCCATCCTCACATGTGTGACACTTTGGTTCACAGGGATCTCTGAGAAACAACACTCTTCTCACCAGGGAGAGTATTGCTCCTATTAACACATTCACACTCTCACACTCCTTGAAATGTCTAGACATGGACAAATCCTCTTGGGCCCGTCCAAATGTATAAGGATATTTTCAAAAATTAGATTTTTTTTTCTAGCTCTGTTTTTTTTTTGTTTGTTTTTTTTTTAGTCTCCTGTCTACACGAAAAAGACATTAGGGGTCACAGAAAACAAAGCTTTTCAAAAACGCCTTTAAAAGGTGGAGAGATTTGAAAACTTTTGTGTGGACAGGAAAGACATCTGTTTTTGAAGACGCTGATGCCACGTCATCAACCTGAACATGACCATTGAGGTTTCGTTTATCTGTTTGTCATGGCTGCTGACCGGGTCGTTATTTTGTAGGCTGTAATTTCTTATCTGATACTATTTGCAGTTTACATCATAGTATTTGCAGTGCAAAAGTTATTGGACAGGAGGAGGACATGGAGGAGTCTGGATACAAGTGGGAGCCTGTTAACTGGGCTGGTACCATCTCCCACCCTCCCTCCCCTATTATGGATCTAGTCCAGCCTTTCGGATCAGCTGAGGACGTCGCTCAGTCGCTCTGTTGGCTGAAGACATTGCTCCATGTCCTGACATACCCAAGTGCTCCCCTCTGTTCACCAACCCCGTGCACAACGCCGCTATGCTTGCCTGCTCTGCTGAGGAACTCGCCCTGCTTTTCTACACCGTTGAGGGCATCGCTCGGCTTTACCGCTCCGCTGAGGAAGGCACTCCATTTTTCTGCTCGGCTGAGGACATCGCTCTCCCTTCCTACTCGGCTGAGGACGTCGCTCTGCCTTCCTGCTCGGCTGAGGACGTCGCTCTGCCTTCCTGCTCGGCTGAGGACGTCG
>JANDJT010000169.1:23144638-23158253 GCA_024331685.1 Stegophilus panzeri | reverse complement strand
TCGGCTGGGGACGTCGCTCCGCCTTCCTGCTCGGCTGGGGACGTCGCTCTGCCTTCCTGCCCGGCTGAGGACGTCGCTCTGCCGTCCTGCCCGGCTGAGGACGTCGCTCTGCCGTCCTGCTCGGCTGAGGATGTCGCTCTGCCTTCCTACTCGGCTGAAGATGTCGCTCTGCCTTCCTACTCAGCTGAGGACGTCGCTCTGCCTTCCTGCTTGGCTGAGGACGTCGCTCTGCCTTCCTGCTCGGCTGAGGACGTTGCTCTGCCTTCCTGCTCGGCTGAGGACGTCGCTCTGCCTTCCTGCTCGGCTGAGGACATTGCTCTGCCTTCCTGCTCGGCTGAGGACATCGCTCCGCTTTCCTGCTCGGCTGAGGACGTCGCGCTGCCATCCTGCCCGGCTGAGGACGTCGCTCTGCCATCCTGCTCGGCTGAGGAAGTCGCTCTGCCTCCATGCTCCATGTTATGCTGAAGACGTCGTTCCTCTTCTTTGCTGCGCGCGGTATGTCACTCCCCCTTCCTGCTCCACAGAGGGCATTGTTTCCCCCTTGTGCTTCGCGAAGAGCATCGTTCCTCCATTTGGCCTCACGGAGAACTTGGCTTCCCTCTCTGGCCTCGCGGAGAACCTCGCTCCCCTCTATGGCCTCGTGGAAATCTTGGAGCTTCCCTCGGGCCTCGCGGAGAACCTCGCTCCCCTCTCCTGTCCTGCTGAGAAAGTTGTCCCACTGTCCTGCCCCGCAGAGGACGTTGCGCTGAGCTCCAGCTCCGCTAAGGATGCCGCTCTGCTCACCTGTTCCACTGAGGATGTTGCGTTGCTTTCTTGCTCCGCTGAGGACGCCGCTCAGTCTCCTGGTTCAGCTGGGGACATTTTGCCCAGGGGGCCAGGACAGCCAGAGGGAGGGAGTGCATTTTGGGCACTCCGGGAGAAGCGCCTTTGGGTGGTTCTGTCATGAAATCAGTAAGGGAACTCTGAACTACAGTTCCCAACAGCCACTGCTTCATTGTCACATGACCACCAGCACCTGATTCACGTTCCTGGTAATTACTATACCTTTGTCTACGCTGCCGTATTTTGTCTTTGCCACAGTTTTCTTTCCTAGTTGTAAAGTGTTTCGTATGTTTGTTTGTTATTAAATGTTTAAGAATCTGCGCTTGTTTCTGTCTGTACTTTGAATCGTGACAGTGTGATTGTGCCCTGTGATGGGTTGGCACCCCGTCCAGGCTGTCCTTCACCTCGTGCCTCGAGTCCCCTGGCATAGGCTCCCAGGATAAGCAGACCCTGTGTAGGATAAGCAGTATGGAAAATGGATGGATAGATCAAGTAGCCACAGACTGCACTGTATATGAAGGCATTTCAGGTCATGTTTTTTCATTTACAATACATTTTTACCAAGATAAAAGAAATAATCAAAGAAGACTAGAGGAATAATATGTACATATGACCATAAATCAATTGTTGGGATTTGGGAATAAAAATTGTAGGCAAACAGGTTAAAGCTGTGTCAAATATTTTCATGTCTTGAATTGTTATTGAACATATAGAGATGGCTTTCAATGCTAGGTTGCTGGTACTGGTCAAGCTGTGCCAGGGTAATTTGGTTGGTCAGTTTCGATTATAATGCCATGCTGCAGCTGAATTATTATTACATTTTTCTACTAACAATTTGAAAAATGAATATGATAACAGTGTATGACATGGTTTTCATTTAGAGCGCAAGAAATAAAAAGACCAGCAACAATCTTAAGTAGAGAAGTGGATATAATCAGTAAATAATAGATTAGCATGATGAATAAAAGATTGCTAACAAATGCATTCATGCTGTAGAAAAAGTTATGGCATTTCATTCAGCAAAAAAGGGGGGGAAAGAACAAGCTTCAGTGCTCAGCTCACCTTCTCTTCTCTCCTTTATAATTTAGTGACCTTGAGATGTTTCCTCCCCTGAGCTCCCTGCTTTTAGCTCTCGTGACTGCCGAGAAAGCATACACTTCCGACAGAGTGCAGATTCTCTCTACTCCGTAGAGCAGAACACTCACACAAACAGGTTCACTAGCTAGTAGAGGTTCACTAGCAATTCATTAGGTTTCATAGGACCCTGTTCATGTTGTGTGAAATCATTTCCGTGCACCTTTGGTAAAATATTAATGATATCTGTTGGGCTTTCCACAAGATTTTGGATCATGTCTGTGAGGATTTGCTCATTCAGGCCTGGTGTGAAGTTGGTGTTCTGATTCATTCCAAAAGTGTTCGGTGAGGTTAAGGTCACAGGGCTCTGTACAGGCCATTTGATTTCTTTCACACCAACCTTGACAAACCATGTCTTCATAAACCTCACTCTGTGTACAGGGGCATCGTTATGCTGGAACAAGTTTTTGCCTCTTAGTTATAATGAGGAAATCTTAAAGCTAGAGCATTCAAAGACATTCTAGACAATTGTATGTTTTCAACTTTGTGGCAACAGCTTGGGGAAGAACCATATATAGGTGTGATGGCCAGGTGTCCACATACTTTTAGCCATATAGTGTTTCTAGATTAAATTGATCAGCAATAAAGATTATGATTGGTTTAACAATAACAATGAATAGTCGCATCACATCACATAGCAGTGAATGTCCTAGAAATAGTCAAGTTGTTTTCTTCTCTTATTTTAGTGCCCACGTTGGAATATTCAAGTATCCTTCAGCGCAGAACAAAAAGTCCAGGGGGTGGAGTCAGACCTGATCAAGCTCCTCCTACCTGGGCAGCGTCCAGCCAAAATTGGAGTGGCTCAAGGTCCCTTTCTAGAACCTTCACACTAACTGTCCCTCAGTGGTGAAATGAACTTGCAACCTCAATCCAGACTGCAGACTCTGTCACCATCTTCAAAAAACAGCTAAAGACCCACCTCTAAAGAACACCTAACTAACCCCTAAAAATGCCAACCCCACATTATTTTTTAAAAAACAAACAAAAAAAACACCTTATTCTGGCTCTTACACATCTACTCTGCACACTTTGCTTCTCTAGAACTCAATTATAGATCTTGTATGGTAGCACTACTTGTATTGCTCTCCATCTGATATATCGCTTTGCTTGTATTTCCTCATTTGTAAGTTGCTTTGGATAAAAGCGTCTGCTAAATGAATAAATGTAAATGTAAAGTTAAAAGGGGCAGAGACAGTTCAGTGTGTTTCAGGCTGAATAAATGTGTTCAGTGTGTTGTTTCACGTTGTACAGCATAGTGTGAGTTAAGGTTATGTTTAGAGTTAGGCTTATAGGTGGAGTTGGATCAGATCCAGCTCCACCCCTGGACTATATCAGAACTATCTTGGGAATGTTGGCAATTAAATAGTTTTGATTCAAAATGTTGTATTTTTTAACAAGTTTAAAAGACCCCCCTTTTAAAAGACCTCCCATCCCTCACCTCCCGCCTCGACCCCACCAGAGCTGCAACCTGATTGGTCAGAAGATTTTTTTTAATTGCCAGGTATGAAAACAGCATTATATGGTTAATGTTATGCTGCCATTATATATAATGATGCCATAAAAAACACACCCAGGAGCAGCACCAGTACTACTGATGTGTAAAGTTGCAGAACGGAAAATGTGTCATTTTGACAGAAGAAAACACGCAATACTCTCACTGTTCAAGTGGTTTAAATTGCCCACATTTACTAGCTTATAACTGAGATGAACAGTTTAACTCTATATAGCACACTGTTATTAAGTTTCTGCAGCCAGTGTAATTTCACAATGACGCTGGAAACAAGACTATCAGGAATATCAGCATTTCCCCTCAGATGTGTTCGTAAAAATATGAAGAAAAGACTCTAAAGCTACACAAAAATTTCACTTGGCATGAACTGCTAATAACATTGTCATGAGCTCCACATACTGGTAAGCCTGCTTGCATCACAACTCAAAGTTATCATACTGTATATTGACTGTTATCACAGTTAACATGTTGAAAAGTATGATACAGGATGTACAATGATCATACTGATCATTAAATTCATACTGTATATTACTCATACAACACCAAATCCTAATATAACCTGGGAACAGATGGCACAAACACACTATCACTACATTTTATAGTTAGCTCACATATTAAATTCAACATTTTCTGGCAAGTTAAGGTCTTTATTACCTTTACACACATACATTGGGGTCCAAAGGTCTGAGAGCAGTGAAAGGGAAAATGCTTTTATTTTGCATTCCTTTCTAAATGAATACACATTGAACACTCATTACAAATTATATTATTGACAACTTGAGTGAACAGTGGAATGTCTGAGTATTTGGTATGTTCTCTTTTTCTTTAATGACAGCGTGCACTCAAGCTGGACTCCACAAGTTTGTGCAAAACCTTAGGATCCGTTTTAGATCAAATCCATCTGAACACATGCTTCAACAGAAGAGATTAGACATGAGGAAAATCTGGTCAACATGGTCATTATCACAAATGTGCTTACATATAAATAGGGAGCTAGAAATAGTGCTATTCAAGATATCTTCAGTGATATAAATATTAAGTATTCAAGATATTGGACATTTACTTTCTTGGTTTAAATTATTTCAGTCTTGTACTATGAACTATGATAGTCTTGTTCATACACACTGATGCTACTCGAGAAGCCTTGCTTTGGTCTCAGATCAATCTGCTCACAGCCCAGCAGGAGGCCGTGATGGACGGGGGTCTGACAGAAAGGGGCAGTCTGGGGCAGCGAGTGACTTGCTCAGTAGGAGCCAGACAAATGTGCCTGGCAGGCAGTGCCTGTTCCACGTCGCCTGTCGGCTGGCTGCTGCTGTGAGGGTTATGCTGTGCTGCTTGAGTGTGTGCTTGGTGCCCACTTTGAAAACGAGTGCAGCCTGCAATTTGTCAGACATAATTGAGCCCCCTGGCCCTGATGCCCAGCACGAGACACGGTGACCTGGTGGGCATCGGTTTGGGCCTGGCAACACCCCACCTGCCTGACCTTTTCAGACTTAACCACAGCTAGAGCAAATCAGCTTCCAAAAAAAGGAAAAATTTGGTCTCATTTATGACTCTTTGCAGTCAGATGATTCTCCTTGTAGGATCAGTACTGGACCACAGCTTTTTTTTTATTTATTGTAGTTTTAAATAAAATGACACACTTCTACACTACACATTACCATTAACCAGCAGGTGAAAAAAAAAAGCTCTATAAAAAGGTTTGCTGTAGGCAAGAAGAAACATTTCTTAAAGGATCATGAAACACCCCTAGCCCCCCCTCCCTTTCAGCTCAAGTCCACCTCACAATCTTTTGAAAAATGCTACTTAATTGGATGTGGATGGCTGTGAGAAAAAGGGAGGGGGATTGGGCGTGGAAATAGTCCACGGAAATACATTGTCTACATGTCTGTTTTTTCCCTTTATCTTGAAACAGTTTGTATCAATCGAATCACAAGAATCTTAGCTTTCCAAAGATCTATTGCATGATTACAGTAGGGGAAATAAGTATTGAACGCATCAACATTTTTTTCAGAAAATATATTTCCAAAGAGGTTATTCACATGAAATTTTCACCAGACATCAGTATTATCAAGAAATCTGGAAATATAAAGAATTCACAACATTAAATCCATAAATAAAGTTATTTGTAATAAAGTGGAATGACGCAGGAAAAAAGTATTGAACACTGTGTGTGGCCGGTTGATGACGGAGTGATGTTGCTTCCACTTGCGGATAATGGCCCCAGTGGTGATTACTGGAAAATTCTGAAGTTTTGAAATATGTCTGTATCCGATTCCATCAATATGTTTGGCAACAATAAGGTTGCAAAGGTCTTGGGAGAGCTGTTTGCTTTTACCCATCATAAGATGTTACTTGTGTGACACCTTGGTAACGAAAAGCCTTTTTATAGACCATGAATTTACCCACCCAGCTGATATTCATTTGCACAGATAGGGGGTATAATTATTTATGGATTTCAGCTGGTTCCTTGCCTTACCTTCCTTGGAGAACTGCTTTTTCTTAGTGTGTTCAATACTTTTTTCCTGTGTCATTCCACTTTATTACACATAACTTTATTTATGGACTTTAATGTTTGGATTTCTTTATATGTGTTTTATTGAGTTAATACCAAAGTCTGGTGAAAATTTCATGTGAATAACCTCATTGGAAATATATTTACTGAAAAAAATATTGACACGTTCAATACTTAATTTCCCCCACTGTATGTACACACAGAAGCTGAGTGAGTTTTGCACTTAACAACGTGACGGCCCGTGGAGCTTTAAGCAGTTTAATTAGGTCAAAAGGCAAGTGAAATTGTCATGGTTAAAAATTAGACACATACCTCATTTGAAGGGATGGAAAAGTGCTTGGGACTGAATACCGCATCATTGTCTAGACGCAAACTGCTTTCATGAGCTGAAGTCCACCTTTCTCCAATTCTCGTAGCTCTCCTGAGAAAAATGCTTGCTACACACAAACAATTTCAATGCGTCGGTAGTTGATGGCCAACCAACTGCCCGCAGCCAGTCTAGCCCTGGCAGCATCGCGGGGAAAGCCGTGCAACACACTCAAACTCTTACACCACTGAAACAAACACTTGCAACCCATGAACACCTCTCTCATCTACTACATCTGTCATAGGAAAGCACCATGTGCTGTCATGAATAAGTATTCATGAGTCATGAGTATTCCTATTTTAGACATGTACACACCTTAATCACACTATTTACGTCGTGTGAGAGTTTTTGTGACAGGACACGTACACACACGGCAGTGCTCAAGTGCTCAAGTGCTTGTTTGACGGCAAACAAGAGAGCACAGCTGCGTCCGAAACCGCGTACTTACCTACTACACAGTAGGCGAAATACACGTATTTCAGCTACTATATAGTAGGTATGTACACGGTTTTGGACGCAGCCCACAGCTTCAAGCAGTCGTCTATTAGCACGTACAGCATGACAAATAATTAACTGCACTTGAAGCTTTCGTAAAATTAAAAATGAAACACCCAAAACTGTATATGGTACCATAACGAAGACCAACTGTATGTTGATGCGTGAAATTCTGGAGGGAACGTCGGACGGCATGGCGCGGTGACGTAATGATGTGTGCTGTTAATCGATCTACGTATGTTCTATAACATGCAAAACTCATGTAAACACCTTAATCAGAATATTGTCTTATTCAGAATAAGGTCAATAATTAGATTATTGATGTCCATGCAATTGTAGTCAGTGACAGATTTTCACTGCTCCTCAAGGGGAAATTTGGTGTCACAACAGCCACAAAACAAGAGCTACAGGGAGGACTAAGACTTTACAGTTCACAAGACTTTAAAAAAAAGCACAATAAACTCACAATATACATCACAAATAAAAGGGAATAAACAATATACATACGTATAAATAGCTCTCCAAGTTATTTACAGACTAAGATTTCTGTACAGATGAACTGTATGAAATATATTACAGGTTGGCAGGCTTAAAACTGTATATTAGACTTGTGTGATGAGCAGTTTAATGTGTGTATAAAAATGTACAGTAGTCATAAGTGAAGTCATAGGTAAAGTAGCATTGCGTGAGTAAGAATATGCAGTGACCCTTTGTAAAATTTGCTGTGCAATATGCAGTATAGTACATGGGTATGCAACATAAGTAGACCAGTCCACCGTCTCCAATGTCCACATACTTTAGCTCACCAACTTCCTTTTTCAAATGGACATAAAATTAATCGTTTCAGTTTGTAATCAAACATTAGCTGTCAAACTGTCCATGATGCTCCTACGCCATCACATCATCAAAACACAAAACACACCCTGTACAGATAGCAGCAAAGTTTAACAATGTCTAAACGCCCCAATAAAAGTTTATTTAAAAAATTCGTAAGCATGTGAATGACTTTTACCTCAGGTGATGAGACAGAGATGATGGATGATGCTGCTAATCCAAGTGATAACTCATTTCCCAACTCATTTTCCAATTTAAACAAATTCCACACAACCACACTCCAAAGTCTAGTGGAAACCTTTCCCAGGAGAGCGGAGGTTATTACAACAGCAAAGAAGTGACTAAATCTAGAATGTGATATTCAAGCACATATGGGTGTGATGGTCAGGTGTCCACAAACTTTGGCCATATCGTGTGTGTGTGTATATAATAAGAATACTACTCTAATAAATAATATGATGTACTATTTAGGCATCCTATTTGAGTGCAGTAGTGTTTGATTATTTAAGTAAACTAAAGCCCTATGTTATTTCCCTACTCTTGGCTAAGTGCTGTTTGTTAATTAATAAGAAATTGTACAGCTAGGAACTGTGGTTGTAATATTGAGTATTAACAGTAATAGTAGGGGGCATGGTGGCTTAGTGGTTAGCAGTCATACCTCCAGGGTTGAGGGTTCAATTCCCGCCGTGGCCCTGTGTCTGTTTGCATGTTCTCCATATGCTGCGGGGCTGGGATGTCCAAAAATATCCATAGTGCATGAATGGGTGTATGAATGTGTATGTGATTGTACTCTGCGATGGATTAGCACCCCGTCCAGGGTGTCCCCCGCCTTGTGCGCCATGCTCCCTGGGATCGGCTCCAGGTTCCTCACGATAAGCGGTATAGAAAATGGATGGATGGATGGATGGAACAGTAACAGTAGTATAGTAACATAGTGCATAGGTAGCACATTTCATTCAAATCTGCTTGTTAAATAAATAAATAATCAAAAACAGTGAATGAATGAATGTGCCAATGAAAAACCCAGAATTATATAATACATATACATACAGGTGTATCTCAAAAATTTGAATATCATGGAAAGTACATTTTCCACCCCATAATTTAACTGAAATATCATAGATTCGTTACACATAAAGTGAAATATTTCAAGTCTTTTTTTGTTTTAAACTTGATGATTACGGCTTACAGTTCATGGAAATCAAAAATCCAGCATCTCAAAATACTGTACGCACTAGTGTAAACAGGGCCTAAGTAATGTCTAATGTAATTAAACATTTCCTTTACACCGTCAGGGGTTACATACACATACAGAAACATGTTAAATGTAGCGAAAGTGATACGTTAAATAAACACCAAGTGTAACGAAACACTCGTCTCAAACCACTAACTGGTCAAAAATGAAAAGAGTCTCACGAACGATCCCAATATCACAAATGCTTACTAAAGTAAGCAGGTTCCCCCCCGATAATTTGCGTCAAATGGACTCGTCCAGTGCTCTATGACCTGTCACGTGGTACGGATGTCCTTCTTCCACTCTTTTGCAGGTTAAACATGGCCGCGCTCTTAAGATCTATTCGGCTGCTGAAACTCTCACCTTCTCCTTTGCTACGAGTAAAGAGAAACAGTCATGGACCTCCGATTAATCGCTTATACAACAGAGCGGTCGGCGGGAGAGGAGTCGAAGCTTGTCCGAGACAAATCACGTTAAGATGTGCGGGTGCGAGCAGGTAGGTTAGCATGCGGTATAGCCATGCTTGTTTGGGAACACGCAGTTGTCATTGAGCTTTTAGGGGACAATGCTGTGTAGGGCAGATTTACGGTAAAAATCAACTTTCATATCAGTCCCGACCATTATATACATCATGTTAGTTCAGGATTTGATTCAGTGCATTGTTTTATTTATGCAAGCTACGTTAGAGATGGTATAATGGCCTATTGCATTCTGTGTGGTGTATTATAAGTCAGATATGGAGCCATGTGGGATTTAACTTAATGTGGGCCTTACCTGAACTCATGCAGCTTGTGTACACTTGTATGAGGCACTTATATAGCGCTTTACACTGTGTCCTCATTCACCCATTCTCTCTCACACACACACGCACACCAATGGTAGCAGAGCTGCCATGCAAGGCGCTAACTTGCCATCAGGAGCAACTTAGGGTTCAGTGTCTTGCCCAAGGACACTTAATCATGTTGGCCAGGAATCGACCCGCCAACCCTACGATTAGTGGACAACCCGCTGTACCACCTGAACCACAGCCGTCCCTGGATGTGAATTAATGGTGTCCACTCTCACAGTAGTTCTAATCTACTATATATAGAGCTATTGAGATTAAGCTGAGGCCTAACTTTTCAAGCAGAAGCTTCTTGTGCAATACAAGAGTTTAGGAAAAAGGAGGAATGTCGCTAAGTTGTCCACTTAGAACTTCGCAGCTCGTGAACAGATTTTCATTTAGTTTTATACGCTAGCCCTGTTTGAATTCCATGACCTCTTTCGGCTTACAGTGTGTACTGGTAGTTTTGTGGTATTTCTACATTTATCTAAAGCTGCTTTGTGACAATGTTGTCTATTGTTGAAAGAGCTATACAGATAAAATTGAACTGAATTGAATGTATTGCATGAGGATAAATAATGGCTAAATAAGAGCATATGATATTAATAAAATACCTTCTGCGTTGAGTCGGTCTTCACCCTGTGCTCTGAGCCCTTCCTTACAAGCCGGGATATACGAAGAAAAGAATTTCACTGTGCTGTAGTGTTTATGTGACAAATAATTTCTTCTTCTTCTTTAGGTCTGCATGGTCCTCTCTGGGTCTGCGGTGTTTCAGTGCAGCCGTTGAGAGGAAAGATGAACCTAGTATTGCTTTACGCACCAAGCAGGCCCAGCAGTTCGACTGGGCTCTTGCTAAACTAGACAGCTCGGTCAGACGGACCGGTCGAGTCACCAAAACACTGATTCAGCGCATCTTTCATGACATCTGTCGAACAGGTACCTTTAGGGAATGCCATAACCGTGGCTCACATCGTATGGAACATAACATATTAGATATTACAGTAAAACCCCTGTATCCTCTGTTTCAATTACTGTGGGTTCACTTCACTGTAGTCAGAAAAAAATTTACTAGAAAATTCCAGAAATACAGTAAACATTCATAAATTAATGTGCCCCATTATGCTTTTTCAGATATAACCTTTCATGTAGTGTGTTATAGAGCTGTTTGTGAATGTAAAAAGTCTGCAAAGTTTCAAAAATCAAAGCCCACGACAAATGGAGTTATTGTCTCCCAAAAGAAGGAACCGATTCTGTACAGCTGAACCGAGTCGTCAGTAATTCCAGACTTACTTCCTGTACTAACCTACGTAGGTTTGGAACAAAAAAAATTGGCTTCATTGGCTGCTCGCGAACAATGTGTACTTTGACCCGCCCTCAAACACTACAGATGAGATTGTGTCCTGAAAGAGTTAGGTTCGTGTCTAGAAGACGTTGTTTTCTGCGCTGCAAAACCACTTTGCGTGGGCACATGTCTTTGATTTCTCTCACTAGGATACCCCAGTAGCAATCAGGCCCTGCTGCTACTGAGGAGCTGTGGCTCACTGCTGCCCGAGATGCCCCTTGAAGAGCGCAGTCAGCTGGCCCACCGCATCTGGGAGAAGCTACAGGAGTTGGGTAAGAGGCTCTCTGCTTTATTGTGCTTTTATTCCCTTTTAGTGTGCTTGGAAAAGTAGCACGCTGCACAAAAAACGGCATCTTAGCCAGTTAAAATATTTTGAATATAGATAGTCAAAACGCTCTAGCAGTTCCGATTAAAACATTACAAGAAAGCAAATACGAGAAATATGATTAAACCTGTTTCTAGACATGTTTTTACTAAATTCACTCTTCAAATAGTCTTATTTCTAGAAACAAGTGAAATTATCCACAAAAAAATATGAAAATATGTCTGTGTAAAAAAAAAAACAAAAAAAAAAAAAAAAAACTACATGTCTAGACGTAGTTTTTTGGGGGGTTTTTTTGTGTGTGTGTTTTTTTTTCTTTGTGTGGTGTTTTTTTTTTTTTTTTTTTTTTTTTTTTTTTTTTGTGGAAAACTGCTTGAATTGGCAAAAATGCAAGCACAGGATTCTTCTTTTAAAATACTACCATGCAAAAAAGTATACCACAGACAACATTCAGTACTTATTATTATTATTATTATTATTATTATTATATAATATACCTCAAGAACCATAGGGCTCTCTTATACTGAAAAATCTGTGAAATTCATTAGCATAAAATATAACACAGTTTTAATTTTAAAGTTCCCGTTGTTTGTTTTTATGTACTCTTTTGCAATTTGACAGAACACGAGCCATTCATCAATTTTATAGCATGCTTTTTCATCAGTAACAAACCGAACTAGGGTTGAATTGAAATGAGGACCGGGGGGGTATTTCACCAAGCACGCTAATAAAAGCAGGGCTTGTGTGAAATAGCCTCCCATGACTTAGCGTAACGGGTCAATCCAGGCTCAGTGGGTAACATCACTGAAGTTGATGTAGTCGGTGCAACTTGGTTCCGTTAATTCAAACCTGGAAATGGCCATCTGAGGCTTGTGCGTGCGATATATATAAACAGCGCTATCAGTGGGGTGAAGATATAACGATTTGGCAGCCAATGAGAGAGCTGCTTTTTCCACTCCGGCTGAACAACATCTTGGAATGAAATTATGACGAGTATAGAACGTTATTGCAAATAAACGCAACACCTCGGCAACTAACAAAGCTCAAAGAAAATATAGGACAAAATAAATGTGTAAGAACCCATCATTTTAAACCAAAATCATATGCTGTCATAGTAATGCTGCAAGGCTTACAGTTAGCTTTGTTTGTGGAACTGAAACAGAAGGAAATTAGCCAGACTTATCGAATTAGCTGGGTTCGGTTATATTTAAGAAAATATATTTATGCAAATAGATGTAGAAAGGTGTTTTTTTTTTGTTTTTGTTTTTTTTAAATTACCTTTCTGATTTTCTCTAGGCAGTCAGTAAAATCATGTTAAGTAAAATGTACTGCATTGCTCAAGGTGCGAGTTCTGTGCCATAGTGACATCAGTGCACGTGTCATCTCTGACGGTGGAATATTGAAATGTTCAACACGACGTTCATTTTTTCGATGTAACCAGATTTGCTACAATGCCATAACCTTTTAACTACTTTTATATATTTATAATATTTTATATACTGTAACTATAACTGTGCAAGGATTTCTTAAGGCATCACAACTGAAGGAAAATTGTCTGCCACACCCCCCCACCCATCCCCCCGCCGTGTATCTGTGTGTGTGAGAAATATCCTGCAAGTTAAAAAGCTGTTCATTTGTACGGTTTCTCTTCCAGGTGCCACGTACGATGTAAGCCATTACAACGCGCTGCTTAAAGTCTACCTGCAGAATGAGTTCAACTTCTCGCCCACTGATTTTCTTGGCAAGATGGAAGCGGCCAATGTGCAGCCCAACAGAGTAAGTGAAGTTTTGACAGATTAGATTTGTAAACTCACTGAGGAGTAGACATGAACATACAGCTGGGGAAATGAGTATTGAACGCGTCAATACTTTTTTCAGTAAATATATTTCCAGTGTGGCTGTTCACATGAAATTGTCACCAGACAACTCAATTATTAACTCAAGAAATCTGCACATATAAAGAAATCTAAACATTAAAGTCCATAAATGAAGTTGTGTGATAAAGTGGAATGACACAGGAAAAAAGTATTGAACACACTAACTGAAATGTATTTAATATTTAGTGGAGAAGCCTTTGTTTGTAATGACAGCTTCAAGACGCTTCCTGTATGAAGAAATTAGTCGGTCGCAGTATTCAGGCGTGATTTTGGCCCATTCTTCTAAACATATTGTCTTTAAATCTTGTTCAATTGGATTCAAGTCAGGTGATTGACTGGG
>JANDJT010000169.1:23108516-23122809 GCA_024331685.1 Stegophilus panzeri | reverse complement strand
TGGCTCTCACTGTGGTTCTTTGGAGTTCCAGAGCCTTTGAAATAGCTTTGTAACCCTTCCCAGACTGATGTATTTCAGTCAAGTTCTTCCTCATCATTTCTGGAATTTCTTTCGACTTTGGCATAGTGTGTTACTGGGTGAGACTTTTTAACCAACCTCATGGTTATACAGGGGGGAAAAAAATCTTATCCCTACTGTTAAGTGTGGTGGAGGTAGGGCTGTGATGATGTGGGGCAGTTTTTCCTCCAAAGGCCATGGAAACCTTGGAGATTTTGAAAGAAATCTCTGGGTTCCTCTACCAAGAAGTTACAACTGGGTCGTGGTTGGCTCTTCAAGCAGGACATTGATCCAAACATACTTCGAAATCTGCACAAAAATGGTTCATTGACCAATAATCAAGCTTTTGGCATGACCATCTCACTCCGCAGACCTAAACCCTATTGAAAACATGGAGTGAGCTGAACAGGAAAGTTCACAGGAGATGACCTTTTGGAGTGTCAACTTACTTAATGTAGCAAAGCCGTGTTGAAGCTTGGCAATCCTTTGCATTGTGTATCTTGGACTTCATACTAGCTGTACGCTAACGCATGAACATAGCATGGACCGCCCCCCGCTAAGCATTATTCTTCATTCATTCATTCATTCTCATTACGGCAGACGCCCTTATCCAGAGCGACTTACATTTATCTCATTTATACAACCGAGGAGTTGAGGGTTAAAGTCCTTCTTTAAAGCATTGTTTCCAAGTCATTTGAGTCCAGCAGATATCCCGTCACACAAAGAACTCCTTTTTTTTTTTTAAATTCATTGAAGGACTTTGAGACAGTAGATATTGCATGACATTTTACATTGCTTGAAATGTTTTAATTGAGCTGCTTAGTTAATTGCTTTATTGGCTAAATTTAGTCTCAACCTGTATGCTTTTATTGCGATCGCTTGTGAAGCCTCAGACATCCCTCTCTCTGGACGTCCATGTTAATCAGCCATTATCTGAATTCTATGGTGGATTTCTTCATGCCGGTATACGACACAATTACAATAAAAGTGTTTCCTCTTTGCTTTTGTGCGTGCAGTGATGGTGAAAATATATCCTCGCACTTCCTTTTCACCATGTGTGTCACTCTTGGCCCCCCTTACAGACTCCTCCTGTCATAGAGCGGAGGAAAATTACAGGACTGGCGCCACTTTAACGGAATTACGGAAATCCGTCCTGATACTAATGGCATATCGTGGTGGTGGTGAGGGGGGTGGGTGAGGAATTGAGCATTACACACACACACTCGCAAATTTACATGTGAATTCAGGCGAAGGTGTGTAATGAGGGACGTGTGTGTGTGTGCGCACCGGCGAGTGTGTGCGTTCATGTCTGTCAGCATGAACAAGTGGCCATTAGCCCGCCGGTGTACAACGGAAGCTTGTCTCCCACATTAACACACCTCAGTGCTCCGGTACAGCAACCAGCCCTGCTTGAAGATCATGACTCATTGCACCAGTGCGCAGCGGATGCCGTGTCTTTTAACAGCTCTGTTTTTCCTACCTTTCTCCATCCGACACCCCGTTCATCTCCCCCTCCTTCATGCGTTCTAAACTTGCACCACATTTTGGTTTAGGCTTCAAATTGAGTCTTTTTGGATAAAGGCCTTGGACTGAGAGTGGGATACATTTTCCCCACTGGAGAAGGATGAGCTTTCTCCTCGTTGAGCTTTGCTTCTACTTACTGTGATCTAGACTCTCCAGGAGGTCAGACAAGGTCAGGGTGGTGGGATTATAGTAGGACCTTTGCATGTTGTCGCATGCCTATGCATCTGGCATTCAGATGCCTTGAAGTTCAGTTTGAAGGATGCACATGAAACAGAGATTCTTCCAATTCAATCCACAAGTCAAAGACAGAGTCATCTTGCTGCAATCCGGCCCCCTTTTTTTTTTTTTTTTTTTTTTTTTTTCTTTTCTTTTCTTCTCTCTCTTCCCCAGTAGCATGCATTATATAAAATCAATAGAGATGCATTCAGATCACTCAGTGTATGAAAATCGCTGAGCAAACTGTGATTTATTTATTTATTTATTTATTTATTTATTTATTTTTAAATAATGTTGGTAGGGTAGTGATGTTCTTGGATAACCGAGGTGGAAAAAAGCATGCGCTGTCTGATCACTGTCCCCCGATCTTACCTCACAGTTTTCTTGAGCTTTGTTCTAATTACGTCTGAACAACTGTTGATTTGACTCTGCTGGACTATTAGTCATTAGTTTTCTTGATAAAACGTTGCACATTGACAAAACGTTATGCCTTTACGTACATGTGTGTTGTGGATTGAGTTGCTCCATACTGTTCCTGTGTTGCTTCCACGACCCGTCCGGTACGAGTTCAGGATTAGAGTGAAGGACTGATGGGATGGGATCAGTGAATAGAGTGTTGAATTTATATCCAGGTGTTAATTGACACTACCTAACCGCTCGCGATCAGACCGACCGACTGCTGGGTTCCTGATACAACACCCCTTCTCTTCTGAGACCCAGAGTGGTCTTGAGTGAGCGGAATGTAATCTTACTAAAGCACCCTCTTAATCACAGCGTGACCCCTCCTGTTACCACTGTCTCCTGCCACTGGTCCCGTTTCCTACCCCAACCGAATCTTCTTTTGCCCCATCAATTTCTCCTCGACAGCTGAGAGAATGAGGGCAGGGATTTGCATAACAACAGGACAAAAATTAGGGGGAGATGAAGAGGCGCACAAGAATTTGCTCGTGTGTGTTGGGAGCTCGGGACAGCGATGTTCTGTTGAGCTGTCCAATTTAAATACAGCCTGCAATCCAGGCAAACCTGTTATGGGGGGAAAAAAAGATTGTGAGAGTGTAGATTATGCAAAACTCGGTTGAAACTCACTTGCCTGTAGCACTTCAGCTTCAATTCTTCCAATCACTGGAGGCGTTTCATAAGACCCTTTTCACATGTCATGGATTTTACCTTTTTTTTTTTTTTTCTCTAGTGCTTTCAAAATATCCTCCTGAACAGAATCCGGCGAGAAATTGAGCATCGTCTGGCTGGTGAGTGCCAGAAAACATCCAGGTTTTATAGGGCTTGTATAGGATAGGATGGCACATCTGTTGATGCGTCCTTTCATGTGCCCTCGCTGCT
Organism: Stegophilus panzeri; assembly: GCA_024331685.1. NCBI lineage: Eukaryota > Metazoa > Chordata > Actinopteri > Siluriformes > Trichomycteridae > Stegophilus > Stegophilus panzeri. The sequence continues at coordinate 23,119,674 of JANDJT010000169.1, read as the reverse complement.
CAAATCTGATGGCAGCACATGTCCGTTATCAAGTAGCTACAGAAACCGAAAGGCAAACTGTGAATTTCCTTCATCATTGTGACAGGATGTATAAGGCAAAAAAAAAAAACTGGTGAGAGTAGGAATTTTGCAGACCGTGTACTTTCAAAGCAGCATGACGGGCTTGAACATAAATGGAGCTCTGAAGAAAGGTACTTACTAAAGGAAAGGCTGGCATACTATCTCTCTTCTCTGCAATCCAGCTTTGGATGATTAGTATCGTCTGTGCAAACAGGCCCTATCGGTATCAACCCATTAGCAAGCCTCTAAACAGTGCGTAAACACATCTTAATTATCTGGCTTGGTGACAAAGCAGATGTTGAGGTGGAAAGAGAGGTTTGTGGAGCTGGTGAGCGGCAGACCCTTGCCCTCTGCCAGATGGGAGCATCTCCCACTTAAAAAAAAGCCTCCATTACGCCGTGTGATCAGCAGCGAGCCTGTGACCGCGGCCCACCAGGTTCACGCCGGGCACTCGCCGCACACCTATAATTTACCGGGATGCTTTCACAGGCAGACGCGAAAAAAAGCAAGCCACCATTGTGGGGGCCTGGTAATTGGAGTCTCGTTTAGAAATGCAAGTAGCAATTAGCGGCGTATTGGCATTATACGCCAGCATTTGCATTCCCGCTGGGTGTAAAATGTTGTTTTAATAGCGGTTTGTTTTCCCCACACGAAATTATCTAAGGGGCCTTTTATCACCTCCTCCCCGCCCTTGTTCTCTCACTGGCGCTAAAGCATGCATCAGCAGCAGGCCCATCGGAGGACGGCCCAGTTTCCTGCCACGGATGTAAACTTGCTGAGGAAGATCCGTTTAAGCATCTTATACTGGTTTTACCCAAACCTAAGCCTTTTTCAGAAACTATTCATTGCTTAATTTGGTTTCCAAGACTCCCAACCATCCACTTCAGCTAATTAACAAGCCCTGCATAAAATGTGAGCGATGGAGCCGGGAGGACGTACGAGTGTGGAGTGCAGTTAGGGCCAGAACAGAGAGATGCTGTTTTAGAGGAATTCCGACCTTCAATTTTAGGTTCCAGGCTTTTGTTAATCCTCCGATTGTGATTAATTTTAAGCATTTTTGTAGACAGTATCTGACATGTGCAGTTCAACAACCATTCACTCTTTTGTGTTCAGAGCTCTTGGGATTTTTCAACCCAAGGAAAACTGGAAGCAGTATTGCTTGTTTTGGAGGGATACAGGTCAAAAGCTTCAGTTAATGTTTATGTCAAACATCAGAATGCGGAGTGTGATCTCAGTGACTTTGTCTGTGGCATGGTTGTTGGTGCCAGACAGGCTGGTTTAAGTATTTCCAGAAACTTCTGATCATATGGAATTTTCACACACTGCGTTCTATAGAGCTTACACAGAATTGTGTAAACAGCAAAAGCTATCCAGCAGTTCTGTGGGCAGAAACACCTTGTTGCTGAAAGAAGTCTGAGGACAATGGCTAGACTGGTCTGAGCTGACAGGAATGCTACGGTATCTCAAATAACCACTGTGGTGAGCAGAAAAGCATCTCAGAATGCACAACACACCAAACCTTAAGGTGGGTGGGTTACAACGGCAGACGATTAGATCAGGGTTCACTCCTGTAAGTCAGGAACAGAAATCAACAGGAACAGTGTGCGTAGGCTCGCCGAAACTGGACGGTTGAAGATTGGGAAAAGACCAGACAAGACAGATGTTTTTGATATCTTCAACTATGCAGTTTCTGTGAGTCTGTACCCTAATAAAGTGGCCACCAAGTGTGTGTTTCTGCAAAAACGACACTATTCTTAGGTCATTTTTGTCCATTCTCTTAAAGGGTGCTACTTATTCTGGGGTTGACTGTATGATTGGATTAGGGCTGCAACTAACGATTATTTTCATAATCGATTAGTTGGCCGTTTAATTTTTCCGATTAATCGGATGGGGGCAATCTTTCTGTACCATTTCATTTAAGTTTATTTAAAATAAAATCCACAAACTGAGTGTTATAAACTTCAGACTAAAACTTTACACAACTGTTTGTCCAATTATATACGACTGAAAAGAACTCGATACACACACACCACAATATATAATATTCATTTAGGACTGTAGTTTAATTCCATGCTTTTTGTGCATCCATAAAAATAATGCATAAATACTTGTATATAACATAAACTAAGTTTATAACGAAGTATATAAACAGTAAACTGAAGAAAGCCATTGTCGGTGACTCTGGGTATCTACTAAAGCTAGCGGCGTCACATTGCGTGTGTATGACGTCATGCGCCGTCGACTAAGCGACGGAAGGGGCTTATACTTCCGGTTAGTAAAAAAACGCTAGTGTTATATTTGAGACAAAATTACCTTTCTAAAATTCATTCACTAGTACACAGTGCATAGTGTAAGTGTATAGTGCGTCATTTGGGACACGACTTTAGTATTTACTCTCCGAAGCGTGTTTTCGGAACAGAAGTAACGTAAAGAGTAAACGTACCCTGTGCCACGCGCAGACCAACTAATCGATAATGAGATTTGTTGACAATGATTTTCATAATTGATTATTATCAATTTGATCAATTAGTTGTTACAGCTCTAAATTGGATGCACAACCGAAATGGCCAAGCACATCACTGATTTCATATTTCTCTCTCTCTCTCTTTGTTTCTCTTTCAGAGGCAGTGGACATCCTGAAAGAGATGAAGGAGAAGAATGTGACTATATTGGACACCACGACCACCAGGTTGTTCCACACACTCAACACAGCCGCTATGAAGGGGGACATCGCCACCATCCGGCGCCTGCAGGACACCGTGTTCACCTTAGGCCTGGTCAAACCCACCAGCAACCTCTGCTCACCACTGGTTTCTGCTTACCTGGAGAAGTAAGAAATAAATCCTGCCCTTGTTTTTTTTGCAGACTTTTAGAATCTTTGACAGCTTTGGGAAGGTTTCAGACTCACTAAATTGTTACCAGAAGACCAAACAGACAGCTGTTTATCCTCACACGAACAGGATGGCTATCATTTGTCTTTGGGTTAAATCACGAAATTCACTATAAGGGGGTGGGAGAAAAAAACCCACGTTCTGCGTCTCCAAGCTGGCTGCTCAGCCCCGCCCCCGGTCTCTTTTGAGGTCTATTCGCGAGAGCTGCTTTTAAGATCAGCTCATTTGCATGTTAATTATGCACCCTGTGCTAATTGCTGGATTTGTCAGGGACATGCAGAGCAGTGTGTAAGTGCCTCCCCCCCCCTACTGGGGAATACATGGGTTTACATGGTGTTAGTAAATACACACACACACACACACACACACGCACGCACAGGCTCACTTGGTTCCCCTTCCAAGACTGTTTGTTTTCCTGTCACTCGAGTGGCACAAACACACCAGCACGGTGCGATGTTTAATTGCTGCCTCGTGTATGATAAGCTTTCTAATTTAACTCTGGTTCATTAGAAGGACGAAACGTGGGGAAGCCGGGCGCCTCTTGGCAGAGAGGCAGATAAACTCGCTCACACTCAGACACGCACGCTGCAGTTGCCAACCAGACACCAAGTGCACAAGTTCTGGTTAGAGTCTAGCACAACTAGGATGAGAACACGCATCTGAATAGTGGTTAGGGTCAACTAAAAACATAAAATATGTTACAATACAGGTTTCTGAGATATGGCATTTGTCTGTGTGTCAGTGTCACCTGTATTTTTATAACGCTTACGGACTCCTCACTTATTCACGATATTTTTTTTCTGTCCTCGCATTGCATTATTTAAGAATGGTTGATTCATTTCAGTCCTTTTCTCTCTACATGTCTAACTGCAACGTGACCGCATTCTATTCTACCTGGACAGTTATGACTGCTTTTACTCTGATGCACACCAATCAGCCATAACATTAAATACCTAATATAGTGTAGGTCCCCCTTGTGCCTCCAAAACAGCTCTGAGCCATCGAGGCATGGACTCTACAAGACCTCTGAAGGTGTGCTGTGGTATCTGGCACCAAGATGTTAGCATCAGATCCTTTTAAGTCCTGTCGCGAGGTGGGGCCTCCATGGATCAGACTGATTTGTCCAGCACATCCTACAGACGCTCGATTGGATTGAGATCTGGGGAATTTGGAGGCCAAATCAACACCTTGAATTCTTTATCATGTTCTTCAAAATATTCCTGAACAATTTTTTGCTGTGTGGCAGGGTGCATTATTCTGCTGAAAGAGGACACTGCTATTAAGGAATTACAGTGCTATGAAGGGGTGTACTTGGTCTGCAACAATGTTTAGGTAGGTGATGCGTGTCAAAGTAACAGCCACATGAATGCCAGTACACAAGGTTTCCCAGCAGACCATTACCCAGAGAATCACACTGCCTCCGCTTACTTGCCTTCTTCCCATAGTGCATCCTGGTGCCATCTCTTCCCCAGGTAAGCTACGCACACACACCTCATGATGTAAAAGAAAACATGATTCATCAAACCAGACCACCTTCTTCCATTACTCTATGAACCAGTTCTGATGCTCATGTGCCCATGTGTAGGCGCTGTTGGGGTTGGACAGGGGTCAGCATGGGCACTCTGACCGGTCTGTGGCTACGCAGCCCCACACACAGCGACCTGCGAACACAGAACACTGTGTTTTCTGACACTTTCCTATCATAACCAGCATTAACTTTTTCAGCAATTTGTGCTACAGTAGCTCTTCTGTGGGATCGGACCAGACGAGCAAGCCTTTACTCCCCACGTGCATCGAGGAGCCTTGGGTGCCCATATGACCCTGTCATGACGACCAGTGTTATTCACTTCACCTGTTAATGGTCTTAATGTTATGTCTGATCACGCTTCTGCATACTGTGTGTGTGTAGTGCAGCAGGTGGTGGGACTCTGGAACAAGTATCCCATGCTATAGTTAAAGCACTGTTTCTATATACATAGCTACTATCATGTTTTGCTCAATTTGTTTTCTTATTGATCCTATTAGGCAGTTCTGAATAAATAAGTGAGGATATGAAATCTGTGTTCCAGGTGACTAGGCTGTGCTTCCCTGTTGTTTATTTTGTTCTGTTGAATGCCCCAGAAAACCAGGAACGCATAATAAAAAAAAATTTTAAACCCTATGAAACACTGTTAGCAAACCTAAATGTCATGATACATCTTGTGTATTGTGAAAATGTTTCCAAGTGTCTTCAAATCATATCATACCATATGAGTTTTGCCTTATTGCCCACCCTTAGCGTGAAGTGATGATATTGTCTTCTCTTCAGCCCTCCCTCGGCCCGTAACTTTTTTTCTTCTCCCCCTAAGTCTCGAACGTGGTCCCACCCCATCTTTGTCTTCCTCTGAATTCCCATCAACCCTCCCTCACTCTATCTCAGTCTTCCCCTCTCTGTCATCCCTCTCTCCTCTCTGTCTTAGAAAGCCGTGCAGAGGGGAACAAAGCAGTGCATGTCAGTATGTCAGCTATAATGACTTAATGAGCGCTTCTCTATGGGATTAACTCTGACAGCCATCAGCACGTCGCCACGCCGACCACAAGCGCCGCTCCTGATCCGTCCATCTCTTCCCCCCCCTCCCATATTTTCACTTGTGTGGAACAAAGGGATGTGGCAGGAACTTTTTTTTTTTTTTGCACAAGGGGGCTGGGAGGGATGTAGTAACAGTAACAGGAAGGGAGGAGAACAGTGCTGTCAACTGGGCACGAAAAGTCTGGCACTTTAAAAAAATAATAATAATAATAAAGAGTGCTACTTGCACACGTTTGACAAAGAGATGTGTGTGTCAGAGGAGCTTTTGAGGATGTGGTAGTTGGAACATTTGAAGAGCAGGAATGCAGGTGGACATGACAGTCGTGTCATGCAGCTACACAACTGTCATGTTGCTCTGTGACTGAAACTTAACCATGGATCACAAATCTTGATGTCAGTCCTCTGACAAACACACGCGCGCGCACACACAGACGCACTCAGTTCGCCATGTATATTATTTAACAATACAAAAAAAAGCCCAGTGTTTTAGTGGTCTCCTCTTTCAAGGACGTGGAATGGATGATAACATGGGTGCCAGTCTGTGGAACAAAAGAGGAGGTGGGTATGAGCGAGAGATAGAGGAGAGAGGAGCTGGGAGGAGGAGAGATGAGATGAGCTTTCTTGTCTAATTCTTCAGGTTCTCTGCGCAAAGCACTCACTCATGCTTTTTTTTTTTTTGGTTGTTTTTTTTTTTATTCTCCTGCGACTTAATTGGCTGGAAAGTGCTTGACATGCAAAGTTGGTGACATTAACGGGTACATGTTGCAGTAAAGGCTGAACGCCAGTGACAGCTAAATTGTATCCAGGGAAATTATGAAGCCTTCAACATGGTTAAGTCTTTTTTTTCTTTTCTTCCCCCCCCCCCGTTCCTCCTGAGGGGAGCGTAGTTGGAGGCAGGGGTGGTTCACAGTGGTAGAGGGGGGTAATTGCAGTTTGCTGGGATCCGTATCCTGTTGATGGCTCTGAAGGTTTCTCTGAAAAGTTGGTTCTTTGCCATTAGATTTGAATTGGATGTTTTAGTTTGGGAATGGAATGGGCGTTTGGGAGATTTGAAGTGTGTGTGTGTGTGTGTGTGTGTGTGTGTGTGATTAACGTGTTTTTTGAACTCTCTATCAGAGCGTTTCCTTAAAAACAACTACCATTTGTTTTTAGCTCCAACTGAAAAGTAAATTTTAAAAACTTTTATTGTATATTATATTGTAAAGGGCATGTCTGTGCCTCTCTCACACTCGCGCTTCTCTCTCTCTCTCTCTCTCTCTCTCTCTCTCTCTCTCGCGCCCGCTCTCGAGTGCATTGCTCAATCAGCTGGCGTGTGTTTTGAATTGGCTCTTGACTCCCGCGTGATGAATAATATTGCCGCTCTTCATTTCAATTAAGCCCGATTGCCTAAGAGGAGTTGTCATGGGCCAGGCTCAATCACTGCTCTTGTTTTGTCCATCCTCGCTACTCCTCTCCTCTTATTTAGCCCACTAGCAAGGTCACCCCCTGTCCGAGACACGTTCTCCTGCCCTGCCGTATAGTCTCAAGGGTCGTACCCACCGCAGAAATTACACCTGTTAAAACCCGGGCGGTTCACTTTCCCACCCTGCGTGCCCCCTCCCCACCGGTGCCCTCTCTGCTTTGACCTCGGCATGATTGGCATGGTAATTACCCAATCACTCGATGGCTGCCATTGCAGTCACAATAGAGCGATCGGAGTGGTGTTTTTCTCGTCTGATTCTCTCGCTTTATCCCTCCGTCAGCCCTCTGTCAGGAAAGCGCTGAGCTCTTTGTTAGGCTGAGGGAGACTGAGGGAGGTAGAAAGAGAGGTAAAGGGAGGGAGAGAAATGTAGCACATGGAGTAGATCTAATTTTGTTGCCTTGTTCTGTCAAACAGCCCAGTAGGGGGTGAGGGCTGGAAGAGGAAGGTGGGGTCTGAGAGAGCTGGGAAAGGCTGCTGACCTTATGCCTATGTCCTTACTGAGAAAATTGGTTTTGTTCCTCAGTTCAGCTCACCGATCACGCGTTCAGATCTCTGCTCTATGCATCTCATGACTTTTAGACTGTTTTTAGTAGTGAAATTTTAATAATAAAGTTTATCCTGGTCTAACAATGGTGTGTGTGTGTGTGTGTGTGATATGTGACAGTGGGGATGTGATTGGAGCTCTCGAGGCAAGCATGGAGTGCCAAAAGCAGTACAACCAAATGCCCCGGATTCATGACATCATCTGTCGCCTTGTGGAAAAAGGGGAGACTGAGCCACTGCAAAAAGGTGACACACACACACACACACACACACTAAAAGACTCTACTGTCCCTCATTAGGACTTCTGAAGAGTAAAGACTTTATAATTTTATTCATTAGATGCACTTTTACTAATAAAATCCAGAACGATTGCGTACGTTTACATGCAACCAAATAACCCGTTAGTAATCGGATTGAAAAGTCTTCATGTAAACACCTCAGTCGATCCGATCGAGCTCGATCGAAATTAAATTTCAATGGGATCGAAAGGGGTTTTGTAGAGCTGAAATAATCCGGTAAATAGAAGAGGAAAAAAGTAAACCATGTAAATGCTCGAATCCGACTATTTGCCCAATCAAAATAGATTGGCAATGGTGCATACATTTACTTATGTCTTACGTCTTGCACAGAAGTTCAGTACCACAGAATAGCTGCATCGCAAACGTCAACACGTATTTGAATCGTTTAGGGTACATATAAACTGTACATTCTGAATCTGCAATCAGATTGAATTCGTTCAGATTGAGGAAAATGGCTGCATGTAAACATACTTGTTGAGTACCTGTGTCCATTTCTCATCACATAGCGTGCGCGCACACATTTATTTATTCATCATTTATGGAAGTCTTGGGTAGGGCTGGGCGATATAATATCGTTATCGTGATAAATGATTATGCGACGCACTTTTCTGAGATATCGTTGCTATGGTAATGATTTAATCATTACAAATGAAATGGTACTGAACGGATGCTGTTGATTTGGTGTTATCTTTTTTTACTTGATCTTCTCTGTCTTCGCGTTAAAGAAAAGTCAAACTCAGTTTAATGTTTACATTTTTGTTGTTGTTTACTTTTTGGATTTTACTACTGTTTTGGAGACGGTTAGCTAAATTATATATCATAAGTGTCGTGTATCGTAGAAATGTCCTTGGGTATCGTGATATGATATATTTTTGTCATATTGCCCAGCCCTGGTCTTGGGTGTCAGTGCTTTTTAACAGTCACTTTTCCGCCATGGAAAAGAGGATTTTGTGTGATATTTTTTTTTTTTTTTTTCAAAATTAAATGCCTCGATGTGAATAAAAAAAAAAAAGCAATAATGTTGTCTAATTATGAGAAATCTCATCAATATCAGATCTGACTGACTAAAGAATTATTGTGAAAAATTGTGATCATAATGACTTATAATTAATTGATTTGTCAAGCCTTGCTTTTTAAAAAAAAAAAAAAAAAAAAAAATTGTTACCGTGTGTATGAGACATGGAGACAGACACCCAGGGTCTAGTTGAAAACCCTATAACGGCATGTTTTTAATGATCCGTGTCCCCGTACAGGCCGTGGAGAGGGTTTAATGTTTTTGTTTGGAGCCGAGTGTGTTTGGAGTATTAAGGATGTGAGACCTCTAGGCTGGGGTGGAGGACCACTTTATCCATCCACCCCCCCACCCCGTACTCACCTTAACCTTCCCCGCTCTCACTTAGACACACAGCAGACCCGTGGCCCTTCCCCAAACACACACTAATGTGATTTTCTCTTTAAGCGAACTAACCGAAATGTGCGCGGTATGAATAGAGAAATCAATTCGTGTGGAATTATCTCTTTGCTCTATTCACTCTATTGAGATGCAAATCCCTGTCAGGCTATGACAGCGTGTGTGTGTCCCCACAAAAGGGGGGTACGAGTAAGGGTAAGAGTGAAGTGCACCAGTGGATGTGTAGACGTGCTTGAAGTCTTCCAGTGAATGAGCGAAGAGAGTGTATGTAGTGTAGGTAGGTGAAGTGATTTGAAGCGTCCTGCTAGGCACAAGAATTCCCACACGCTCACTGTGTGTGTGTATGTATGTGTGTGTACTGGCAGGTTTTAGTTAAGCTGAACGCACCCGCTCACCCTCTCTCTTACACACACGCACACACTTCGATGAAGCCTGATTGAGTGTGATTGTATTGAGGGTCATACTCTTGAGGCTGTTCTTTGCACAGCCTGCCGGTTGGCACAAAAAAAAAAAAGGTCCACCAAATAAAAGCATTCTGGTAACTCATGTACAGACTTATAAAGTATTTCCCCCCCCCATTTTTTCTCTCTCTCTTTCTCTCTCTCTCTCTCTCTCTCCCTCTCTCTCTCTCTCTCTCTTTTGCTGTCTTTCTGGGTAGCTATGGATTTTGTGAGCCAGGAGCGTGGTGAGATGATGATGCTGTATGACCTTTACTTCGCTTTCTTGCAGACGGGCCGCTACAAGGAGGCACGCAAAATCCTTGAGGTAGGAACGCCAGGATTGTGCTCGAAGCACACGGCTATTTAATCTACAGCCACAAAGCCATTTCCGCTTTTAAACAACTCTGGCCACAAAGCTGAAACGAAGCTATTCATTCCACGCAGTAAGCAAAGCGGCGGGGCTGGAGGAGACGCGCGTACATAACAGTACAGGTGTGATTATGAAAAGGGCAGCTTTGATTAGCAGTCTGAGCACAAATGCTCTTTACTGAAGTTTCCCCATAAGTGCTCAGGTGTTGAGCCTTATTTCTTAAGTGGCCATGAATGTGCTTCACTCAGGCATTTCTTCTCACATCCACACACACACACACACATGTATATGATATGAGCATTGCAAATGGATTTCTCTTGCATATTGTAGTTGTATTTAAATCCTCTCTCCATCTTTCAGCATCTCTCAGAACAGAAGCGAGTCTCCCGGTACGTTTTTAAATGGCTTCGGGGCCGTCTTTACACTCCGCTCCATTTTGCTTTCCATCTTTACGTAAGCCGTGAGTTCTCATGGGTCTCCTCTTCGTCTGAGAAACAGCCCTGACAAAACCATTATGATGTTTAGTTAGGCTTGTTGTAACGTGGCGAAAGTCCATCTTCAACAATTCGAATATATTCACCTCCCTTTCCGTGTGCATAGGTGCCCAGTTTGGTGTGGACGCCTCTCTGTGCGTATGCTGATGCTGAAAACTTGTCTTCATTTGTATGTGGAAAAACAAGACACATAATGTGTTGAGCTTAGGGCTGGCGGTATATCAACTTTTTAAGGTATTTCGATATAGAGTTGTGCCCAAAAGTTTGCATACCCCTTGCAGAATTTGCTAAATCTTAATCCTGTTAACAAAATAAGATGGATCATGAAAATCCCATGTTGTTGTTGTTCATTTAGTGTTGTCCTGAATAAGCTATTTCACATAACAGATGTTTACATATAGTCCAGAAGACAAGATAATAGCTGAATTTATGAAAAATTATCCTGTTCAAAAGTTTCTTAATACTGTGTGTCATTTCCTGGATGATCAACAAATGTGTTTATGTTTTGTGAGAGTTGTTCATGAGTCCCTTGTTTGTCCTGGGCAGTTAAACTGCCCACTGTTCTTCAGAAAAATCCTCCAGGTCCTGCACATTCTTTACTTTTCCAGCATCTTCTGCA
>JANDJT010000169.1:23080586-23092495 GCA_024331685.1 Stegophilus panzeri | reverse complement strand
TGCTAACATTAAGTACTACTACAGGGATCTTTTTGTTCTTTCAGTGTTTGTAAGAACACTTACAACCCACACACACACACACACACACACACACACATTCATACACATACACACGAAGCCCTGTCACAAATAAAACACCTTCTGAAATAGCAGAATTAAGCAGCTCCTCAATCCATTATCCCTGTTCAGATGTCATTTGAGGGCAGTTCCTGGATCACTCAGGTCAGCCTGCAAGGTTCCTGTAGTTATGAAGGTTAGCCCTGAAGTGCAACTTTCCCCCCTCCAGAGAGCAGATGAGTGCTTGGCTGGTGTTTTAATTGCTCTGATTGTAGTGAAGGCTTTCAGGCGCTGAGCTGCTTCTGGTCCGTGTTAATACACATGCCTGTTAAAACCCTCCTGGGTCTCTTGGCTTTTTAATTCGGCAACAGCAGAAGCAGCAGCTGGAAAAGCGCACATCCATCACGACTGGCTTGTAACGCTGACCTCATTGCCACTGAACCCAGAGCACAGAAGTTTTACAAAGCATCAGACACACACTGACAGCCCAGCAGCCTGTATTATAACCAACCTCATCACCCACCCACAAAGCCCCCCCCCACACCCACACACAATTGCTTGTCTAATTTGCTGAAACCAACAATCATTTATATCATGCATGGTTTACAAGGCTAGTTACATTGCGTATGTAGCAGCTAACGCATCTGTTGAGACACACATTTGCATATCGTGTAGACAAACACAAACCGTATTTATATGCTAATGATGTATCTATATATTTCTATTTGTCTTAAAATTGCATTTCTATCTTTAATGTCTACAACTTGACAGACTATGGGTTAAATCTTCTATGTCTGTATTTAACACTAACCAGAAGCTACAGTCTGAAAACCTTGTGTTAAACTTATTTATTTCTTATTATTTATTGCCTCTAACAGTGAAACAGTGGATTTTCTAAAACTACAGGCATTACTGACCAGAAATGTTTCCCCGTCTGCATGTACACTATTTTGCCAAAAGTATGTACACGCCTGTCTATCACACCGATATTTGCCCGTTCCAGAACCATCCGTGGGTGGCTGTGGAAATTGCATCTTTTGTGGAGCGGTTTGTCCAAACTGAAGTGTATCAGTGCTGCTTTTGATGTGTGCCATGACTGGCCTCTCGAAGCACTTCATTATTATAGGACAATAGGGCAATAGTCATTCAGAGACATGATTGAAAATTGTTTCAGGAACAGGAATGATTGCGGTGTTCTTTAAGCAGGTAGAAACAGTAGCTTGATCCAGGGACAAGTCTTGGGACTCGAGTCTTGGAACTCTATCAGGTCCTGCAGCTTTGTGTGCATTTAACTCTCTCATGCATCTCCTCAGTGCAAGGCTCTGAAGTGTTGCTTTTGGGATGTTCGCTTCAAAACGTGCATAGAATGTGTTTAGGTCATTCAGCGAGGCTGCATCAGTGGTCAGCAAGTTTGGGTTTTTGAGGGGGGTTTTATTTTCAATATATTTATTGTCCATTTCTTGTTTTATAACCCCACATCAACTACAAGTACACAAGCATATACACCTTTTCACATACATACATTCAATTTACACTTCCTAAAAGAAGAAATGCATTTAAAAAAAAATAGATAAATAAATGAATTTGTCACACAGTGTTTACAAATGTCTTTTTCAGTAAGGTCTACATTTACATTTTACATGATATTTATGTGCGGCTCCCATCAAAGTCTTCCCGCTTGCAGTGTAAGTTTGCAGTACCTTTCCAGTCCTATACAGTTTGATAGCTCCTTTATCCACATTTTCCTTGATGGAGCATCCATACACTTCCAGCACAATGCAATAACTCTTCTGGCTTGAAGGAGACCGAAGTCTACAAGTTTAACCTGTCTTAATGTTTGTATAAAGTCCATTGGATATAGTCCAAGAATACAAAGTTTCACGTTCAAAGGGATTTTAATATTAAATATGTCTGACATATGTTTTATAACCTCCTTCCAGAAATGTAGCATTTTTGGACATTCCCAGAGGCAATGATGTAATAATGTACCTTTATCGTCCAAGCATTTAGAGCACGCATCTGGAATATTAGCGGACCTTTGATGTAGTTAGACAGGTGTTATATAGGTTCTCATTAACCATTTATGTTGAAGTAAGTTTAACCTTGTATTTATTGTCTGTGTTTGTGGCAAGCAGCTGTTTTTGCTTTTGTAGTCTATGATTGATTGCCACATGCGTTGAGGATCAGGATTATCGGAATGATCGATCTTGAGTCTGTAGTCTGTTTTTCCGGTTTTAGACACCGAAACTCAATATTCAGTCATTGCTTCTCATGGACTTTAGATTTTTTTTTTTTTTTAAGGGTTTTTTTTTTATTTTTTTTTTTATTTATTTATTTTTTTTATCGGTACTATTCCCCTGTGCTATATTAATCAAATGGGAGAGTGCACAAATTATACACTGGGCTCTGAAAGCCTAACAGGTATACAGACTCGAATCAAAGCCTTTATGTGCCTAAGTGAACATAATTATACTTCAGATTGGGCTGGAACGGTACATTTTAATTTTCATTAAGAATGAAGTGGTTATCCTTCTGCCTCCCTATTAGCTGTGTAATTAACCTTCAACTGTAGAGCACAGTTTGGGACACAGAAGAGGATGGAACCCATTCAGCTCTTTCAGTACACACATACTGTGCTTATACAAATACCTACATGCTGCTACTGATTTTTAGACACATGCGTGCATGCACACACACACACACACACACACACACTCACTTTTACCTGATGGTGATCTTGGAATTAGTCTTAGTGCATTGTCCCATTTTTCTTGCAGCGGTGTTCAGCAGTGGCTGAGCAGAAGGAGATAATGGTGGCTTATATGAGCAAAGTTTCTCAGGAGCCAGGGCAGGTAAAGTACACATTTAATCATTAGCTTCTGCCTTTTATATTCTTCCTACTGTAAATTCAGCACATATAGTGCAATATCTAATCCATGCCTTAACGTTTGCCTTAATGAAATCATGAAAACACAGTACCACTGTCTGTATTTAAGTGGTATGTGAGATGACTGCATTGCTGTCTTCCGTCACAGTTATTCCTTCTGCTCTCTTTTGTAGACTCCCAAGATAACAAATCTGGTCGAACTCATCCCAGACTTGGACAAGGAGAAAGTTTGCACCTTCCTGTTGAAATGCTATAGTAAGTGTGACTCCTGAGCTTGTCCACAACGTACGTTGGGCCATGCAATTGGAAGTACAGTACTTGGCTTGCTCTCGTATATTTCCTTACTGTTTCTAAAGTTTCTCTGTTTATTTGGGACACAGTGTGCTATCCATGTGCACTTTTGAGGTAATAAACGTACATCTATGTTGTCCGAGTACTCACGTCATTGTGCTTGAGTATGTGGGCCTGAGACTAAGCAGTTATTATCCAGCCGATTAAAAATGCAACAAGCCAGGCGTGCATTACGGAACCAGAAAGCGCATTTTTGCTAATGCAAACATGTGTTCTCTAATGCAGGCCTGCTTTAGCCAGCCTGGCGTGAGAGCTTTGACATGTTAAAGTACTTGCAGAGCTCTTCTGTGGCTGTCCGTGTTGTTTAATAAGTCCTGTGCCAGCTGCCCAAGAGCAGAACAGAATGAATGATGAGATATTAAACACTGCTCTCTCGTTTAAAACGCCTTTTAAACATATTCATACCTAGCCATGCTTTTTTATTTGTCTGCTACTTCTTTCCATTTCTCCTCTCTGTTTCTCTTTCTGTCTCTGGCCATCAGGTGTGGATAAAGACCTGACCTCAGCCAAGGCTCTTTATCAGCAGATGCAGGACGAAGGGCTGCAGTTGAACGAGCTGTCTCTGAAGAGACTGGCGCTGCTGTACAAGAATGCCGGAGAGGCTGTGCCCTTCGAAGAGCCTCCAGTAAATATCGCTCACTGCTCCAAGAGTTTCTTAGATTAATGACGTGCATTAAAGTATATGGACACACAAGACAAACACTTATTTCATATACACGGCCAAGATCAAGGTTTGGCTTCACAATGACAGTTTATTGGCAAATAGTATTCTGAAAATACTTTTTGCCTTTTTTCTTTTTTTTTTTTTTAACGATACATCCTGCATCATGCCAACAAACCATGGCTAAAGAGATATATATATATGAGAGAGAGAGAGCAGCGAATTGCTATCAAAGGTTTAATTTATACTTCTATAATTTAACTTGTTTTTCTATTTCTCAGAACACAACTTCTCAGACTATTAAAAGCATAAATGTTACCATAAAAAAAATTAACTTTAGACCATGGCTTATCTTTAATTAAGCTTCACTCACAAGTGAAGGGAAAGAAAGCGCACATGTCTCAGTGCTCGCAGAACGGAAGTGCTCTCACAAGTATAAGGTTCTATGCATGTTCACAAATACAAATATTTTTAATGACCTCACTCTCACTGCTTTGCACGGTCACGGTCATCTTCACTACAGATACTGTTTAAATGTTATAAGCTGCCTGCAGGCGATAAGCTTTTGAACGGTGATATGTCATCAAGATGCGTCTGAAAATATAGATCCTTCACAGAGCTATGCCTTTCTGAAAGTTTCTAAATCCAACATGTAGCTAAATCTCAAACAAACAAACAAACAAACAAACAAAAAAAAAAAGAGGTTCTGGCTTTGGAGATGATGTGAACCTTCACGTCTGAGGGCTCATCTTATTGATTTATTTTTTCCCCACAGTTCACAGTGCTGAAATATTGCCTATGCTAGGTATAATAAATGCGGTATTGATGCAAGTTAATACCACAACATCACACATCACCCGATACTAGTGTCTTGCTTTTATATAAATACTTAAACTCTGTTAACTGGGCACAGGCCTGCTACTTCTGAAATCCAGAAGTTAGAAAAGGAAAGTGTGAACATGCAAGAGAAGGTTTCAGACTATTTTAATTTATACTTTTTCCTTCCCTTTTTTTTCTTCCCCCCCCCCTTTTCCTTTAAATGTCAAACAATAATATAGCCTGGCTTCTTTCTACTACAAACTATCAAAAATAACATCATAAACACTGTCACAATGAAATACTGGATTGTTCTGAAGCGTATTTCGTAAATTTTTTACGTTTTTATTTCCCCCTCACTAGTCCTTCTCTGACTTTCACAGCTCTAAGAAATCTAGACTACTTATCACCCTAAACCCCCACCACGTCCTCGGCCAGGGTGACCATGCCATTGCATGAACACCATCATCTACAGTTCACCTCATCATCACTTTTCAGCCCTACATTACCATCAGGACTGCTCTGGGTAGTGTTAGCCCTCCTCGCTGTTGTATTATTTAGGGGCACTATTGCTGTGTTTTAAATCTACTAGAACAAGAGCCCGTCAAAATATTACTTGCACAAAAACCCTAGTGCTCTCACTAAACTTTTAAGTTTGCACAAAGCAATCTCAGGTAGCTCTCTCTCTCTCTCTCCCACTTTTTAACTCTCTTTCCATACCCTCTGTCTCTCACCCTCTCTCTTTTTCTCTCTTTCCCACGGGACAAGGCTAACCTTTCCTGAGCGCTCCGATAAGGAAAGGATTTGAGGTGCTGTTTGCATCTGGTCCTGCTATTAGGCGTCTGCTACTTATTGACTTTAATTACAACATTAATAGGGAGAAAACACAATGTCTGAGCCACGGTAATCTTCTGAAAGTGCTTACCTTCCAGAAAAAAAGAGGCCTGCTTTTTGAAACGGCTGCCATTTAATTAGGCAGGTTTGAAGGAGGGCAGAGAGTAAAGATGTTTACACATTTAATTTGCAAAGTGCAACCACAGAGAAGAATTGATTTTTCATTCTTAGTAGTCTGCTGTAGAGGAAAGACTGTAGATTTGGATTGTAATGCACAACAAACTCCTTTTTAGAGAGCGAGAAGTAGCATGTTGCAGGATGTTTATCACGGTTTGGATTTCTCGCCCTCTTTCTTTCAACTATATATTTAAGCATGTTTTTCCTCTTCTTCCCACAGGAGACATTCAAGTTCTACGCAGACAAACTGAAGGCCTTGCAGATCCAGAGTTCAACAGATAACTAGATTCCCTCTCATTATTCTTTTGTCTCTTTAATTTTATATATATATATATATATATATGTATGTATGTATGTAAGCCCAGATCCTCTAATGTTGTGAAGTCAGTGATGCGTGGTAAACTCTTGCTCATTACAGTTGCATTGAAAACAAATAATGCCATGTACAGAAGTATTTATGCTAATAAATGTGTTACAAATGTTTTGAAATATTTTCGGAGTTTCTTCTCTTTTTGTTGGTTTTTGGTTTATGGGAATCATTGCACACTCATACACTTCGCAAATTTAATACCAGCTTAGGCTTTTGTAAAGAGATTTTTAAAAAATGCATTGTGATTTGAAGTTTGAATCCTGATGTTCCAAATGTTTCTCTGGCCAGGAGACCAAGAGAACATCTGGGTGTAAAGGACTGCATTAGTCTGTAATAGTGTGTGTATAGAGGTTATGGAACTGGTTTGGAAAACTGTCTAGTGCACACTTAACACAGCACATCTATTATTTAGTGATAACCGATAACCATATATTCCTCTAGAATACTGTGTATACTGTATATCATAAATCTGAATGACTAATAAAAATGTCACAAAGATGAATCACACACACACACACACACACACACACACCCCACTTACTTCAGTTCTGGGTTTTGGAGTTTTTTTTGTATTTCAGACATTCTTGCTACAATTATCAGGGTTTTGCACCAGTGCAAAACTTCCATCATCAGGATTTTAACATAGAAATGCTTTGATAGTTTAACTTACAAAAAATACCCAAGATATCCCTTAAATATGCATTAACATCTATAACTCATTAAGATTAACAATCACAGTATAGAAAATAAACATGCATAAAAGGCATGAAAAAGCTGTAGATCGATATCTTTCATTTGCAATTTTCAAAACAAAAAAAAAAAACTGTGAAAGGAAGAAGGGTGTGCATGGTGCTTTGCTGCCATCCAGCGGTAGTCAGTTGTAGTCTAATAAACAACTCAAACGCTCAAGTTTTTGAAGCTTCTCATCTTCTCAAGATCTCATCTGTTTGTCAAGTCCCCTTCTCAATGTTCCCTTATGCAGAATTCTAGTTGTAGATTCACTTTTAGTCGCTTTAACTCGTTTGAAGTTTGGAATCTCTTGGAGGCCAGAGACTTTGGTGAGTACTCTTCCACTACTCTTGAAATCATAAGGATAACTTCACATTTTTTTATTCATAAATCACTTTGGGATTATTTATGTTGTTAATGGTATATCACTTTGTAAATACCTGGGATTTTACATCTTACGCCCCTCTCCATTCTTTTACTAGTCTTTGGTAAATGCATAACACAGTTTAACACAATTAAAAACACTTAATACAAGATGCTCAACCAGCCACCATTTTGTTCATGACAGTATCTCCTGCCGCATACTGTACACGACATGTCACTTCGTGCCTTTTTGGATTTTTCAAATAATACAGGTTTGATTAGAAGTAAAAACTGTTCATGTCAACCTCCAAATGGTAATTTGGGGAACCTTCTGATGACCCTGATATTCATGAATAAATGGGACAAACATGGAGCTGTCATGATGTCCAATGATTTGGACAAGGTGGCATTTTTTCTAAGGATAAACTACTAATGCTATTATTCAAAAAAGTTGCCCTTATATGTTACAAAACAACTTACAATAAACTTCTAGCTATGCAATGTTGATCTTCAGCTTTTGTGTCTGTCATAAGTAGAAAATTGTTGGATTGATAAATGTCCAATAATGACAGAGCTGACAAACTTGAGTGTGTAAGTATATGCAGAACATGAGCATTTATCTCCAGACTTCTCTTATATCACCTCAGTGTGGACTGAGAACAGGCTGGTGCTGCCATCTTTCTGTAGTGGGCTGGCTTCATATGTAGGGGGTAAAGTTGGTCCCAAAGTGATTCTGACTGCAGCTTTTTCTTCACCAATCCTGACTGGACTTCTGCTTAATGAACTTGAGTGACAGATAGTAGAGCAACATAAAGACCAACACTACAGCGATCAGCACTAAATAACAGGAGTAGAGTGGGAACTGGTTCATATGCATCACCTCCACCACCTGGCAGGGCCAAAATAAATTAAATCTCATGAGAATTTCACCTTTATCAATCTCATTTCTGGAAAAAAAAAACAACAAAAAAAACAAATCTTGTATACTTACTTTAATGCCATCTACATTGATGGTCAGGTTTCCCAGGCTGACTGAATATTTGAGGCCACGGAACTGAACCTGCAGCATCCCATCAAAACCCCAGCGCATGAAGGAAATATAGGAAAACCAGGATGCAACTGAAGGAGGGAAAACATTGATTAGAACAGCAATGCTTGATGAATTTCTCAGTAAGTAGCTGTTAGTGTTGAGTGTTGGAGGATAATATTTTTGAGTGATTGTGGATAACAGGTTCTTTTACCTAGCCACATGTTGTCCAGGCTGATGACAAAGCCACCGGTCAGATAAAAAACAGTGAAAAGGGAGTTTCCCATGAAGGAAGAGGTCTGGAGGGTGGGTAGCACGGCTGCTGTGAACAAAGCCATGGAGCGGCTGCAGTACACCATCAGCCACGCCAGCATGAAGTTAAGCAGGAAGCGGTCTGGTGAGTCATTCAGACCAGCTAGCCAATAGATAGGTAAGCTGTATACCAGTGTGAAAACACAATGCTCTGGTAACTCACCCAGAACCTGAGAGAGAGATGCACACATAATCACTGTGGATTTTAGACCTCAATTATCCAAACATGGAAATAACATGTTATACATTTAATCCAAGAAAATGCTATTTCACAATTGCCAGAAACTGCATGGAGCTTTGCTGCCTCCTTGTGGTCATGCTATTCTTAGTGTAATATGATGTTCTTTCGGCTGTTCCCGTTTGGGGTCACCACAGCGGATCATTGGGTCACATCTTTGATTTGGCACACCCTTCCTGACGCAACCCTCTCATTTTATCCGCGCTTGGAACCAGTACTGAGTGCAACCCCCAGTGGCTGGGGTTCCCAGCCTGGGAATTGAACGCGGGCCGCAGCAATAAGAGAATGGAATCCTTAGCCAATAGACCACCAGGTACATATGCACTGTACCTTGGCAAAAAAATATGGGGTGACTGAGTACATTCCATCTTCCAGTTCATGATACAGCATGGCTCTCTCTGAGTGACCTGTAAATAAAACAACAACATACAGTACATCAAGATTGGGTAGATAAAAAGAAGCTTTTGCTCAAGTGAATCCTAATAGGCATGAAATTGAGACTCACACTTGGCTATAACATCCAGTACCACAGCAAACGGTGTGAGAGCTCCGATCATGTAGAGCAGGGCCACAGTGTCCTGTACTGGCAGCTTCTGCTCACCTGCCCCGAAGTACAGGAAGCCCACGAGCAGTGACATTAGCAGGGCCTCTAGACCATGCACCACCAGCGTCACCAGGTCACGAAAATCATTAAACACCTGCCGCCTGGTGACACAGACAAACAAACACGACACAAAGACAACATGGGATGAAATACTGAAGTTCCCACATCAATACAACAACTAATGTACATGTGACTCTATAAAGTTTGTTAGGCATGAGCAATGTACAAAAATAAGAGAATGAGAAATGAAGCTAAATATAATCAGTGCCTTAGACATTATACTGTAACTACTAAGTACACACTAACCACTCCGAACAAGCTATTTACATTTGAAATATAATAAGCTGGATATTAGAAGAGCACTTGAAATCTGGTGTGTACTGAAGAAAAAAAAAATACACTGCTTTTTTTTTTTTTTTTTTACTGATATCAGATTAATCTGGTATAGTTAGTATGGTTTTGTAATTACACTGAAACCCTGAATTCAAATTTACAAAAGGGTTCTGTTCTGTTAATGCTGTTTCTGGAGCATTTTACACTCCATCTTCATGCAGATGATACTCTGATGTGCTGTTCCACAGGCTCTCTACATTTCATTTAACATCCAGTGTCTTGGACTTTCTCACCTAATCAGAATGGAGAACTGGTGCAGCCGGCCTGGTCGATGGGCCTTCCTTTGTAACACTGGGACGCATGTTTCGGCTTTTGGTGTAGAAGGGACGTCACTAGCAAAAACATCAAACAGATTTTTCTCTCCATGAAAAGCAGCCATGAACTTTCCTTCTGGAAATCAGCTACTTTTATATGGGAACCCTACAGAGATGAGCCGGTTACAGGATAATAATTACCTTTGGATATTATTATCTAGCACTGGAACATCGGGCTCCTCAGACTTCCACATGAAGTCATCAGTGTCCTTCACCTTCTCAGCAAACTGTACTGCCAGGACCCTTGTTCTCTCTAGACACTCAGCTTCTTTTTCTGAGCTGCGGCGGTCAATGCTGATCAAGTCAACTGCGTCGGATGGAAACAATTCAGACTTCTTGATCGAACCAAGAAATACAGTAAGAATTCACTGATGTGTTTCAGTCAGTCAGGGCTCACTCACCGTAGAAATCAGAGGGATTGCAGTAGCGTGGACATGGATGCCCCAGGGATGTGAAGTAGGGCACCATGTCTTTGGCAGGGCCGCAGTACACGGCTGAGCCAGAGGAGAGCAACACCACCAGGTCAAAGAGCTGGAAGATGTCTGAGCGTGGCTGGTGCACCGAGAGCAGGACCAGACGGTTCCCTCGGGCCAGACGAGACAAGGTGATAATCAGGTTGTGAGCAGTAAAGCTGTCTAGACCTGACGTAGGCTCATCCAGGATAAGAATACCTAAAAACAAATACGTAGTGTCTAGAGATGTGGACAGATTCTGGTAGCTTTTATATATAAAGATAAACCATATTCTACACATGTATTGTCTGTGGGAAAAAATGCTTGATAAATCAACAGATTTTGTAGAACTGTGCCAAACCAATGTTATTTTATTGGGTGTATCTCAAACTCACCTGGGTTCCATAGTAGCTGAACAGCAATGCTGACCCTCCTCCTTTCTCCACCAGATACACCCCGCACATAGTTGTTTCCCACGCGAGTGTTAGCGCACTGTCTCAACCTCAGCTCGGCAATGACATCATCCACCTGCACAGACTGCTTCATCAGGCTTACATACACACTAACTAACCAAGAGTGTACTATTAAAGGGGATTAAGCCAATTAATGCATATTTCTCTGAAATGCAACTTGTAACTTGTTTCAAACCTTTCCATCATGTTCAAGTGCTCACGTTCAAATTCATAATGAAAAGCCACTTAAACTGAACACACTGTTTCATATAACTGCTGATGATATTGTTTCTTTTTGTAACACACTGAAATGTGAATCTTTATGTGGATGATAAATAAACCTATAACTCTTTCCTGATTCCTTACTAATTACCATTACCATTTGCAATCACAACTTGTTATCCTGTTTTCCAGAGCTAATATACTGCCTATGATAATCAGGATATTTCCAACATGAATGAGGTTATTGAAAGAAATATAAATAAAAATAGCAACCTTTTAATACCACATAAGTCATTTTATAATGAGAACTGAAGCGAAATTTGTTGCGGGCTTTCCTTTTCAAAGTAGAAAGATATCTGTTGAAGCAACTTTCCTATCAGTTCCTGATTACGTTGATACTTTACATGGACATACTTTCCTTACCGTCCTAAAGCCTTTGGAGTCGGTTTTTCACTTTGCTCTCACTTATCGCAAGAATCTTTGTGGATTGCATGTTATATGTTAAACTCGGGTAACCTTTTCTATCAGCAAGATGGACATACAGTATCTCACAAAAGTGAGTACACCCCCCAGATTTTTGTAAATATTTGATTATATCTTTTAATGTGACAACACTGAAGAAATGACACTTTGCTACAATGTAAAGTAGT
>JANDJT010000169.1:23059157-23073040 GCA_024331685.1 Stegophilus panzeri | reverse complement strand
ATATATCCCACCCCTTGACAGGTTGTTATTCACAATGTTGACAATGTTATTCACTTCACTTGTCAGTGGTTTTAATGTTATGGCTGATCAGTGTCTGTTCAGCTACACAACATTACTAACTAAGTAATTAAAATATTAACATGATTATAATAATCACAATACTTAACAAACCTGTTAAGATTCTAATTACATGTGTTTGTTTTCAGGCTCTGGGAAGACCACATTATTAGACAGTATTGCAGGTCGTATTGGAAATACTGGCACCCTCATTGGGGAAGTGTTTGTGAACGGAAGAAAAGTGAAGCAAGCACTGTTTCAGGAATGTTTCTCCTATGTGCTTCAGGTTAGTATGTGTGTGTGGGTTAGAATTTATGTGCATGTATGTTATATAATTTGTATAGATTGCTGATTAATCATGGCCTCACCTTTGAACATACAGCAATCAAATTAAGTAGGTGAGAAGTATTGGTCTGGGTTACTAGAGGTTACGTCTGCAAAGCAGACCAATAAATGTTTATACATACCAAATCGTTGAGGCTGAGTGCACTTAAGAACACTGAAATTATCTTCCTCTCACCTATTCATGTGTATCCACTGTGAAATTAAATAATAATGACGAGACAGCTGTTATTTAATCTTACATTATTGCAGATAAAATTCTCAGGACTCTTGGGTGCTGTAAACTAAGCCAATCATTAAATTAATTCTCTCGAACGTACGTAGCTGGTGATATTAGAGCATGCAGTCATTAATTACACAAAGAAACTGAAGTGGCCTATCAAACTTATGAATAAAAACCAGGGACTATGTCATTAGCGTAAAACTGACTTTTTGGACGTATATTTAAACCGAAGTATTAATTAAGAACTGCTCAGATGCATAGCATCAATGATGAATGCTCATTTACTCAGGCTTTTATTATTAAGGGTATTTGAAGGAAGGAAGGAAGTTAGTTAGTTAGTTAGTTAGTTAGTTAGTTAAGCTAAATCTCTTTAGTGAATGGTCCACATGTCCTGGTACTAGCTACTCTTAGGTGAAACAGAGAGAGAGAGAGAGAGAGAGAGAGAGAGAGAGAGAGAGAGAGAGAGAGAGAGAGAGAGAGAGAAATATTATAAGAATGTAATCAGAACCACAGTAGATATTGATGTCAAAAGTATTTTGATATTTATGATTTATGGTGATTTATGATGGGGGGAGGGTACTTGCATAATATCCAGTGTAGTAAATGAGTAGTGTTCAAAGCTGAATGGCTACTAAAATATTCAAAAGCTTTCCATTAGTTTCCATGGAATTTTTGCTAATTCAAATAACTGATACATAACACCATTGTCAGGGATTCCAGCACTGAGTCATAGAATTTCACTATTTGGAAAATCCTAGAAGTGACCCATGGGCTCATTTCTCCCCCCCATAATAACTTTAGGCTTCCCTAACTAGTATTACTCAACCTTTTTTGCTTTGAATATTTTAACCAGTACTAAAATTCCAAAGCTATTTAAAAATAATAATAATAATAATAATAATAATAATAATAATATTTACCATTTATATTAAATTGACAAAATAACAAGGAACACTTAATTGTGAACAGTATTCTTGAATGTGTAGCTTTATAGGTGTTAGATAGTTAGATAGCGTCTAGTGCCTGACAAAATACATAACTGTCTATAATCAGTAAGGAACCACATTTGTAAATTGTAGCACACTCTACATTATAATAAGCAACACAGAAAATCTAAATATTTATTTTTATTTATTGGTAAGGGTCAATACAATTCTCGAACAGCTTTAGGGTATTATTAAAGTTTGTAGTTGAATTTGTGGTAGATATACACTCACCGTTCAGTTCAGTTCTTGGCTGAGAGGAGTGGAACCCAGTGTGGTCTTCTTCTGTTGTAGCTTATCTACCTCAAGGTTTGATGTTTTGTGCATGCTGGGATGCTTTTCTGCTCACCACGGTTGTAACCAGTAATTATTTGATTTACTATATCCTTCGTGGCAGCATGAACTAATCTGGTCATTTTCCTCTGATCTCTCTTATCAACAAGGCATTTCCGTACGCAGAACTGTCACTCACTGGATGTTTTTCGCACCATTCAATGTAAACTCTAGAGACTGTTGTGTGTGAAAATCCCAGGAGATCAGCAGTTTCTGAAATACTCAAACCAAATACTCAGCCATATACATATAGCACCAACATCCATGCCACAATCAAAGTCAAATAGATCAGACTTTTTCTTCATTCTGATGTTTGATGTGAACATTAACTGAAGCTCTTGACCGGTATCTGCATTATTATATAAATTGTCCTGCTGCCACATGATTGGCTGATTAGATAACTGCATAAATGAGCATGTGTATAGGTGATCCTATTAAAGTAAAGCGTGATTGTAAGTGCTATCTTGCTAACTACCCGAGGTACACTACCGGTCAAAAGTTTAGACACACTCATTCTTTACTTTTATTTTCCACATTTTAGAATAATAATAAAGTCATCAAAACTGTGGAGTAACACAAATGGAACTATGGGAATTATGTTGTGATAAAAAATCCAAAATAAATTTGTAATTTAGATTTGTAATATGTAAATTACAAAGTAATTTAGTATTTTAGCATCTTCAAAGTAGAGGCCCTTTTTGTCTAGAATTTCCAGAAATGTATTCTTGGCAATCCCCCTGAGATGCTTTTTAAACAGTACTAAAGGAGTTCCCACCTACGCTGCACATTTATTGGCTGCTTTTCGGAATATTTCGCTCCAAGTCATCCGTTTAAAAAATTTTTTTTTTAAATAAAACATTAGTTTTCTAATGAAAGAAATGAATATGTTGGCATAATGATATTTTTGTCTACAACATCGATTTCAAACATTTAATCATACACCTTCAGATCAAAAGCTTTTTAAGATCATGAGAAACATTTCAGTCAAGTGTCTCCAAACTTTTGAACGGTAGTGTAAGTATAATCAGTTGAGAGGCAGATACAAGTACAGTTTAAGGCTTTGAAGGATTATTTTGGCTTCTAATGTCTGTAACCATTTGGCTCGGAAACGCTGCTTATTGTATCGTATCATAATGCATGTCAAATAAGATATTGAAAAGGTTTCATGTTAAAATTGCTGGGTGTGCGAATGATAGACATGGAAATGGCTTTCTAAAGCCCTTCACTATGCTGTTAAATGAATCAGGCTGTTATGGTGCACTATATTCTCAGGTGTTTGTGTCAAAGCATTTCCTTGCCATTCTTCTCTAATGGGCACTATCCCTTTCTCGCTGCTTCTCAGAGTGACAATCTCCTGAGCTATCTGACAGTAGAGGAGACGCTCACATTCACGGCTCAGCTGGCTCTGAGGCAGCACTCAGCCAGTGCCATCCGCAAGAAGGTGATTTCCTACCTGTCACACTGTAAAGACTGGGAGTCCTTTAATATATTTACAGACTTAGCAGAGCATGAATCTTTTGATCTCTACGCAAGGTGGCTGCTGTTATGGTGGAACTGAGTCTAAGCCATGTGGCTAACACTGTGATCGGAGGCCGAGTCTTTCCAGGTATCTCAGGAGGAGAGAGGAGGAGGGTGTCCATCGCTAGCCAGTTGCTCCAAGATCCCAGTGAGTATGCATCTGTTTACCTGCCTACAGTCTTAAATATACATGTAACTTGACACGTACCAAAGTGAATCATTTATAAGTGAGACCAAAATACAGTGAGTAAGAAAATACTCAAGCTCTGATCCCCTATAACTAAGAGCCAGACAGTGGGAAAGAGAATATTAAAAGAGTGAAAAGCAGGGTTATCATACAGCATATATGGAATTAAGCTGTGGTCCATGAGGGTTCCTCAGGGGCATTTTATCTAGTTCTTCAGACCTGAGTGGTATCCTGGGACTCTTCCCCAAGTATTAGCCAACCATGTTTAATTAGAAAGGATTTCTGTCTGCTGCATTCTTCAATCAAGCAGGAAATGGATTAATCATGCAATTAATTAGGCTCCAACTTTAAGCAAATTGGATGAACTAATGAGTCAGGTGAGACTAAACTTAAAGTTTCTCAACAAAGAAACAAAGTGGACTTCTCAAAAGTTCCTTATGGGTTTTTTCTGACTTTATGACCCTCATTACAGAGGTGATCCTTCTGGACGAACCAACCACAGGCCTGGACAGCATGACAGCCAATCAGATTGTAGTGCTGCTAGCAGAGTTGGCCAGGAGGGACCGTATAGTCATAGTGACCATCCATCAGCCCCGCTCAGAGCTCTTCCGAGTAAGTGCAAAGACCTTCCGTGTCACTCCTGTCAAAAATGACTCATTAGCTTTTATTAGCATGGTGATAATCTTTCATATCATTATATTAGATTACCATAAACGACAGTTATGAATGTAAATATTTAACTAGTTTATACGACTTTGTAATGAACTCACAAAAATCATGATGTGGTGATTAGCAGAACTGTGGGTGTATGTCTCTGTCTGCAGGTCTTCAGCAGGATCGCGATCATGAGTTGTGGAGAGTTAGTGTTTTGTGGAGATCCAAGCGAGATGGTGGATTTCTTCAGCAGCTGTGGCTTCGAGTGTCCCGAGTATTGCAACCCGTTTGACATCTATGGTAATATATTTCTACTGTAAGCCATCACACACTCTATGCATTTATCTACAATTTCTTCCCTTCCATCCAAACTGAAGCAGAAACCAGTTGTAGGGAAATAAACACCTTCAATGGTTATTTACGTGTTCTTTCTTAGCTTCCTAAAAGTATCCTTCTCTAAACACGTTCATGTAGTGAATATTGAGATAAACCCTTTATGGGTTCTGAAGAACCCTTCGCTTGCTATATTGAACCTTGTAGTACTCAGGATTGCTACATAAAATACTACTGTGATTAGAATCTTAGCCATTAAAGAAGGCTCAATTGCAATATGCTCTTGGGTTCCTTCAGGGTTCTTTGGATGGCTAGTAGTTCTAGCTTTCTAAAAAGGTTTTCCTTGGAACCATTTCTGAAAGATTGTTGGAATATTTTTTTTTTACACTGATCATTTTACATGGATCAAGGGTCCACTCAACAGGACAAATTGAACCCTCAACAGGAAAAACAAGACATATTTATGGTGATAAATGAAATGTTTTTTTCATCATCATAGAGTGTAAAAAGTAGAAAAAATTACTACGAGCAACAAGTGTAATCAATGATATGAATAGATATCAATGACAATAAAAGGTTACTGAGTAAAAGGTTACTGAGGACTCACAGGAGAGAGTCCTGTGGAGGAGTGTGTGAGGGAATTCTGTGCATATTCGGCCCATGGGAGGAAGTCTCCTGTTCTTGGCTGCAGTACGATCTCAGATAATGTCTGATCTCTTGATTGAGTTGTTCCACTTGTCCATTGGTCTGTGGATGGTAGCCTGAAGTGAGGCTAACGTTGATATCGAGCTGTCTGCAGAAAGCCTGCCATACTCAGGAAGTAAACTGGGGACCTCGGTCAGACACAATTTCCCCTGGGATTCCGTAGATTCTGAAAACATGGTGGAACGGGGCATCAGCGGTTTCCATGGCTGTGGGGAGACCTTTAAGTGGAACCAGATGACATGACTTGGAGAACCTGTCGATGATACAGTGGTGAATCCGTAAGAGTTAGAGAGACATCTGTGACAAAATCCACTGATAGATGGGACCAGGGTCTCTGTGGAATGGATAGTGGTTCAAGGAGACCAGTGGGAGTTCTCTGGGGGTTTTTGACTATGCACAAATGGGGCAGGACTTGACAAACTTAGTAACATCTTGAGTCATATTTGGCCACCAGAATGAGTTACATAACAGTAGTAAGGTGCATTGGACACCTGGGTGTCCAGTGCTGAGAGAAGTGTGCACTCCCTGGGTGATGCGTTGTCTGAATGAGTGTGGGATATATTGTTTAGTAGGAGGACATGTTGGTGGAGGAGGATCAGTTTGTTGTTCCTGCTGCAGTTCCTCCATGATGTCCCATCGGACATGATAATGATGTCCCATCAGCTCCCTGACCTGCAGTCCATCTACAACAAGCTGTGCGGGACCAAGACCAGGAAGATAATGAAGGACCTCAGCCATCCCAACAATGGACTGTTCTCTTTGTTATGGTCAGGGAAATGTTTCCACTCCCTGAAGGCCAACACAGAGAGAATGAGGAGGAGCTTTTTCCTGCAGGTGATTTGGGCCCTCAACCAGGGGAACACCAAGGACTAGAACTGGACTCACATATACAACATCCACTACCTAATCCTGCCTGTTATTAAATTTTTTACATCTACATTCACTCACATCATATTTTGCACTCCCTACAATTTGCACACCTCATTTACACAAGTACAGTTTTTCTACTCCATTTAATATATTATACTTGTAAAAAAAATTCAGTTTTGTAAGTTTACTATTTTACTATATATAATTGTAATTTTTGTATTATATTCTAAATTATAAATTTTTTCAAAAATTTTCTATTCATATATTCTATATATTTATTGTCCATATATTATATTCTTATTTGTTTCTTATTATATTTTTATCTTTACTGTATTTTATCTTATTAAAACATTTTATGTTTATTCTCTTTTACATATCGGTGTGGTCATAAAAAGCATTTCACTGCGTGTCATACTATGTATGGTTATGTATGTGACAAATAAAATTTGACTGGATTTGATGGAGCTCTGGTTGATTTGGAGTATGTGCAGGGTCATATCTCCTGGAGAGAGTGTCGGCTTTGCTGTTTTTACTGCCTGGCTGATATGTCACTGTGAACTGGAATCTGGTGAAGAATAATGACCATCGTGTTTGCCTTGAGTTCAGACATTTTGCACTCTTAATGTATTTGAGGGTTTTATGGTCCATGATTACCTGGAATGTGTGAGCTGCCCCTTACAGCCAGTGTCTCCACTCTTCTTTGCCCACATCATAGTTCCTCTCTGCAGCGGTCAGCTTACTGGAGAAGAAGGTGCACGGATATGTTTTGCCCGGTGAGCTGTGCCTTTGGGAGAGCACGGCTCCTATCTCACAGTCCGAGGCATCAACTTCTATAAGGTTTGGGTCAGGGAGTTTGAGGATAGGGGCTGTAGTGAACTTGATTTTGAGCATGTCAAATGCAGCTTGTGTCAGTCCAGTGTACTTTCTTGGGTTTACCTTTTAGGAGGGAAGTCAGTTCTGATAAAAGTTGGCAAAGTCTAGGAATCTTTGCAGTTCTTTGATGGTTGGGTGTGGCCTTTCTGTGACTGCCTTGATTTTTGTCAGGTCCATTTCTACTCCTAGGGGACTGATATTGTATCCTATTAAGGTGGTGTCGATGGTGTGAAACTCACACTTCTCCATTTTTACATACAGGTGGTTTTCAAGTAGTCGAGTCAGAATTGTCTTCACATGCTGAATGTGTTGTGCTAGGGTTGTAATTGTGGTTGGAGTACATGAGGATGTCGTCTATGTAGGTGATGACAAACTGGTTTAGGAGGTCACAGAAAATTTTGTTTATGAATGACTGGAAGACTGCAGGTGAATTTGCTAGGCCTATGGCGTTACCTGGTATTCATACTGCCCCCTGGTGGTGAGAAATGCGTTTTCCACTCGTCTCCTTCTTGGATTCAGATGAGGTTGTATGTGCTTCTGAGGTCTAGCTTGGTGCAAATTTTGGAATCTTGTAGTT
Source organism: Stegophilus panzeri (assembly GCA_024331685.1). Lineage (NCBI taxonomy): Eukaryota > Metazoa > Chordata > Actinopteri > Siluriformes > Trichomycteridae > Stegophilus > Stegophilus panzeri. The sequence goes on along the minus strand of JANDJT010000169.1, from coordinate 23,065,385 downwards.
GTTCTAGGGCTGAGGGGACTAATGGCAGTGGATATCTATACTTGACTGTTACGGAATTAAGGCCGCAGTAGTCAATGCAGGGTCTAAGGCCGCCGTCCTTTTTTTCCACAAAGAAGAATCCTGCTGCAGCAGGGGATGTGGAAGGGCGTATGAAGCCTGAGGCTAATGCCTCCTCGACATACGTCTCCATAGCCTGAGTCTCAGGAAGTGATAAAGGGTATACCTTGCTTTTAGGAGGAGCCATATTGGGCAGGAGCTCGAGGGCACAATACTAAGGATGGTGAGGAGTTGCTTTGGCTTTAATGAACACCTCGGCGAATTCGGCATATTCCTCAGGAACCTGGGTAAGAGCTTGAATGTCGAGACTTTCGATGCTGGTGGAAAGACATGGTAGAGTGATCGTGGATTGGAAGCATCTTTGCTGACAGTAGCTTGACAAATGAAGGAGTTCACTTTGGGTCCAGGAGATATTGGGATCATGTGTGATTAACCAGGGGTGTCCCAGGACGATAGGATTCTTTGGTGCAGATATGACGTACAGCGAGATCATTTCAGTGTGAAAAAGACCAATAAGGGTTGTGAGTGGTGTGGTTTGTTGGGTGATGTCTGTTCCTATGGGCTCATTGTTGACGGCTGTAATGTTGATGGTTGGGGTGCATGGTGAGGTAGGTATCTTGAGTTCAGTGACGAGGTTATGATGGATTAGATTCACAGCTGCCCCGGAATCCACAAGCACTGAAATATGGGTAGAACTTCCATTAAAATCAATGACGAAGAGTAGATGGAAACTTTGCCTGAATGATAAGGGAGAAATGCTCTTACTCACTTTTTGGCTGGAAGTCTTGGATTTATTTAAGCACACCATACACTGGTAACCCGATTGTCCACAGTAGAAGCATTGATGTCGATGGTGCTCTTCTGAAGATACTCTGGTATATCCTATTTGCATGGGCTCAGGAACTGAATAACTGAATGAAGTGCTGGGCGATGAAGAGGTTTAAGATAGGTTAAATTGGGGATTGTTATGAATCAGGTTGTCCACTTTCACAGCCATACTGTTATATTCTGATAAGGTTGTAGTCTCATCTCTGCATGCTAGTATCGCATGTAAGTTGTGATTTAGTCCTTCCTGGAAGACCGCTTTCAAAGCACAATCATCGCATCTGCTTTGGGCGGCTAGTGTGCAGAAGTGTGGAACAGCATATTCAGCAGTGGATTGTTTTTCCTGGTGTAGGTGCAGTATCTGCATGGAAACATCCACTCACCCTGCGGGATATTGGAACACTTCTCTGATTTTTTTGAGAAATACTCAAACAAGGTCTGTACCTGAGTGTCTGTGTCCCATGAGCTTTTCCCATGAGTAGAGTCATCATCAGTGATTACTTGGTCATATCTTGGGGAAACACCTCGGGCTGATTGAAAAATATATCTGGCATTGGCGTATAAACTCTTTACATTTTTCTGCGGACCCATCGAACTTATGCAGCATAGCAAATCGGACCGGGTTAGTTCCGGTAGGTGGAAGGGACCGAATGTAGTGAGTCAGATGGTTGTTTGCGGCACATAGGTTGACGAGTTGGAATCCTTGCAGGATTTCGGTCTGGTACTTATAGGCAGCCTGAATCTGTGATACTTCCGCTGGATTTGGGGTTGGCAAAGTATCCAGTAACAGACTGACATTGGGAGATGGGTTAGAATCCATATTGCAGAAGTGTTTATTCAATAAATCCAAAAACACAAGGCTCAATCGTCGTCAAGAAAACAAGCAGGGTTCAGTAATGGGAAAACAGTCCAACAGGCAGTTAGTAACAACACTCAGTAGGACAGGTGAACTGGCAATACTTCGCAGTGAGTCTCACAATACACATGGCTTATAAACTTACACCCCAGTGGCTGTGGAAGAAGTGGACTGGAGTCAATATTGGACTGGAGGCTTCCTCTGGTGGTGGGATGAGTGGGTCTCTGAATGTGGCCTTACAGTTACATACCTAGAAAAACAAATACATGCACATTAACAGTTAATGATAATTTTAAAAATTGTAAAGTTAATATCTTAATAGATTATTATGTTAAAATTATTATCTGTTATGTAGTAATGTTTTAAAAATTGTAGCATACAGGATCCTAATTATTATAATCAGAATAGAGGAGACTTGTTTGATGAAGTCTGCTCAGCCTGGAGAAGTAGTCGATTACTGTTACAGACTAACTAAGGCATTCCTTTCCACTGCCAGTGGACCTGACCTCGGTGGATACACGTTCCAGTGAGAGAGAAGCTGCCACCTACAGACGCATGCATGACATAACCTCAGCATACCGGAGATCAGAGATCTATCAGAGAATGACATGGAAGATTCGGCAGAGCTGTCAGCGTGCTAATAAACCCATGATCCCCTTCAAGAGCAAAGAGTCCCCTAGCTGTATGTCCAAACTGGGTGTCCTCTTTAGGTGAGAAGGTTATATCATTAGGCAATACTGGGCATTTGATCAATGGCATTTAATGTGGACCAAATTCACTTCTTTTTATTCACATTCTCTCACTACAGGAGGACGGTACGGAATTTGTCTCGGGACAGGATGGGTGTCATCATGCGTCTCTCTCAAAATCTCATCTATGGCCTGTTTGTGGCCTTTTTTGTCATGAATCTTGATAATGATGTCAACAAGGGTGCAGTGCAGGACCGGATTGGTATTATCTACCAAGCCATGGGTGCTTCACCATACACAGGCATGCTGAATGCTGTGGCTCTGTGTGAGTTGCTCCTTCACTCTGTGCATCACCAAATAATCAAAGTACATTTGAATCCTGTGGTTATATATGTTTTAAATATATGTAGGTCAAAGCAGATCAATGAGAGAATGACTTGAGCTCCTAAGTAGTTCTATGAAGCAGATAAAATAATAGATCTCCAGGTACAAATGAAGAAAACATTCTCAGATGATCTTCATCCAACTTAAACTGAGCTCTCCAATTTTTCATTATCTTACACCATTACTACCATTGGTCAAAATACAGTATATTTGCTTCTGGTACATACACCCTAGCAAAGAAAGGGGGAGATAATGAGGGTCAGAAGTTAATAGGCCAGGGGTTTGTCTGCTCCTTGGTCTCTATGCTTCTTTTCATTAGACATATTGGAACCCAAACATTAGAGCTGACATCTAAGGAGGGACATAAAATCCAATCCAGTACCCAACCTATCAATAGTCCAGGTTCTCTGTGACTGTTGATATGTTTTTAGAATTTGTTTTAATGTTTGACATATATGCTGTGTCCCATGCAGTCCCTGCTATGAGAGCTGTAGCTGATCAGGAGAGTAAAGATGGATTGTACCAGAAATGGCAGATGTTCCTGGCCTACATCGTTCACATCTTCCCCTTCAGTATCATCAGTGTATTTATTTTCACCTCTTTCCTTTACTGGTGAGTATGTATTCCTTTTCTCTGTGTGTGTTATGTTTACAGGTGAACATGATCCAATTGAGGTGGGGTTAAACTGTAATCTGATAAATTTTGATAAGGAAAAAGAAAGTGAGGAAGGATGGCGTGATAGCAAAGGTGGGGTAACTAAAAGACAGGTAACTACAGGGCATTTTTGTAAAGATAGTAAATCCTGTTCTGTTTTTTTTTTTTCATAGCAGGCACAGCAAGATAACCAGACTCTTAGAAAAACCAATCTAAATCTAGCACCATTAGGGCTCTTCAGTTGGTCCCTAAAGGAACTCTTAACCCTTAAAACCACTATGTAGGACCTTACATCCAAGGATTTCCCTTTGTTTGAATTCAATCTCCTTTAGGAAACATAGAATATTTAACTATCCAAATCCTTAAGGAATAAGTGAGTAGGGAACACCGGGAACACCCCACAAGGTTTGGACCCAGTCATCTAGCCATCACAGTATGACCCTTGTCAAAGTCGCTAAGATCCCTACGCTTGCCCAGTTTTCCTGCTTCCAACACATCAACTCTGAGAACTGACTATTCACTTGCTGCCTAATATATCCCACCCCATGACAGGTGCCACTGTATAATCAACGGATAATCAATGATATTCATTTCACCTGGCAGTGGTTCTAATGTTATGGATGATGGGTGCATTTGCTTGCATTGTAGCATTGTAGCCTATGCTATAATAGGCTAATAAGTACTTAAAGATTATGTCCATGTAGTGTGCGTATGTGTGTGTATTACTGTATAAAGTAAAACATACAGTATTATTAACTTTACTGTCAAGTATTAACCTGAAGCAAAAAATTAACGTCCCCTGACTAGTTTTATTTTGTCATCCAACATTAAGAAAAACCCTCATATCTGTAATTAAACAGATTTGTAAGTGCAACAAGTTTAAACCAGAGGTAAAGCCAGGCAATGCTAGATAATGTTATCTAGATATGTTATAATGCTGCCAGTAAATTACTGAAAATTTAACAGGTATGTTTTTATATGTGCATCTCAGGGCTGTAGGGATGCACCCAGATCCTTGGCGCTTCATGTGTTTTACAGCTGTAATCATGGTGCCCCACATCACAGGGGAGCTTCTGACTCTGGTGCTGCTTGGAGTGGTTCAAGACCCCAACATGGTTAACAGTGGAATGGCGTTGCTCAATATAGCTGGAATCATGGTGGGCTCTGGGTTCCTCAGGTAAAACCTTTGTTAAGATTAAGTCCTATTTCTTTCTTTTTTTTTTTAAGAACCCTCCACTAGATCATTTACTAAAGCTAACTCCAGTTTGGGTTGGTGATTAATAGGCTAGCACTGATACACTGCATTCCCGTTTCTCTACAGGGGCACTCAGCAGATGCCTGTGGTGTTCCAGTGGCTAAGTTACCTCACCTTCCAGAAATATGGCTGTGAGCTTCTCATCGTCACTGAGTTCTATGGCTTGAACTTCACATGTAGTAAGAAGTGTTCTTAGATCAAATATATTCCATAATTTCCACAGGTTAAACAGTGGTGGCTCAGTGACTAAGGTATTGGTAATGCTTCCTTAATTGTAAATCACCATGTTGAAGAACCAGTCAAATGAAGAATTGTAAAATTCCACCTCTTGATACTCATATCCTCTTCCTCAGATTCATCGATGGGTTTCCCAGAAGGATGCTTGATAAAAGATGGCAATATTATTATAGACCAGCTTTACCCAGGAGGCCCCTCACGCTACACCCTGGACTTTCTTATGCTGTACGCCTTCCTGCCTGCCCTTGTACTGCTCGGGGTCATCAGCTTCAAGATCCGAGATCGCCTCGTGAGACGCTGAGGTGCTATGTGTGTTAAAGAAAGGAATATCCTTGGCAATAACCTGTTTGTACATAGTGTGCTTTTGTCAGATCCAAGAACCAGTAAAACGTTATCCCTGTCATCACAACAACAAGACACCGCTTTAATGGTCCGGAGGTCATTCACCTTTCTCTGTGTAGCTTGTCGAGTAAACTTTGTTGTTACTGTTAATAGATAAAATATTAAATGATGATTCCAAGTGTAAATGTTGCTATTGTATGTTCATAATCAATGTGTAACAAAAAGTAAACGTAAAGCGTTTTAACATCCTTATTGGCCATTTGAATATCATAACTGAATATCTAAGCCTGTAGTGTGTGAAAACTTTAGTCATAGTCTGTGTTAAACTTTCACAGGTGGTCTTATCAAACCTACTATAAGCATAAAAATAGTACAGAGCTACTTGGTTGTTTTCGACACTTATGTATTTTAATTCCATATATTAGGATGACTGATACAACAGTACTTTTGAGCTTTAGAATCTGTCAGCAGATGTTTAATTAATTAATAAATTTTTAATAACAGCATGGTTCTGATAGTAGTAAAGTGGCAGCTGTAATTCAAATCATAAGTTTAAATTAACAATGCACTTACATAGGGATATTGTATGGCAGACGCTCCACATAAATAGATTGCTGATATGGTGAATATGGTCGATATGGTACTGTTTCTGTAAGGAGATGTTTATTTAATGGAAGGAGTCTCCAATGTCAGCATCCTGTAACACTCAGAGGTCAAGCTGTTTCTTTAAGTGCTCCAACACGGGAAAACCATTAGAACGGAGGTCTTTGTGGTTTCTCTGTAAAGTCCTCAACATTAAAAGTAACTATAAATAGGTATGTATGACATAGATTATTTTCCTATAACAGCATACCCTGTTATGTTTTATTCCATATTTATTTAATGAGCAGGCTCAGTTTTAGTTGTTGCACTATGACTGTGGTAAGATG
>JANDJT010000169.1:22999798-23012792 GCA_024331685.1 Stegophilus panzeri | reverse complement strand
TCCACTATCAGAAAGACACTGGGCAAAAATGGCATCCATAGAAGAGTGGTGAGGTGAAAACCACTGCTAACCCAGAATAACATTAAGACTCGTCTGAATTTTGACAAAACACACCTTGATGATCCTCAAACCTTTTGGGAGAATGTTCTGTGGACTGATGAGTAAAAAGTGAAACTGTTTGGAAGACAGGGGTCCTGTTACACCTGATGTAAATCAAACACAGAATTCCACAAAAAGAACATCATACCTACAGTCAACCATAGTGGTGGAAGTGTGATGGTGTGGGGATGCTTTGCTGCTTCAGGGCCTGGGACAACCGAATAATAATAATTTAGGGAAACATGAATTCTGCTCTCTACCACAAAATCTGGTCTTCAGTCCGTAAATTGAAACTCATGCGCAACTGGATTATGCAGCAAGACAATGATCAACAGCACAGGAGTAAGTCCTAGTCCTAGAAGTATGTGAAAGACTGATTTCCAGTTATCAGAAGCGTTTGGTTGCAGTTATTGCTGTTAAAAGTGGCACAACCAGATTTTAAGTTTAAGGGGGCAATTAGTTTTTCGGGTGATAGGTGTTGGATAACTTTTTTTTGCTTCAATAAAAAAAAAAAAAAAAAAAAAAAAAAGTATTATGTGCTTACACAGGTTGTCTTTGTTTTATGTTGTATTGCGTTTGAATATCTAAAGCTATTTAGTATGAGATAAACACAAAAACAGAACTCAGGATGGGGGCAAATACTTTTTCACAGCACTATATACTGAGCTTGTGTTTTGTGCAGTGTGCATATGTGGAGCACTACACATTTGATTTGGCACAGATTTCACGCTGGATGCACTTCCTGACACAACCCTCCCATTTTATCCAGGCTTGGGATCAGCATTGAGAGTATACTAGCTCATACAACCCCCATGGCTTGATTTGTTGCCCAGCGTGGGGCTCAAACCCATGATCCTGAGATTAGGAGTCTCGTGCTCTATGCTGACAGTTATCTGTGATAAATAACCAGCTGGCAAAAACACCTGGAAAACGCTACCCACCTCTTCCCTTTTTTTCTGAATAACAAAACAAAAAAAAAGTGTCTAAGCGTGTGGGGTCTGTCACTGCCCTGTAATTACACAACCAGCACTTTACTGCAGCCTTGTGCCATAATTACCCAGGGTTATATATAAAATGTTAGTTAATGGAACTAGACAAGGAGGGAATGGTGAGATTCAGCTGAACTGAACTTCGCATGAGTGTGCACTATGTTAATAAGGTAAACCTTTTCAAACGGCTTTCCCTGCGTCTGAAATTGCGTGCTGTGACAGTACCTACTGTATTCGATTCAGTTCCTACTGTGTTAAGCATAAATACAATCCGGACGTACTACATCTGCCAAGTTGGCGTTGTCATGTGACCTACAACTTCAAAAGAGCCAAGGCACCATTTTTTTTATTCTGACAGCACGACCACGCCAGTCCCGTTGCATTATGGGATAGCGCAGTATCCACAGTGTCCAGTGGTTCCACACTGCAGAATCTCGGCTGAAGCAGTAGGTCATCCGGGTATTTCTCGCCTACTGTTTTATGAATACAGAGAATTCGGACTTTGGCGCGCTGCTTTTCGCCTACTGTATAGTAGGGTAGTAGGGATTTTTGAGGTGTTTCAGTGGCAGTAGTCTGTTCTATCCTGTAAATAATTCAGTTTGCATATTTTTATACACTCAAACTTTTATTAAATCAGTGTGGCCTAAATCAAGCTTGATTTGATATTGAACCTATTTTTCATTTGAGCCGACACCGGCTGCTAGACAGATTCAAATGTCATCGCTGTATATTTCTGGCACTGTTCTAGAAAGGTCATAGCATACGAGAGAGACAAGCTACTATATACAAGCTTTTTTTTTTTTTTTAACAGACTAATTAAACCACATCCTGTTCCAAACAGTGTTTTAAACATTATACTCCACATCACAGTGGATGCTGAATTAACACATAAAGATTGTTTACCTGTACACCTGTACATTTATGCAGTTATCTAATCAGCCGATCATGTATTTATGCACAATGCATAAAATGCATAAAATCATGCAGATACAGGTCAAGAGCTTCAGTTAATGTTCACATCAAACATCAGAATGAAGAAAAAGTCTGATCTATACGACTTTAAATGTGGCATGGCTGTCGGTGCCAGATGGGCTGGTTTGAGTATTTCAGAAACTGCTCACTGATCTCTTGGGAATTTCACACACAACAGTCTCTAGAGTTTACACAGAATGGTGAAAAAAACAAACAAAAAAAAACACTGAATGAGTGACAGTTCTGGGGGTGGAAAATGCCTTGTTGATAAGAGAGGTCAGAGGAAAATGACCTGATTGGTTCGAGCTGCCAGAAACCAGACGAGTCTGGTCATTCTTCCCTGATCTCTCTCATCTGCAGTTTCAGCCTGTCACAGGATGAGTAACTCTAGAGAAATCAGCAGTTTCTGAAATACTCAAACCCACTCTTCTGGTACAAACAACCATGCCATGGTTAAAGTCACAGAGATCACATTCCCCCCCCCCCCCATGTTTGATGTGAACGTTAACTGAAGCTCTTGACCTGCATCTGCATGATTTTATGCATTGTGCTGCCACAATATTGGCTGATTGGATAGCTGCTTAAATGAACAGGTGAACAGGTGTTCCTATTAAAGTGACCGGCGAGTATATATTATAAATGGATTATTTTTTAAAAAAGCTCATTAATATTTTGAAACTGATGTGTAAATTGGCTAATAAGGTGATATGCCAGTAACCTTGACACTTAAAACAGCCCTTCTCTAAGTCATCATTATTCACAAATGAACAGGCTTACCCCTTTCAGTCATTATACAGTAGGTTTACACCCCTAGACATTATTTACATTAACTTCTATATCAACAGTAATAATCTCAGACCCTTGCGATAGTACACCTTGCTATAGTTGATTTTTGAAGCATGCTTCTGAGCATAACACTGAGAGGAATGAACCCATTTTGAACCATTCAAGTCTGTTTTATACTGACTCACACACAATACTGTATTGCCATGCTTTTCTATTCGATTCTGTTACATCGTGTTACAGCACAAGTCTATTATATCCAACCAACTCAACAATCTGAGAAAGAAAGAAAGAAAGGACACAAATATAACAAAAACACTGCAGATAAGAGTTAAGCTTTACTAGCTTACTGCTTATGATATGACGAGGATGATAATAATAACCAGCTCATTAGATAGCTTAATTGTAAGCAGGAAAAGCAGTGATATCATTTAAAGGAATAATTTCATTTATAACATGACATAAGCTCTGTTTTAAAAACAAATTTGTGATTAAATGCTGCAAAAACTTAAATCACGAAATTGTCCATTATAAACAAGCCTAGTTTAGTTAATGATCATGTAAATGCTGTCGTAACGTCAATAAAATTCAGTACAAGAGTGCGCTTGTACAGTTTCAGTTCTGTCTAGCACACTGGCCCTGAGTGAGACAGCAAAGAGTCACTAATAGATGCTACTAATCTGATAAATATAGACCATAATGATCACTCCCAAGAAGTACCAGCTACGGGGGAAAAAAAAATCACCAATAATGACACTGGCATATGTAGGAATAAAATGCAGTAGCTCTAATTATGTCTCAGTTTCACTAGCACTATGAGATTTTGTTGGAAAATATGAAAATAAGATATATATATAATCATCTAACGAAAGACAAGGAGGATTAAAGGAAATCTAGAGCATGAGGAAGGTTATTCTATAGATCACGTTCTTCTCCACAGAAAAATATACCACACATATATTATTAAGATCTAGCTATATTACTCCCATGTTAATCTGATATGGCTTTCAAATGTTCGCTGAAAGTTTAGGAATAAATTTAAGGAATAAAACACAACAGGGTGTGCTGTTATAGGAAAAAAAATCAATGACAGGGTGGAGGGATGTGGTTATTACCTCGAAGTTGATTATTATCCAATAACAGCATGTCCCAAAGTGTTTTATTCCACTTGTCCCACGGCAATTTGGCAACAGTTGCAATATTTTATTGACTAAAGAACGAGATGTACTTGATATCCATTTATCAACGTGTAATGTTGTGGAATGTCTCCAAAATAAGCTCGTTCCTGTTATCATTTACATTATAACAGCTATAATCAGAATGTAACGTGTTATCAAGAAACAAAAGGAAAGAACCAAAGTCCTCTGTCATGAAAACTTTACTGTGTTTGAAAACGTTTTACAGCTTTATCTGTTACACTGGAGACTCCTTCCAAAAAAAAAAAAAAGCTAACTAAACGTCTCTTCACAGAAAACTCCACCATATTATCAATGACACATTTTTAAAAATTTGTTTCTGTGGAGCATCTACCATACAAGTTCCTGTGAATGAACTGTTACTATAGAAATGATAGTGTTTTAGTACAAGTGCATTAATATAAAGCTGGGATTTGACTTACAGCCAGAATTACTGTCAGTGTTGCTTTTATAGAAAATTCATCAACAAATTCTGACCAATCAAAACAGAGAATGATGCAGTATAATCATCTATCTTGTATAATACAGGATGTCCCAAAAGTCTCCATACACAGGGGAAATGAACACTTTTTAGCAACATCTCTTCCGAAATTTTTCATACTTTTATATAGTTTATATTATAGATTTTTTTCAGATAGACTTTAAGAACGCCTTTGACAAAGGAAATCATTGAAATCATTCTCGTGGCGGGATGAGGAAGCTGTTGCGAGGTTGCGATGGACTTTAGCAGGAAACATGGCAAGCACATCACACACACGACACTGTCGCCAAACTTATTAACGAATTCAAAAAGACTGGAAGTGTTGCGGACCAACCGAGAAGTGGATGTCCACCAACATCCACTGACGAAAGCACAACCGACGTGATGCTGACAAACACAGTCCCCTATGTAAGGAGACTTTTGGGACACCCTGTAGTTCAATAAAACAATCAGTATGTCTCTACCTGGCATTTTGTCATCGGCCTTGCAGGTTTCGACCACTTTGGCAGGAGGTTCGGTGACGGGCTCGGCAGCTTTGCTCTCTGCGCCTTGGGTTGTAGGAGACTTGGGTGTTTTGGGGGACTCTGTGCAGACTGGTTTCTTCCCCAGCTGAAGCTGACTGGTGAACTTCTCATGCTAAAAAAAACCCCCAAAACCCAAAAACATTATTGTATATATCACCTATTATTTCTAGTCCCGACTTAACTACAGTATGTATATGCCTAGGATTAAAGGACTGTCAGTTTACTATGAAGGACCACTTTGTATAATACACCCAAGATGTTATCATATTTATGGTTAAACAGAGTGAATGTAAGTTACGGTACCTTTAAAGCCTCTTCTGGGACATGGAGCTCTCCTCGGAACACAGTGAACAAGTTGGTATGTGCAACAGGTTAAGGAAGAAGAAGAGCTTTTTATTCAGTGATGTACTGTAGGTACTGTAGGCGAATACAAACGCAAACAATAGATACAGAGACAACAAAAGCCACAGAGGACTGTGACGCACATTAAACTCAGATTTTAGACAGGGAGTGACTGCAGGTGTTTTGAAAAGGATATCATATCCAAACCTTAGCTTATCGTCAATCTTCAAAGTGATATACATCTGCTCCTGGATTCGAACATCGTTCACGAATGTCTGAAAAGAGGTGATAACTTTTTCTTTAGAATTTCCGTGTCGCTTTTCTGTTCCGAGAAACCGTCTGTAGAAACTCATACTGCTCACAAGCTCTAAACTAGATCATGATGAAAGAATCTTTCACTGAGGTCTCATAAAGCTTGGCATGGCTCGAGAAATGCTGTGGGTTCCGCAATAAAAAAGCTTTTCCTCTCCTACAAAACGGCAAAGGGATTATGCTACTGTTGTTTATTGAATTAAGCTGGATCTTTTGCCTTTTTAATCTGAGGTTCAACCAAATCCACTATTGAACTTCACACAGAAGTAATGCTGAGATGAGTTTGCTGAGATTTAAAATGCGGTTCTTAAAATCAACTATAAACTGCTGCTCCTTGTACATGCCATGCTCAAACTGAAACATGATGTCATGCTGAGCCTGACCTCATAAAAATCTTTAGCCCTTCTGTGCGTGCACATGTGCATGTGTGTCTGTGTGCGCGCTAAATATCCTGCTGCGTCGGGCTGATTTCACCGACAACATGAGTTTGAAGTTTCCACATCAAAAGTTATCTCTCTACGGACGTATCAAAAAGTCAAAGGAGAAAAAACACTGTGCTGTAATGGATGACCAGAGTGGGGGATGAGTGCAGGATCTTGTCCTGCTGATTCATGATTCTTCAGCCATCCACAATTCTTTGCTGAACGCACTCCACTGAAAGAAGCTCGAATCACTCGAGAAATAACCGTCTCACATAAATACACAAGCAGAACCCTTAGAGAGAGCATAATCCAGAGAACACGTCTAAAGAAGGATGTTATGGGGTCATAAATTTGTTTGTCCGGCAGTGTTTCCTGCCACAAACACTGGACAGGAAGAGGAATTCCAAAGGAGCGCAGTGAGTCACACTTCCTGTTTGAGGAACTGTGTCACACCAAAATGCTTCTACTGACCGCAGACAGAGGCGGACACGCTTACAATAACAGATGACACATGACATATACCGCACAAATCCTCACCCAGACCCTGACGAGTATTCTGGAGATTTATATAAAAAACCAAAAACAAATAAGCAATCAGAAATACTTTTGTGGGATGAGATACAATATAGTGTAGTGAAATTTAGCTGGGTTTGAATCAGTAGCTTTAATAGAATAAAAACATAAGGGCTCATTATCACTGACTAGTGGCATCTTACTCACCCCATTAAGGCTCCCCAAGTCCTTCACTTTGTGCTCATCGCTTGCTGGCTCATAGTTGATCACGGCGTGCTGCTTGTCCACACTACGAGACTACAAACATTAAAAGACGTGAGAAAACACATTAGGTAAAGTAGTCTTTTATCTGACATTTGAATTGTGCCAAAAAAAGCCTCTTGAAAAACATTTCGTCCTATCGTCCAAGCTCATGAGTTCGAATCAATTCACTTCAATTCAATTCTAATCCCTGTATAAATGTATCCCTAATGAGCAAGCCAGAGGTGACGGTGGCGAGGAAAACCTGCCTGAGACGACGTGAGGAAGAAACCTTGAGAGGAACCAGACTCAATAAGGAACCCATCCTGACCTGGGTGACACCGTATAGTGCGTATACAAATCATTCCCTTCTATAACTGTTACGATACCGCCAGCAGATGGCGCTGTGGCGACAACGTGCACGAGCGGCTTGAGAGCGCGCACGTGGACATGCTTGAAGTGCACATGGACACTAAGTCTGTGTCAAGTGTTGCCAGCTGTGGGCAATTAAGAGCCTGGTTACTTAAACCCCTTGCGTTGCTGTGCACATCGCGTGGCATTAAAGTATTGACGTAAACTAGACTAGACGTAAACTAGACTAGACTAGACTAGACTAGACTAGACTAGACTAGACTAGACTAGACTAGACTAGACTAGAGAAAGGACTAATGGAGAAAGGACGAACAAAGAAGAAGACGGAATGAATAATGGTGCCAGGTTGTGATGTTGACATGCTCTGTCTGTTTTCCTGTTCCTTAGCTTATGCCTTGTTAAGAGTGTTTCTGCCATGCCATAGTTAAGAGGGTTTATGCTATGCCTAGTTGAGAGTGGTTATGCCATGCCATAGTTGAGAGTGGTTATGCCATGCCATAGTTGAGAGTGGTTATGCCATGCCTAGTTGAGAGTGGTTATGCCATGCCATAGTTAAGAGTGGTTATGCCATAGTTAAGAGTGGTTATGCCATGCCTAGTTGAGAGTGGTTATGCCATGCCTAGTTGAGAGTGGTTATGCCATGCCATAGTTAAGTGTTTCTGTCTTTGTTTAATGAGTATTCATGCTCTAGTTAAATGATGTGTTCATGCCACAGTTAGATGAGTGTTTCCTGCCATACTTAGAGGATGTTTCGTACCGGAGTTAAGCTAGTATTACTAGTCATAGTCCTGTTCTAAGTTTTGTGCTTCATGTCTCATCCCGAGTTGAGGGATAGGTGTTTCCGTTGCAAGTCTTTAACTTAAGTGGCAAATAAAGACTGTACTCCTGCGCTTACTTCCTGTCCAAGTCTCGTTTCGTAACAGAATGCCGCGCCACGTCATGGAAGTAGCAGGAGAGCGCCTGGTTGGGAGATGCTCGGATTACTGGCCGCGTTTCCTCTCCAGTCTAGTTTCCACAGAGGACGGCCGCCGAACTCCTGCCGGTAATGTATGGGTGGGGAAACCACCCACTGCTGTTCCTGTTCCATAGCCAGGTATACTTTGCCAGCCTGGCGCCCTCCAAGCCTACCAAGAAACAGTGGCTGGGCTTCCTAGTATCCTGGTTTTATGGCCCAGAGCAGCTGGCTTGTTCAGGGTCCAGTGCCCACTACGACGTCACCCAGTTCTCTGAACTTTTTCTGAAGGAGTTCTCGCAGCCGGGGCAATTAAACCGCCTGGATGTACTGGAGAGGGAAATCAAGGTGACGGACAAGGAGAACTGGCCATTCCACCTCTATTATGCATGGCTGGACTGGATAGAAGCAGCAGCTCCGCTTCAGGTTACGGTCGATGTGGTGGAGAGGATGTCTAGATGCATGTCTGAGGGCTGCGGGAGGGAGACCAAGCTACAATGCCCTACCTGCAAAAAACTGGTTCTCCAGGAAGCATTCTACTACTCAAAGGAATGCTTCAAGTGCAGCTGGCGGGAGCATAAACAACTACACCGGAGAGACCGTGCGGAGATCCAGCCCGAGGTCAACAGGGTGACCTCGGAGCCCCCGCCTGAGGTCAACCTGGTGGCCTCAGAGCTCCGGCCCGAGACCTACGGGGTGGTCTCAGCTCCGGAGCTCCAGCCCGAGGTCAACCTGGCGACCTCTTGGCCCCCGTCTGAGGTCAACCTGGCGGCCTCAGAGCTCCAGCCCAAGACCTACGGAGAGGTCTCAGCTCCGGAGCTCCAGCCCGAGGTCAACCTGGTGACCTCTGGGCCCCCGCCTGAGGTCAACTTGGCGACCTCGGAGCTCCAGCCAGAGACCCGCGGGGAGGTCTCTGCCGAGGAAGCTGTTCTGTCCTGCCGAGGAGGCTGCCCCGCTGTCCGGTCCCACAGAGGACGTCCCTCCGAGCTCCAGCCCCGCAGAGGACGTCCCTCCGAGCTCCAGCCCCGCAGAGGACGTCCCTCCGAGCTCCAGTCCCGCAGAGGACGTCCCTCCGAGCTCCAGTCCCGCAGAGGACGTCCCTCCGAGCTCCAGTCCCGCAGAGGACATCACCCAGCGTTCCAGTCCCGCTGAGGAAGGCGCCCTGAGCTTCAGTCCCACTTGGGGATGGTGCTCCGCCTGTCTGCTGCCCGGTGGAGGCAGCCTTGTTTTCCGATGCATCAAGAGATAGATTACACAGGGGCCCAGGACCCCCGTTGGAGGGGGGTTTTTGGCGCTCCGGGAGGAGCGCCTTTGGAGGGGGCTTCTGTTATGATGCTGCCAGCAGATGGCGCTGTGGCGACAACGTGCATGAGCGGCTTGAGAGCACGCACGTGCTTGAAGTGCACATAGACGCTAAAGCTGTGTCAAGTGTTGCCAGCTGTGGGCAATTAAGAGACTGGTTACTTAAACCCCCGCGTTGCTGTCGTGTATGCTATCCCTGGGTTAAGAGTGTTTATGCCATGTCATAGTTAAGAGTGTTTCTGTCTTTGTTTAATGAGTATTCATGCCTAAGTTAAATGATGTGTTCTTGTTCTAGTTAAATGTGTTCAAGCCATAGTTAGATGAGTGTTTCCTGCCATACTTAGAGGATGTTTTGTACCGGAGTTAAGCTAGTATTACTAGTCATAGTCCTGTTCTAAGTTTTGTGCTTCATGTCTCATCCCGAGTTGAGGGATAGGTGTTTCCGTTGCAAGTCTTTAACTTAAGTGGCAAATAAAGACTGTACTCCTGTGCTTACTTCCTGTCTTGAGTCCTGTGTCGTAACAATAACTGTGTGTATATTGTCAAAAAGTGCAATTGTGAAACCAGGAAATTCATTCTAGTTTTCACATGAAGTCGATTTTGTTATCAGCTGTTCACTGAGGAGAAGATGCCAATCCTGAAGATGCCACAGCCATCCATTGTTTAAAGACCAAGAGAACAAAATTGGCCATGCTCTCTGGTTGGGACAAACGGTGTGACTCTCTCCCCTGTCAATCAGAGCAACACTAGCCAATCGTAAGCATCTAGGAGAAGTAGCTTGTGTGTGGGAATTGGCAAATGACCAAATTTGACAAAAAGCTTGAAACAAAACTGAATACAAAGTCAAGACAAAAGCATTCAATAACTGACCTTGTTTCAAGTGCCTGGCATGGGGGGGGGGAGTCTTCAATAACACTCTTACTGTAAAAGTAATTCTGCATTTATTTGATATATTAAGTATAATAGCAACATACTGTATAACCAGCCTATTCTTGGTTAAACCATGTGACAAGTATATTAAGTGTTTTGTCAAAATAATCACGAGTGGGCAGTTGGTGTCCCGTCTCTCCCCCCAAACATCCCCAGGCCATTAAGAAGAGAGGAAAAAAACATTCCACCAAAACAAAGTGTTGCTTATGGCCTTCCACGTGATTGAAAATGAAATTCAAGATGCCAGTTTTGAGTGCTGTGGGCCAGGATTGACTCCTAATAAAAGAAAATACTGTCCAAGAATACGTTACTGCATAGTGCAATTCAGTTATATTAATTTCTTCCCAGTTACAATGTGCCAAATAAAAGTGTTTTTTTTTTAATGAATATGAAAAAAATTTCATTTTTTAATGAAATAATGAAGCATGATGCTATATATGTTAATTAGAGCTGCAACAACTAATCGATAAAATCGATAATGGATTATGAAAATCGTTGTCAACGAATCTCATTATCGATTAGTTGGTCTGTACGCGTACTATACAATGACATACTATACACTTACACTATGCACTCTGCACTACCATGTAGTATGAATTTTATACCATGTATGAATTTTAGAAAGGTAATATTGTCTCAAATAGAACACTAGCGTGTTTTTTTTTTTACTAACCGGAAGTATAAGCCGCTTCCTACTCGATGGCGCATGACGTCATACACACATAATGCGACGCCGTTAGCTTTAGCAGATACCCAGAGTCAACGTTACCTTTTATAACAAGTAATGCATAAATACCATTATAATATAAACATATATTAATTTATTTTATATACAAGTATTTACGCATTATTTTTATGGATTAAAAATTAAACTACAGTCCTAAATGAATAATATATATTCTGGTTTGTGTGTGTGTTTATTGGGTTCTTTTCAGTCGTATATAACTGGACAAACAGTTGTGTAACGTTTTAGACTGAAGTTTATATTTGTAACATTTATTTATTTTAAATAAACGAAAAAAAATGGTAGTAAAGTTGCCCATCCCCTCCCCCCAATCTGATTAATCAAAAAAAAATTGGTCAACTAATCGATTATGAAAATAATCCTTAGTTGCAGCCCTACTGTTAATATCACTGCTTTTGGATGCGGTGCTGTACCGTTTTGTTTATTTCGGTGTACTCTGTCAGCGCTGTGATGTGTCATCTCTCAGATTGTGAATTTGGATTTCATTGCTTCAACCACATGACAGTATTGGCACGCACCTCTGCTGTGTTTTGACAGTGTCGCAGTTTACCCACTCATACTAGAGGGCCTCGAAAAAGTATCTAAAAGTAACCCATGAGCTGTTTGTCCCACTTTCTATTAATACAGCACTGTGACGACCACACATGCTCTTACAGTGTCATGCTGATCCAGTCAGGTTACTCAGCAGGAATAACTCATGGATACATCTCTTTCCATTCCAACTGTGATAAATAAAAATCATGCTAAAATACCACAGGGGTCCACAGGAGCCTGGTGACCTAGCTGCTGTAATGGATGAATTCAGTCGCTTGTGCTTTTTAGTAGTAAGGCAATATAATGGAGTATGGTGTTCTTATGAACCAAGAGTTATGAATTACAAACAGATATCAAGCAATAAGAAAAGGCAGAAGGCATCAGCTAACCTGCAGCATGAGCTCGCAGTCATCACGCCCCACAAAAATCATCTCACGGGGCAGCCGGTGGCGTGTACCCCCACTGCTCACCAGGAACCAGGATGTTAGGCTCATCTCTGCTCTCTGTCTCTGACCTGAGCCCCTACGTCATCTTGAGAGAGAGAGAGAGAGAGAGAGTTAGTTACAAAAGTGCTGAGATCTGGAGTGGAGATCCAAGAAATAGAATTCATTCATTCATCTTACATAATTGCTTGTTCCTGGATCCAGAGCATATTCTGGGCACACTGGGTGCAAGGTGCGAATACGCTCTGGATTGGAATACACGTCAGACAATTGCAGAGCACCATACACACACATTCACTCACACCTAGGGGCAATTTAGTGTAGCAAATCTGCCTTCCTGAATGGTTTTGGGCAGTGGGAGGAAACTACCTACAAGAAATAGAATATATATACAAAAATGCACAAAAAAACCCCAAAAACAACAAAACATAATTTTTATCCACAGTTAATGGTTTTGTTCTTGCAATGCATCATATAATTCAATGCATTTGCATGTTTCAGGCAGAAAGGCTCTTGAAATGCTTTGAAATGCGCAGCGTTATTCAGTGTGTTGACGTAATTTCCACTGAAGCAGGAAGTCAGGCCGGGACATGTGAGCTTATGGGGCAGTGGTGGCTCTGGTTTACTGATCGGAAGGTCAGGGGTTCAAGCCCCAGTACTACCAAACTGCCATTATTGGGTCCTTAACCCTCTCTGCTCCAGGGGCGCTGTATCATGGCTGACCCCGACTCTGACCCCAACTTCCTAACATGCTGGGGTATTGGATATTTTCACTTAGGGGTGTACTCACTTGTTGCCAGCGGTTTAGACATTAATGGCTGTGTGTTGAGTTATTTTGAGGGG
>JANDJT010000169.1:22979980-22991783 GCA_024331685.1 Stegophilus panzeri | reverse complement strand
TTATTTATATTTAATGAAGTTATTATAATATCTATTTTTTTATATTAAATGATTTATTTATAACTAAGCACATTTTCTGTCTTTACATTATAGTAGTTTTATTTTTGTTTTTTATTAGTTTTAGATCGGTTCCCCAGTACAGTGTCCATGTCTGCTGATAATAGTGTGTTTTGGGGGGATTAAATCAAAACATGGAAACTGGAGTTAACTTTTCTAGTGATATCTGGCAACCGTGAGTTAAAATGAAGTGAATTAGAGTTAGTGAAGGAGAGCTGCAGCGTACTGTATGTTTACAGTATTAATTGACTATCAGATATATGAGTGTGTCTTGCTAGTTTTTGGTGTCTGTAATTGTGTGCTGCTTTGACAAAACAATTTCACTCAGGGATCTATAAAGTACACTATCCATCCATCCATCCATCCATTCATCCATCCATATATGAAACAAGGGTTACTTCCTACCGGTGCTTATATCAGCAGGTAGTCGAATGGCATTGAGGGTAATTGTAGTAAACTGTTAACCAATGTGAAAATAGACCAACATGTCAATGAAACTAAAAAGTTCAACAACTCTCAGTGAGTTGTTATAATTATATGTTAATTATAAAGATTAATATGATGCAAGTCATAATATTAACAGAACAGGAACAGAAAGCAAAAGCAAGCAAACATATAATACAATTACAAAACATGAGAACTGTCATATCACAGTAAACCAGCGACTCCATTTCCCAGAATGCACCGCAGACTACAAACATGGCCGACGACGACTACAGCGCCCAAACACGCACACAGACACTTTCACCTTCTCCAGAATACTAATTAGACACACCTGTTCCCAATCACACCATGCTTTAAAAGAGACTGCTCACACATTCCACCTTTGTGAAGTAAACGCTCAGTTGCCCTAGTCTCTGTCCATACTAAGCCTTTCTACTGTGTTGATATTACTGCTTTTGTTTCTGTTTTGCCCTTGACTGTGATTATCTGCCTTACCTGCTCTAGTCTGTTTGCCTGATTGTTTGACCTTTGCCTCCCCTCGTTTTTGAGCTTTGGACTGTTACAGCTCATTAAAGCTGTAATGCTTGCATTTGCTTCCGTATCAGCTTCCATTACATGACAACAACATTGCACTTGCTATGAAAAGAAAACAAAAAGATTATCTTCACTCCTTCTGTCAGAATCACTTTTCAGGGGGGATTTAATCTCCAAGCAGCGTCGCAAAATCTAAACAACCATTTGGCTTGTGCTTCGTCTAACATGTTACACTGTTCTGCAGTAATGCCAAGTGAAACTCACTTTTCTCTCTAAAGAAGTCATTACCACATGTTTACCAGATGATTACACCAGGAAACCCCGTGCACGATTTTTAGAGACGCTCTCCCAGACCGGCTCTGAATCTGATTCCCACCCTGTTCTCTCACAGCACGATCTTTATCTTATTTTAACTACATCTCTTATATACTAATGCTGAAGGTATACAGTATAAAGGAGAGGTTGATCCGATCGCTAAGTAGACGTCTGACTAAAAGGCTGAAAGCTGGATAAAAGGATAAAACGGGAGCTTTACTACTATGAAAGACCTATCCATGTGTCGCTCACTTCACTAAGTAATTGGACGTGTAAAATAACTGCTTGGGATAGTGATGTTAGTTATTCCTATTAAATACAATATAATACGATCATGGAATCTTGTTAACAGGGATAGTCACACAAATCATTATGCTCATATTTTGTGTACACTTGAAATCTTCTAACAGATGTTTAAAGGATAATCTAAATTTCAAAGAACAGATGAAAATCTAGATTTTGTTTCTATATGGTTATAATAAACTTCTGAAAGGTAAACGCTTAACACTGGAAAATGATTTAAATATTTACAAAACTGTAGACTTGACTGTAATCATTACTTGAACTACTATATAGTGTGCTAAATAGACAATAGCTTACTGTCTCTTTTGCGCAGATTATTTAGCACAAAGGTTTACCATTTATTAATATTAATACTGTTTACAGAAACAGAATGCAACGTACTGTAAAATGAACGTAATATTTGACTTCAATTAACAACCAAATGTACAGATTTTTAGAAAGAAATTCTTAAAACTACTACATTACTCACTACGTTTAATCCGTTCTATTTATGTCGATTTTGGAATTTGCAGCATTCTGTAAGTGCGCTTGAAAGCAGGTGTCATGGTTTCCCCTTTAGGCAGCGCGCTGGAGAGCATGAGGGCGCGCGCGTGCACGAGCAAGGTGCCCGAGCGCCCACTCTTCGAATGTTGACAACCGTGACGTTGTTTACCATGGACACGTGCATTTGTTATGTTTCTGTTCTGTCTCCTCCCTATTCTGTCATTGGCTGTTGTTCGAGCGTGTGTAGATTGGCGTCAGCTGCCAGCACTTAACGTTGATTATGTTTGCTTATATACCGCACGCCTCCCAGTACACGGCGCGGAGTATTAGAGTAGATACATTAGATTAGTTAAGTTTAGTTCCTTGTTAGATATCGTTATATAGATAGTTACGTTAGATATAGATAGATACGTTGTCCATGTTATGTTTCATGTTAGATTAGTTCATTTAGTCCACGCTGGTTTTTCCACTCCCAGTCCATAGTCATAGTTTGTTTCTTGTTTTGTTTCTTGACTCTGTTTTCCGTGACCGCGACCTTGATTCCTGCTTTGCCCCGTTTATGCCTGTTTGCCGATCGCCTGACCCTTTGCCTGTCTCGACTACGTTTCGGATTACGATTTGGATTTATCTACATTTGTCTCCCTTAATAAAACTGTTAACTGCACTTGCATCCGTCCTAACCTCCCTTACGTCTCAAGACATGACAGCAGGTGTGTACCAACAATGCTCTTTAATTGTTCAACAGGCAAAACGACAGATGTGACTCAACAAAAAGTAATCTTTTATCGCCGTTAATCAAAATAACCACAAAGACACGTAGAACCTAAGGCTGTCACCAGGATTTCTGGTACGTACAGTACAGGGCATTTGTTAGAAGCTGAAACTTGATTATTCAGTCAAGTGTGAGGATGCACAGTGGTGCTGAGACCTCAAAAGGTCTCACTAAATACAGTTTTTAACTGGCTAGCTAGCTCACCGATTTTTCAGATGAACAAGCTGACTTGCTATAATATGAGCTAATGAGAACAAGTTCTAATTGAAGGAGTTAAAAATAACTTTTAGTCATATCTAATATCTAACTGTTTTTAATCAAGTCTAATTACTTTTTTTTTTTTTAATCAAAATCAAAAGTGCAAAGACAGTGAGCGGCCATAATATACTGAAAAAATTGTTGGGGTTGGGGGTTCGATTCCCGCCTCCGTCCCGCATGCATGGAGTTTGCATGTTCCCCTTGTGCTTCTGGGATTTCCTCTGGGTACTCTGGTTTCCTCCCCCAATCCAAAGACATGTGTTGTAGGCTGATTGGCATCTCAAAATTGTAGTGTGTGAATGGGTGTGTGTGTGATTGTGCACTACATTGTGCTGGCACCCCATCCAGGGTGTCCCCTGCCTTATGCTCTGAGTCACCTGGGATAGGCTCCACGCTCCCCGCGACCCTGTGTAGGATAAGCGGTACAGAAAATGGATGGATGGATAATTGGCTGTATGGTTATTACACTGTCACATCTATGTCTGACTACATGCAGGGACAGATTATGAGACAACAGGCCCTGGGCATGGACGTCACCCACACACATCCCCCCACCCCCACCCAAATAAGAGCAGCTTTATGTCGAGGCTCTAGATTTGGGGCCCCCTGACTCATTGTGCCTCCGGGCTGTGCCTGGCAGGCCCGTTCAATAATACATACTTGACTACATGTCACGTATTCCCCTCGCTTATGTTTATGTTTGGCCATGCGCCTTTGTTTTGGTTCCTGAGTTCAGTTGATTGGTTTGGCTATTTATGCTAAGTTGTTTCTGTTCCTATTTGTGAAGTCTCCTCAACTAACATCATGCACTTACAAGTCTTGTTTTCAGCCTCAGTATTTCCTGGTGTTCACCGTTGCTCGTGTACTCGTTGTTGATATGGATTATGCATGTTTAATTCTGACAACCTGTGCTCTGACCCATGCTACAGTCAATGTTACACTGTGAGTCGATTGTGTCAAGTCCAAGCTTGTGTTCTCTACCCGCTGTCTGGCTTGACCTTGTGTTTTGACCCCAACCTGCTTCATTATTTACTGATTTAGCCTTGTCTAGTTCATGCGTATTTGCTGATCACCTGACTATTTGTCTGCCACTCATTTCTGAGCATTTGCCCAGCCCATTGGTCTGCTTATTACATTGGGTTGTTTTTTTTAATTAAAAATAAAAAACCTCCACTTATGTCCATCTGTCTGTCTCATGACACGTACTGAAGTTTTTAGATTGCTCTATCCCTGTTCCAAATGTAAATAATGTATTGATATTCAAAGCATTTTGATTTTGTGCTTACAGTCTGTTGGGGGAAACCAGTTAACCAGTTAACATTGGCTGACCTGTTCAAGGATTTCTGTCTTTGTCTGTACACAAAGGCTTGGAGAATTCATTTTAACGACACATACCTCGAAACAAGATACTGATTTGTTTCAGACAGAAGAGTCTTCAACACATCATGATCAACGTTACCTAAATCTACACATGCTTTATTCCACATCTTTGGATCTTTTCCTGCACAAATCTGTTACGAAAAAAACACAAACAATCTCAGCGATTCTCAAACCCGAGATGATCCATTACAGCAGAATAAGCTGAAAAAACAAATTTGGAGCAGAAATACCACAAAGCCCTGAGAACAGCACAGCACATTTATCGGCCTGCCAGCTCTCTGACTAAAGATGAGTAACACCACACTAGCACCACTTCTGCATCCTTTAAAACACTGTATTTAAATATAAATTAAATAACATCATTTACTGGTTTAAAATAATCTGCCACATTTTAATAAGAATTGTACTGTTATAAACCATGCGCTTCATGATCCCACCATCATAAAACAGCACTGAGCCATTTTCAGTCTGAAAGGACCAGTTAAAAACTGTTTCACGATCAGAAAATGATCAGATCAGTAAAATAACCACTGAAGTACCACTGTATCCTTTACATACTGCAGGGGATACTCCGGCGCCCAAACCTGTTCCAGCATGGCAATGCCCCTGTGCACAAAGCAAGCTCAATGAAGACATGGTTTGCCAAGACTGGAGTGGACGACCTCGAGTGACCTGACCTCATCCCCACTGAACACCTTTGGGATGAACTGGAATTCTGACTCTGTATCAGACCTCCTCACCCAAAATCAGTGCTTCACATCACTAATTATCTTTAGCTGAATGGGTACAAATTGTTATAACAGCTAATTGGGGGGGGGGGGGGATACATCTGGAATATAAAAATAAATAGAAACATTTTATAGAAATAAAATTTAAAATCCCAGATTTTCAGTGTGGCTTCAGACTTTTGCACTCCAGTGTAATTCATAGTAGTTACTGAAGAATATACTTTTAGATGAAGAAGAAAAAAACCACCAGGAAATGCACAGATGCACATGTCATCATGCTGCAGAGGAAGTGATGCTCCTCCATAATTATGAATCACATAGGGCTCAGTGGTCAGAGAGGATACGTGCTGCTTTATAAAAAGCTGAGGGCTGAGCGCTCTGTCAGTAAAAATGGAAAAACTGCAGCTCCGGATGCAGGATTGCATTTTCAAAATCAACGTTATTACAATCAAACTCTGACTGGATCTGTTATATAGTAGGACACATTATCACTGTGGGAACTTTGTATATCATTAGACTTACTTTAAATGCTTTTCAGTGAATCAGTTTAGTGATAAAATAAGAAGCTGTTTTCTGTAAGAGCAAAGCCATCTTTTTATATCCTGCTTTGTTAAACAGAGTGTGGTGGAATAATCCATTGCAAATACACCAGAGGAAAGATTCACGCTAATAGCTGCAACACCCAGACCAGATGGGATGGGACAGAAATCAGACGCACCCATTGTCTATTATTTTTGCATCATTCAGGCCGTGTCACTGTTTCACAGCTGGTCTGTTCTTGGCCTGGAGGTTAAACCAACAAAACAGTATTTTATTTGATAACCAATATAGGAGATAATTCAATAAAGTTGATTTGATTTTAACCCGAAATGGGTGCATGGAGCAAATTTGGCGCCCAACAGCAC
The DNA here is from genome assembly GCA_024331685.1 of Stegophilus panzeri. Taxonomy (NCBI): domain Eukaryota; kingdom Metazoa; phylum Chordata; class Actinopteri; order Siluriformes; family Trichomycteridae; genus Stegophilus; species Stegophilus panzeri. Next base: position 22,985,604 of record JANDJT010000169.1, on the reverse strand, counting down.
TTGTCTTTGTATCGTATGATAATAAGATCATAAAAGACTTTGATATAGATTTTACAAAAGAGTTAAGAGTTACAGAGTTTCTGTTGTCTTTCTAGCCATGTACAAATAAAACTAATTAGCGTTCTCCAAGGCCATTACAGTGGGCACAGAGGGCAGTGCACATAATCGATTATATAAGATACCCTAATTGTGCTAACATGCTAAGTGGATGCTACCTATAAAGATAAGGCAACCACCTGCAGAGGTGTTTTTTTTGTGTGCTCTTTGTCTGTTCTGAACACTTTAACTGTGTTAAATGCAGTCAGAGGCAATAGAAGGAATTTCGGGCGCCTGGAAATATCACGCATCAGCCCCTTGCGTCAACTGCCTTATCAGAAAATTAACCGATTTTCACAAAATTAAAATGTGTAAGGTATTCATAATACTACTCTCTACACGGCCACCTTCTGAAACCTATGAATGTAGTGCTAAGTATTAAATATTAAGTAATGCATTTGATACTAGTAGTGCTTCGTTTTAACGGGAATTTGATGTGTGTGAAGTGCTTTAAAAGACTGTGTTTAATGATAACTCTTCGCAGGACACACGCCCACAGCTGTCTTTCAACCAACAAACCCCGTCCAGGTTTATTCAGATATTGTTCTCGTAAACTGATGGTGCGGCAAAACGTCTTCAGAAACCTGATTTCAGTGGAATTCGTTTCACAAGCAGACGTCCAGGATTAAATACCGTTATGAAACTCATCCATTGGACATTTAGTGTCCAACAAACCCGGATCTTATTTATTTACATTACAGTCACATTACGTATCTGTCCACTTAATTAGCTTGACTGAAAACAACAGCTACTGTACGACTCATACCAACCAATTTTTCTTACAAAGCATCCATCATTTCCTGAGGTTTAAGATTTAAACACTGGATTAATGTGCAAAAGTTAAATATTATGTGTGACAGTAATCAAAGATTTTTTCCAATGAAACAGGCAAGGTTTGCTTGTCTGAAAAAAAAATCACTGAATGAATAAGTTATCATACAGTCATTAACGTGCACCTATTATGGTTTTGAAACGTGCCTAATTTTGTTTAAAAGGTCTCATACAAACGATTTACATGAATCCAAGGTCAAAAAACACTTTAATGTGCTCTTAATTTAATTTGCAGCATTACCTTTTTCCCCCCCAGTGTCACAAATGACTCGTTCAAACTCCTCCTTTCTCTGCTCTGATTGGTCAGATGCCCCAGTCTGTTGTGATTGGTCTACCGCTGTCAGCAGGTCGGAAAAGGAAACGCCTACTATCATAATGAGTTTCAGCTCAGTCTCTCAGCGAGCAGCTAATGAAGACCAGAGGCGGGTTTTTTGTTATAAACCTACGTAGGTTAGTACAGGAAGTAAGTCTGGAATCACTAACAACTCGGTTCAGCTGTTCAGAATCGGTTCCTTCTTTTGGGAGTCAATAACTCCGATTGTCGCGTGCTTTGCCGACTTTTTACTTTCATAAACAGCTCTATAACACACTACATGAAAGGTAATATTTGAAAAACCATAATAGGTCCGACTTTTTAAAATAGTCAATAGCGTTTAGCTTACCCTCCAGCCCGGGCTAATGGCGCATTCAAGTCTTGTCGGAAAGATCATATTTACGAGTTGAACCACATGAACACCACCATAAAGTCGTATTTACGACTGGGGAAATTCAGGTCCGATGGTCCGAGTTGGGGGCGTGTCAGTAAGAAAACATGGTGGAATCAATGGATGTAGGTGACGGTAAATTTGTTGAAATCAAATGTTTACTCGTCTCAGAAGCTGATTTCAATTATTATGTGTTTGGTAGCTTGTACGCAGCAAGTTACTGAAATACAAGCTAATTGCTTAGCATGTCTCTGTCAGGCTTTTTTATTCACAATAAAACAAGCTAACTGCCTGCACAAAATACGACAGCACTGTACAATTACGATATAATATGCAACGATAAAGTTTAAAGTGGCTTCATACATTGATCAAAAACATAAAAAAGAGGTGCATTATTTGTTCTTCATTTTCTAGAAGCAGAGTAAAAAAAAACCTTGCTGTATTTTTTTGTAGTTAATTCAGAGAAGGTACACCTCCATCTTGCTCTGACTAAAGTGACTTGAACGCACCTGATGTCATAGTCACGACTTCCTAACTCGTAAATACGAACTTCGTCCCGGAGGACTTGAACGCACCATAAGCTGTACCATGGATATTTATAATGCTGGGAACGGGACTATTCAGATTCTAGAGAGCATCTGATCGGACAGAAAACCTGACGAGAAGCTGAAGTGCAGAATGATGTCATCAAAACTGTTAATCCATACTGGTGATAGAGAGAGACTGTACATTTTGAATGCATATCTCTTCTAAATGCTTATTTTGTCATTGTTTTGGTGCGCAATAGCTTATAGATAGCCTTAAGGCTAACATAAAGATGAACTAAAAGACACAAAACTTCCATTTTGATTTCATGTGTTTATACTTGTTATACATGTTTAACACCACCCCACGGTTGATTATTTTCCTAGAACAGCCCACCAAGGTCCATGCAGTTCTCCTGGAATTCCCCGTTATCACATATCACAGCCAGCCTTGTGGAAGTGAAACAATATTGAGGAGGGTGGGAGGATTGGGGTAAAAATCATGGCCTGCTTGCTTTGTTATCAGATCAGCGCACAGATGTGCCTGTAACTAACCCGTAATAACGCGTAATGACGTGATAATGAGCAGTGGGCCTGTGTTAGGTGTCTCTGCTTCTCAGTGGGGAACCAGATGTGTGCACAGAATCAAAACAAAGAGATGAGATGCTCGCTATCACTCAGTCCTCAGACCTGCTCAGGTATATGTCTGTAAAGCCCGGCAAAGAGAAATAAAGCAGAACCAGTCTTACTGAAGAATAAAGGAGAGTGTATGTTAGGAAGAGGAGCTGTATTAGATGAAGGGACGCTGCTGCTAATGCTTTATCATGAACGTCCTTCTCCGAAAGAAATAACGGAAATCCTCTCAACTGACCCAGCATATGTCAGGCCTACGTCTGCAGAGATCTTTAAATAATCGCTCAGATGTGTGCCTTTTAAAAAGAACAAACAACCAAACAAACAAAAAAACAGCATCGTCAATCGATTCATGATGAAAGCTATTGATGCTTTAAAAAAACATCAGGATAGCCGAGTGTACGCGCGCGCGCGCACACGCACAAACACACACACTGGGATGCTACGTGCAGTAGACGCCGGTGGAAACATGTTTTTACGACCATCAGTTCTGTCAAGAAAGACAATTTGAGCTGTCAGCTTTGCCTGATAATAGACCCGTTGAAGAGAAAAGCTCACACCGCGGCCCCGGATCAGTCACCGTGTAAACAACCAGCAGAATAATGTAGATGCCAACAATAAGCTAGGCTCGCGTTCTGCAAATATCTCCCAGCTACTAATGCATCGCTAAATACTATCCCAAATAATATCTTTGTATATATTTCGATAGAACATAGTTACATATAACTTACCCCTTTTCTATTCTGCACAGGCGATTTTATTTTTTTTTACTGTGTAACAGTAAAACGGTTTTTCAGTGCCCTGCCCAATGCGTGGCTCCTGCGTCTCTGGTTGCTCAGGAATAACGTTATTCCTAACAAACAGCGGCGACACACGGCAGGCTGAGAGACACAGAGAGAGAGAGAGAGAGAGAGAGAGAGAGGGAGGAGGCGGAGATCAGCCGCAGCGCCAGCGTCAGCACTGCCAGCGTAACCAGGGGGCGGGGCTTACCAACTCCCGGAAGCATATACGCACGCTAGGCAACGTCCTGGTAATTTATTATTATTATTAGTGGTGCTTGAAAAGCACTACTATTGTTATTCGGCATACTTATTATAATTATAATAATTATTATTATTCCATTTTTTTTTTCGGCGCGAAACTCGTCCCGCACCGTTTGTCGGAGAGGTGAGGGTTCAAATCGATCGGTTTACTGAGGAGAGGTGTGCTATGACTTTTGTAAGTGATCGGAATGCCGGAATTCCCGCTACGGAAGCCCAAAGTCGGAAAATTTCCCATAGACTTGCATTGAGTCTCGAAAGTATTGGCCCTCTAAAGGGAAAGCTCTAAAAGTTTTGCCTCCATACACATTCGGCTCTAAAATGTATTGGCACACGATCTGTTCGGCTCTCAAAAGTATTGGCACCCTATCTGGCCGGCTCTCAAAAGTATTGGCACCCCGCACAGCCAGCTCTCAAAAGTACTTGCGCCCTTGACGGTCGGCTCTAAAAAGTATTGGCGCACTACACGGCCAGCTCTAACAGTGCTGGCGCCCTATCTGTCCGGCTCTCAAAAGTATTGGCGCCCTTCGCCATCGGCTCTCGAAAGTATTGGCGCCCCGTCCCTGTTTCGCCACGGCAAGCACCACTCACATTTTCTTCAGGAAATGTACCGGTCTAGTTATTATTATTATTATTATTATTATTATTATTATTAGTTACCTATCATAATTAATAATACGTTTAATGTGTTTGTAATATATATAATGTTGAATAGTGGTTCAGCCTACAAGATATATATTTTTTTACTTTTACATTTATCTCCCTCTCTTGAAATTTCCACCATGTTGTAGTTTTTACTCTGTCCACCGCGGCTTAGTGAACACGAGGACGCGTTCTACAAAGGACTACATATCCCAGCTGCAACCACGACGTTTACGGAAGTGAGCTATTCAGGTTCGACCGTTACCGGCTGTTCTCGTTATCAACATATCGACTGTGTTAGAAAACTGAAACGGCTGCAGGGAAAAGAAAACCGTACTGTCTCTTGAAATAAATGCTGAAATGAAGCCTTCGCTGGACTCCGACGAAGACGAAGAAATAGGAACTTATCAGAAGAAATTGAGAGGTGATGAGTGATTTGTTAGCTAGCCAGAATCACTGCAGCATCTCTGTGGATGTGTTGTTATCATTAGTATTAGTATTAGTATTAGATATATTTGTTTGCATAGTTTTAATTCATCACGTGACTTGCAGCATAACAACACAAACTTTGTGCAATCAAACCCAAAGCTATTGAAATGTCCAGCTAGTTCATTACTTAGGCAGAGACAGATTAGTTTGCTAGCATGGGCATTTTCCACCGAGAATATGAGAATATTTGATATGCCATTGAAATGGGTGATTTTGCATGTGTAATTATCTGTAGTGGTGGCGATATGGCTAAACAAACAAACAAAAACAATCATATCACGATACTTTAAATACATCTTCACCACTGCATACATATCATTCTGCAAACAAGAACCAATATTATTTGTAGGGATGCACTGAATGTTCGGCAACCGAAATTTATTCGGCCGAATAAATTTGACCGAAAAATGACGTGTTTGATGACGCGACCAAATAGCCTAGCAACCAGAGTGAGACGCGCGAACTTTAATTGCAGCAAACATGTCGGCAGTGTGGAAGCATTTTAAAGTGTCAGAGAAAGATGTAAGAATGGTCGTTAAAGAAGTAGGCATATGTCTAGGACAATTATTCATTTGTTGTGGGTGCATCCACTTTTTTGTTGTAGGCTACAGAGTGTTCCATTCTTTCAGCAGTCAGTTATAGGCCTAACATAGGCTATTCAAGGG
>JANDJT010000169.1:22802820-22845826 GCA_024331685.1 Stegophilus panzeri | reverse complement strand
GTGTGTGTGTGTGTGTGTGTGTGTGTGTGTGTGTGTGTGTGTGTGTGTGAGAGAGAGAGAGCACATGCATTGTTTTTTTCACATATTACTTTATGCTCCATAAGACACCGAGATACCGTGACACGTCAGTGACTATAGAAAACACAAAACATTTAAAAAAAACAACAAAAAAAAAACACACATACTTGGCAATGGGACGATGTGCTAAATTAGATATGAACTACGTATGAAATTAATTAACAGATTCCATTTATCAGTGCTTTGCGTTTGCCCATCTGTTCTATGCTAGACTAATTTAAGTCCATTTGCTATCACTAGTTAAAAATAATGTGTGCTTCTGTTTACCATGCAGTAGATGTTGTGTATGCATAGCGATCGGAGATTCTCCTTTCGGTGTGAAATATAAGCAGTAATTGAGAGGATTTTGTATAATTACACATCTGCTTCATACCTTCTACCTCATTACACGTCGAACTATTTTTCATTATTTCTAAATACATAAAGGTAGGATACCGTAGTCTAATGCAGGCGGATAACTTGGAACGATTTGTGCCTACATGTCCATTACAGTGTACTGAAATCCTCGCGTAATTAAGCACATAGTACTTAAGTAGACTTTGTATAAAGTGGCATTGTTGTAGCACCAATTCATTAACATAGAAACCTCTGTTCTGTACTCCACTCTCTACTTCTTGATTGTTCAGTTTCTCTTGTTTATATTGCAGTGCAGGATAATCAACACTTGATTATGTTAAATCATGCAGTATTCTAATCAGATTGGGAGTGTTTTATACCATTTGCCTGGTGCAGGTGTCTTCGGCGAAGTTTTCCTCCTGTCGTGCGGTACGAGTGTACTTTGTAAAGTTTCCCCCTGCACACGTGTTACCATACAAATGGTGGCGAAGTCTCTTCATGTACTGTCGAGCGGTGATGAAGCCAACCGGCTGCCTCCAATTTGCGCACATTTTAGGAACGGTAGCATTTGGTCATTCCTGGCATAGGATCACGGTGCACCGCGGGGTGCTGCAAACTCTGCGCACGAGCAGTCTGTGGTATTCCAAATCAAATGGGCAACAGCTTGAATAGTGCCCACTTAGGCAGCCCGCAGCCCTCTCCCCTCACCAGCACCTAGCCACCGATCCTCCTACCACCCAAAGCCGCCTCGCTGCCGCGAGACATTAGGCCTCGCTCACATTATTACCGCCAGTGAGCAAACACACTCCGAAAACACACCCTGACCTGGCATGGGAGACACGGCCTCTGACTGCCCCCAGCAGGCCACAGAACTCCACCTCCTGTAGTGGGGCAGCTATTGTGCAGGCGTAGCAGGAAGCCTTACATACTGTAGTGTGTCTGCTTTACTTTACTTTTAATAAGACTGTTGTCTCATTTTGGGGTAGTTTAACACCTAACAACTACTGTACAGTATATAAGATTTGCATTTAACATATCAGATGTTACGATTCACCACATTTTGCAGCTCATATGTCTGTATTTAGTGCTACACTGTTATATTAAATGCTGCGAAATGTTTTTACATCATAAGCTAGAGCATAGTTTTGTGCCAAGAAAGAATCCCTCATTCTGAGCACTTTTCCTGACTGGGCGATTAAAGAAACTGAAATAAAAATACTAGTAAAGGTAAAAATATTGATATAATGATGATTTTATAGATATTGGCTTGCTCTCTGGTGATATTCAGTGGTTCACCCGTTCTGGGCTCTGTGTCGTTGCTGCAGGCGATGCAGAGAAGTTGAGCTGAATCTGCCTTCTGTCATCTTTGTGCATGACCTTTGTGAAGTTGGTCCCCTACATTAAAAGAAACTGAATTAAAATGTATTTCACATATGATGTCGTTTATAATTTCATTCATTTTTAGATGGATGCCAACATAACAGAGGTGCAAGGTGCTCTACTTACTGACGGCTTGTTGTCTCTGGTTGTCACTTTAGTGTGCATCTACAGCTTGAGTGAAAAGTCAAGCATGTGATAGCAGTGATTTCATAGAGCTCATAGAGTTCTCATACTTTTTTGTAGCCAGGGACTCCTTTAACTGTATCAATTCCATGGACCTCCTCGGTGCAGATTTTGTTTATGAACGTTTACGTTATGTAATTGTGCAAATAATATTTTGTGCATTTATTCGAGCCTTAGAGAATTCTAATCCTGAACTTTCCACCGACAGAACACATTCGGTTCAGTTACTTATAGACCTAGTTGTTTTTGAGTTATTAAGGTTTGGATTAAACCCATTCGATTCAAGGGTGGATCGTGATTCCCACCAATGTAACTACTTTAGAAAAATTACGTCCCCCTGGCTATGCTTCATACACCCTTGGGGTCTTTGAGTACACTGTCTTAGTGTGGGTCTCAACTGGCTCCCTAGTTCAGTAGTCAGGGCACTGATCAGGCTGTCTCAATCGCAGAATCCTTCCAGTGCACTGGAACGTTCGTGCCCTTAAAAAAATCCCACCGCAAAAGCTAGGGAGCATTAATACTCACTGTTTCCTTACTGGAAATGACGTCATGTTTTCTGAAGCCTCTCAGCTCGAGGAAAAATAGCGGCCGAACTCTCAGCCAACTTTGTGTACAAATGTAAGCAGCCTGTTATTGTTGTTGTAGCTCTCCGAGTACTTACGTTTGCGTAATTTTTACCTTTAGTCGTTATTCTATATGCGCTTTATTTAACGACTTTTAAGTGTTTGATGATTTAAAAAAAAAAAAATGTAATCGTTGCCTACGACTCTGCTTGAATAACCAAGACAGAAACACATGTGATTAAGCTAACAAATTTATATGACGTATAATGTCAGAAAGATCTCAGTCGTGCTTGTTGTTGATAAAGGCCAATGGTGACATTTTGCAACGCGAGTACGTAGTCATATGGCTGGAAATTGAGTCATCTGTGTCCCAATGTGTAGTGAGCCAGGGTCCTTACAGGTGCCCAAACTCGTGTACACGATATACTGATCCACAACCTAGGAAGCTAGGGATTGAGCTGCACCTTTAGAGTACGCTGAGAGATTATGACATATGATTCTTACAATGATGGGATCTGTAACTCTTTGAATACAAAGTTGGAAGGTCACTTCAGATAGTCATCATATTGTATCATGCATAACCCAAAAATCACATGCTCCATCTCACCTGCTTAGTCAAGCACTCCGAGGCATTAGCAGAACAATGGTGTACCTCTCCCTCTTGCCGGTGTCCAGACACTCGACTGTAAGCCAACTTTTCTCGTTGGAACTTTCTGGCGGTCTGTCTCATGCTAATTGGTCGACAAACACCACCCCTCGCCGGCCGCCCCCGCACCCACGCCTGCCTGGGCCCCCTGGAAAGGCGTGCTAACAAATGGCTGGCTGCGAGGCCTTTGCGAGCCCCCTGCTGAGCGCTGGTGTGGATGGTGTTTTAGGCCGCTGTTCAAGCCCAGCGGGGGTTCGCCGTTCTCTCTCTCTCTCACAGCTCTCGCGGGCGGAGCGCCTTCACACTCCAGACGACAGCAGGCCTGCAGAGACGGTCACTTCTCCAGCTACGTTCCAAACCCAGTGTGTGAGAAAAGTTTTGGGCTTTGCTGTTAATTAATGCACTTTGACTTTGTGCAGTTTCTTTTTGTATTTATTAATTTTTTTTTTCAGTCTGCCTCTTTTTGGCCACAGTTATATTTTAAAGAGAGAAACTGTTTTTGGTAACAGGATTTGGTGACGGTTCAATAGGTCATAATGGAATTTGTTTTGATTTTATATTAGTAAAAAAAAAAAATCGGCTTCATTTTAACACTTAAGCGTAAATGTGGTAACCGGTTTGCATTCATAACTCAAACACAAATTTGTTGGTGCGCGTTGCATGTTATTGTATCTTATTTATGTCGAGTACCTTAAAGAACAATCTGTGACACACCTGCTCTCGTTCTCTCGATCTCATTGTATCTCCGCAGGAAGGAGAAAGAGACACTGGAGCGCCGTTGTGTGGAGGACATGGCTGCTCTGACCTTCCAGGCTCAACGGCGCGAGCATGAGCTGACACAGACGCTCCAGCAAATGGAAGCCCAGCACGAGAGGAATGGTGGGTGTCCTCTGGTGTGCTTTCCCTTGCCAAAACAACCTCCTCCTGTCATCCCTCTCTCCTCCCTCTTCTATTCCGCATCAGGAACACCTGTAACCTTTGGCTGGCCGAAGGGAGCAGATGCTCAGCACTGCAGAGCCGCGGTGCTACATATTAGTTAGCGTTTAAAAATGGAGGGGAAGCGGGCAGCACTGCCCACTGTCTGTTGATTTCAGAGTGCTGCTCTCACATCTGTTGCACCATCTGGATCGACGAGTTTATTTACCTGTGTTTCAAGAAATGTGAGGCATGCTGATCGCCAGAACAAAGCACTGGGAAAACAAAGGGCTTCTTTTTGGCGCGGCTGCATGGCACACATGTTGTCTAAAGAGAAATGGCATCAGAGACTCAGCAGGAAACTCTGTGGGCTTATAGATTTAGTCCTTTAATACCACAGACCACTTCCATCTCTAAGCATATAATGGCCAGTCGCACAAGATAATTATTTTTCCCTCCCTGTGTGCTCTCTCGCATATTCTCCTTTCTAAAATGATTGACTCTTAGTAGGTCGAGACAGAATTATCAGAGCGGCCTGGCCGTGAACAGGCTTTTTGTCCTAATCACTAACTCTCCTTTGTGAAACTGTGCGCAGTTGTGCACATGCAGTTGTGCGCATGTATTTCGGCGTGATTGAGTTTGTACCTAGGTACTGGTAGGATATAGGTCCTACTGTCAGCATTTATCTCACTGTTAGCTATATTATCAACTTATAACTCTGAGAATATGGGATGCTTTCGGCTATGCTAGTCACTCGTAAATATTTCTGCTGTATGTTATGACTGTCCTTGCAAACATAGCTATCATTACATCAGTATACATAAATATCTACAGCTAGTTACTAATAGTCGGTGGGTGTGTGTATAATGCAACGATCATTTCAACGACAGCGCCAAAAAAACGTGTACCGGGAGTAAACTAGTGATGTGTGACAGGACAATTGCACACACCACTTCCCCCTACACATCACACTGTGCTTCATGCATTCTCATCTAATGTGTGAACGAGAAAAGCTTCTTATATGATCACTGTTCAGTTCTCTCGCTCTCTCTAATTGAGAAGTATGTCTGCTATCTTTCTCTTTTTCTCACTCACATACTTTATCTCCTTCCTTATTTTCTATCCTGATTTGATCTATCTATCTATTGTAGTTTCACGTTGGTTCACGTGTTCTTTTGCAATCCTTTGCATAGTTCTAGATTTTTTGAATGCAAAAAAAAAAAAAAGCTTTTTATTAAAGCTTGTTATTATTAGTTATGATTTGATAACACTTGTTGTATAAAAAGTGAAGCAAGTGGCAGGTCGAGCTGATGGTATAATTAGAGAGCATGGTATAGAGAGGGTATAATAGAGAGGGTATAATATAAAGAGAGCAGTTATCTAGAAGAAGATATACATATACTAAACTAGTAACTGAGAAACTGAAATTTGGCAATAATTACATCAATGTATATACAGGCGCTTAAGTAATCTGTTAAAGGGAAAACTCCGGGTCCATATATCTTATTCAGTAATTACATTTATTTTAGTTGTGTCAAAACTATATGTTGAACTGATTTACACGTTTTATATTAACATTATTATAGGTAGTTAAACACTTTTTTGGCCACGTATCAGAGCAGCATTGATCAACTGTATACCCACAGACCTCCATCTTAAACCTCTGACTACTTATTAAGCTTACTCATCTTTCTTTGATTACAAACATAATAATTCTGGGGGGTTTTTTTTGTTGTTGTTTTTTTTAAATATATATATTATGTTATCTGTGACCACTGCAGAAGTGATCTCAGTGAAAGCCCTGCTTAGCAGCTTCAGAAATGTACTCCGCTGCTAGGGTTTATGTTCAGTACATAGCAGTGAAACAGAAGCTGTAGTTCCTGGGTATAAAGCTGACCATGTTTTTATTTTTCTGAAAGAATCGTCTTGCTGTGATGCACAGAAATGGTCAGTGAAGCTGAACAGTATGTACAAGCCTTTGCCATTTCTTATATTGTTCTAGGATAAGCCTACTACATGCACTGCCTGCAATGACACTACATTTGTAAACAAATAGCAGACATTGAGTGAGGAATAAAACGTGCTGTTTTTTTTTTTTTTTTTTTGTAATCAAAGACGGTGATGTTGATTATTTTCCAATAACAGCACATCCTGTATTTTTTATTTTTTTATTATTATTCCTCTTTTATACCATCTGACAACTATTACAATTTTTAATTTATTAACGAAGGACACGTCATACTTATAACAGTTTAGAGTTACATTTAATGTTGCGGAACTTCAATGAAACAAGTTATTACGTTATAACAACTATGAATGAGCTGTTACTATAGAATATAGAACGCTAATGTATTAGAGCAGAGGTTCTCAACCTTTTGTAACTAAAGCCCCCCAAGCCTCCCCTATCATACACACCTAATCTAGTTTTAATATACTTAATATACTTAATCTGTTTTAGATGGAAAGATAGATAGATAGATAGATAGATGTATTTGCTTCTGTGTTTTTGTACTTTTTTTTAAATTACTATTAATAACTTTTATGACTTTTATAAAACTATATAACAGACAGGTATGGAACATGAATGATCAAAAATGTTTCTGAACACTATAACTAGTCTGTTATAATGTGTACTATTTTACATGTGAAACATGTAATTCGCATACGAATTACGCAAATTGGGACGAAGGGTGCATCTCGTTATCCATGACATTGTTAAATCAATCAGCGGGACACCTGCGCTTGCTTCTTTTTACATTCACGTCTGTCAGCTGCGGTGCGATCACCGGGATGTGCTGCTCCGGCTCTCAGCCCCTCACTGAACAGAGCAGAGAGAGGTGAGAGTGCAGCAGGAAAGCAAGACCTTGCGCTTGCAGGACAGTACTGGAGACATTTTGAAAGTTGCTAAGGTTTATCCAAAAAGTCGCTAGATTTGTCATTAGGTGCTTTTTTGTAAAAAAAAAAAAAAAAAAAAAAAAGTCGCTAAAGGGGTCTGAAAAGTCGTTAAGTTGGCAGCACTGGTCTGCACTGGCAGCTAGATAAAAGGCAGGCTAAGCTCCGCCTCTCCCCAGCAAAAAGAAAATACAGAGGGAGAGGGAACGTGGGGTTTTTCATTTATGCACATGCTATTTGAAAAGCAATAAAAAGCAAAAAAATTTGAGTTCCCAAATGATGCCCTGTCTGTGTTGAGAACCACTGTATTAGAGCAAGTGCATTAATATAAACCTGTGATTGAATTACAGACGGCACTACCGTCAGAGCTGTGCTGTTACAGAAAATGAATCAACACCTTCTGGGCAATCAGATTCGAGAATTCAACAGTGGTGCTATTGGTGTGGTCTGATCTTTTAGGGATTTTATCACATGTGCACAGAGGCTGGTGCATGCAGCACTACAACATAAGTATACATAGCACAATGATAGTTCTGACCTCCTAACAATTCAGAGAAATTCTATGGGGATAGATCTCCAAAAGCACCCTCTGAAACAAACCACTAAATGGTAGCATTCAAGTTTTAAAAGATTTCCATCCTTCAAAAAGCATTTTTCAAAAGACATGTCATGGACATAAATCACAGCAATCCATTCATATAGCGTTGATTCTAATTGGATGATAAGAACGATCATTTGTGGTTATATGATAAGTAGTGTTCTTTGTCGTTATTTATGCTTTTCTTTTGCTCTGTTGCTGTGCCACAGTCGCAGACATGGATGCCTTGCTGAGCTTGCAGAATGGCCTCATAGGGAAGCTGAAGGATGAGTGTCGCACTCTTTGTTCAAAAATGGAAGAGCTGACCCAGTCTAACAGGCGAGTAGTGCTCAATTTCCTTAAAGCTAAATGCACAGATTTAGCAGATACACAGACACACACGTCTGAGGCTATACCCGTTCCTTTCACAAGTATGTTTATATTGTAGAAGACCTATCGAGCTGAAGGTCTGTGTTAAAATATTGTATAACATGCGGCTCTGTCCCTGTTAGGGATGCTCTGATATTCTGGGCTAAGTTTCAAGGTTTATTTGTCACATGTAAACAGTGCATGTGGAAGCCATCCAGAACCTGGGTTAATGAAATACTCCGTCATAACTAAATATACCAAAATATCCCTTCTATCCAATCAGTGTGGTTGCTTTAAGCTCATATCAATCATTTTCAAATGCCAAATGAAATCTACCTTTCAATGTTTTGCGAGATAAGTGACTTCCTACCCTATTTACAATTGTGCTGATTGTACGCCACGGCTTCATACGACACGACACAATATGAGGGTGATATATAGTGCAGAGCTGTGCGCCGTGTTATCCAGAGTGTCGCATCCTGTCCATGCTCATGTCCCAGTCAGGGATCTGTTGCTGTACGCTGGCACATGACAGTCTGTCCTGGGTCCTGGCTCTGTTCTGTGCCTATCACATGCGCCTCTCACCTCAGGCCTCTGGGGTAGTCAGCTGTTAAAACAGCGTAAAGCGCATTACTCACATTGCAGCCTGCAATCTGCCACGGTCAGCCATCCCAGCTTGGGAAGGTACACACAGCTTCTGCCCTGCTTTCTCTCTTCCCCAACCCCCTCTTCCACTGACAAATCAAGGAGACACACAGATAAACAGATTTGTGCTGTTTTGTTCCACAGTATTACGATGTACTTAGCAAGGACCAGTGTACAAACAGCGCCAGTCCAAACAAACTTTATAGTAGAAACATGATGGAGTACTTTTGTAAGGTGGTTTATAGTGAAATGGGAACCTCTGAAGGTCACACATGAATGTATTATGTGACACTAAGCAAGACCTAAAATCCTCTTATTAACATAACTTGAATATCAGTAATATCAGCAATCAGATTTTTTTTAAAAAAACCTAAAGCTAAACCTTATTTGAAACCTTATTTGCCAAAACCTATTTGTAAAGACGAGCATGGTCTGGATGTAGTCTCAGCAAAGTGTTTCAGCAGATTGAACCGACCACAAAAAAAAAATACAGCAACAGAATTGATCAACACATGAAAAAAAAAAATGCTGTCTGTAGTTTAGCAACTCCATTTATTTTACCATCACAGCTTCTGTAGCAGATCCTCTGTGCATCTTGTTGTAGCCAATTATAAGCATTTATGTACATTATGTACCTAAAGGCAGTTCATTCAGAATGAGAAGAGTTTATTTTTTTTCTTTCTTATTTTCTTTACATTTTTTTTTTTTTTTTTCATTTAACATCCTTGGTCTGCCACATTTTTTGTTCAAAAATAAATAATAATAATAAAAATAATAATAATAATAATTTAAAAAATGACAACGAAAACAGAATGTGTTTATTCTCCACTTTAGGTTTAAAACAAATGTCTAATCTGTTCAGA
Source organism: Stegophilus panzeri (assembly GCA_024331685.1). Classification (NCBI taxonomy): domain Eukaryota; kingdom Metazoa; phylum Chordata; class Actinopteri; order Siluriformes; family Trichomycteridae; genus Stegophilus; species Stegophilus panzeri. The sequence goes on along the minus strand of JANDJT010000169.1, from coordinate 22,836,379 downwards.
GGGTGTGACGCTAGTCAAAAGTGGCCACTACAATACACAAAATAACCACTTTAAATTGATTTGTCTTATTTATAGCCATGAGTTGCGCTAACTGTTAATGTAAGCTGCTTGCAAGCGAGGAATTTTATGTAGCTGGAACCTCACAAATTTCATTTAAATATCTGATTTAGCATAGAAGCAACCTCCATAGCTACATTGGACATTGCTCAAATATATACAGTAGGTCATGCGATGCACTCTGAACATGCACATGCTAATATCTGTCTATTGACATGCTTGGTTTTCTTCAGTTTAGTTTGGTTTCTATCCCACAGTAGAAACTCCCGAAAATAAAAAAGCATAAATGGAAAGGGTTTTTTTAAATGATTTATAGCCAGTTGTTAAATGTCTCCCAGAATCCTTTCAAATACACTGACCTAACAAAGCCAATAGAAATTTCTTAATGACGGCTGAACAGCTAACCTGTAAACCGAATCATCCACCTAATTTACATGCCCAGACTATTTAAATTTACTGCAAAAAATTTGACCTGATCAGTGCATTTACAAGCACTTCAATAATCTGCAACATGAGTCAGCGTGTATTTGGATTTCTTTTAACATTGCTATTAGTATTGAATTGAGTAAAGTAGGCAGAAATCTCTCTCAAGAAAAGTACCGTCATGTTTCAACAACATAAATATGTTTATAAATAAAAAGAATTATTTTGAACTATTTTGAATTATTTTTGAAAAAATGAACATAGACATCCAAAGGACTCGAATCTAGAAAGTATCTAGAAACACTACTCAATTTGTGTGTTAGTTATTACATTGAGTGTGTAAATAAATCAAGAAACCTATTGTAATTAAACATGCGTATTAAATTATGCTGTAGGTTTACCAATCATATCTTTCGGTCAAATATCATTATGTATTACATTTGATCTAGGTGACCTATTAGGAGTTATTATCATAGACTGGGGCTGTGTGGTTACTAGCGTTTAATTAGTAAAATATTTAGTATTCAAATACATTCATTAGCCTGTTTTATGAAGGCACTGGTGTGAACATTAGCAGCAGCAAACCTCTGAAGATGAAATATTTTTTTCTTAAGCAAAGAACATCGCAAGGAGGCAGTAACATAATTTTATCTTGAACTTTAATGTGTCAGGTTTGTAACGAAGTAGTCTACCATTTTTAACTAGTCATGTTAAAACTATTTGTTGCTTTGTTTGTTTGTTTGTTTGTTTGTTTGTTTATTTATTTAAACCCTTCCCATAACCTTTTTAACATCATGTTCAGTAAGTTTCCAGAATGTCTTCCTATTTATTTATACATGTATACAAATGCTTATAACGTAATAACATTCTTAACTCTCCGTAGTGTACTACATTCCTAACAGAACAAGAGGGGAAAATGTTCACATCCCCAATAGCAAGTAGGTTGGTACTACTACTAGTGTGGTATTGTGCAGTGTGTCAGTGATGCAAACACCAAAGGCCAGCCATCACTGAGCTGTTTGTCTGCACACAGGTGGATAAATGAAGATGTGAGTGGTTGTGAGCCAGGAGTTTATGATGATGTCAGTTTTTTCATTCTGTACATTTATAGGAAGACAGTATATCATACAGTAGATGTTTTCTACAGTGCTATCATAGAACTCACAGCCCACCAATAGCAAAAGTATTGTACTTATTATTGAGTTCTTATACGTTCTAGCCTATTTGACTGCTAACTCGAATTGAATCAGTTCAATCAATCCAAACTTTTAATAAGCCCAGAACAAGTAGGTCTGTAAGCCATGTGAACTTGAATACAGAATGTGTTCTGTATGCAGAAATTTCAGGAATAAAAGCACTATGGCTGTGATAAATAATCAAAGTATTAGTATATACTGAGCCTAATGTTTAAGTTGGAGAACACAGCATAAAGTACTAGTGTAAAATTTTTTTTTTTTTTTTTTAAACTCCAGTAGATGCAGGACACTGCTCGCTTTACAGTCTCATGCTCAGCCTGCCCACTTGTATTATTTTTGATGGTCCTTTAAGATTTCTACAGTTCAGTCTGTTGGCCAAAAAACACATGATTTATGCCATTTAAGGCTGACTGTACAGAATAGACCAACCAAACGCATCTCCCAAAGCACTTGGACAGAGCAATTGAGACATAGCTCATCACCAATTATCTCTTACCATCCATTGGCATGCATCAGCATTTACCCAATGCTGAAATCATGCTGTGAATACTCCATCTTTCCGTATCCTTGGCAGGTATTCTGCATTGTATCTCTCGGATTTTATTTGATTTATTTATTAATTTTTTTTTGCACATTAATGGTTTTCAACCCAAATGTAAAATTAAACCCGTTCTCTGTCTGCCAAGTATAATATACTGGCTAAATGCTCAAGATCTCCAAATAGCAATTCAGTTTGCTGCAACTCTCTTGCTGGTCAAATAAATTAATTTAAAAGAAGCAATCACAGAGTGACCTTTTTCATTTTTATGTGAACAGCTTGAGCAGCATTCTTATGTATGTGCTTGTACAAGAAGTAACGTGTGTGTGTGTGTGTGTGTGTGTGTGTGTGTGTGTGTGTGTGTGTGTTGGATGTGGGTGTACAGGGCCGAGGTAGAACAGCTTTCTTTAGAGAAGGAGCACCTGCAGGATAGTGTGGAAAAGCTTCGAGGTCGCTGTCATGAGATGGAGGAACAGTGTGTACAGCATGGGAGAATGCACCAGCGCATGAAACACAGGTACACACACACACACACACACACACAAACACACACACACACACACACACACAGAGTCACAGCACTCACCTCTTTTCAAAAGCTCAGGTCTTGTGCATATTTTAGTCCAGGAAAGAAAACAGGTCAATCCAAAAATGTACACCTTCAGTCCGTTGTTAAACAGGAAGAAAATACAGTTTCCAGGCACAAAAGTGTCTTTGTTTCAAAATATACAATAGTATGTGCTATCATTCTGAATATGACTGAAATATTTATATCAACTGGATTTCTCTATCACGTTACATAAAAAGTTAAAATGTCTCCAGGTTTATGATTGGACATAAAAATGATCATAATACAGTTAATTCACAACAACTTGTCCCACATATTTCTAAGAAATAAAATACAAGTAGGTCCTAAAATTGAAAGCAGAAACCTTTTGTTTTAAAAAACAAAACAAAACAAAAAAAAAAAACGTGAGTTGAGAAATGATCAAAGTGGAACACAGAAATGCTGCAACACATCACTCCGACATCATCTAACTCCATACCATGAAGGCTTTGCCATAGCCTTACTGACCCCAAAGTACAGTGTGTGAAGTGGCATCTGAGAGAGTGGCGTGCCAGTGACAGCAGTATACAGCAGTGTGCTGAGCTACACGTGGCCGCGCGATGCAGGCCTTTAGGGCCGTCTGGCACGCGGCCCAAGTCAGCGTGTGGGCGAGAAAACGAGTGTGGGTGTATCTGCAGCAACTCCAGCCCGAGCCGAGCTTCTGCTGGGAGCACAACATCCGTCTGCTCACAGCACAACCCTCCATATTGTTCAACACCCACTGCCTTAACCCAGCAGCCAGCCAAACAGGAACAAATAAACAGATAGAGAAAAAAACAGAGAGATGGGAAAACAAGTTTATAGATATTCACACCTGTTTCACATAAATATTCTAGGTTAAATGATAAATAAATTACATTTGCAGCATTCGCTCAGTTTTAAAGGAACACTGTTAGTCTATGGAATAGCGCTTTACTGAGCCATAAGTAAAATACTCAAACATTTATTAGTCAGTCTCGCACAAGAAATTTCCCCTTCAGGACTTGAGAGACTTTTTCCAACACTTTTCACATTTAAATGAACAGCTTTTGTTTTTTTGTTTTTTGGGGTTTTTTTTTTTTGTTTTTAATTACTTGCTTTAAATATAGCAAACATTTAAATTATGCAGCCAATATTTAATTTGTGCATTTTTTTAAAAACACACTTTTCCCTTTAATAATAAATATTGAATATGTTTGGTTAGGTGGGGGGGGGAGTACTAATAAATAATAATAATAATGATTATTATTATTATTATTATTATTATTATTATTATAAATCACATTTTCACCTTTTAGGATTTAGTTTGTTATTTAAGACGTGTCCATCAATCCGAATGAAAAACTTCTGATGGTGCTCTGAATGTGACCACCAGAGGGCAGGGTCAATATTTTTTTTTAGCATGTTGGATTTAAACATCCTGCCATGTTTCTACACGTCAGTTACATTAGCTTTAGAGGTTAACTAGAATGATATTATCACCACTCATTATACAGGAAACAGTTTCATATGAGAATATTCTCAACACATTACAAATATCCCACCAGATCATGTTTCCCTGATTCCTTGTCTCAACGAGATGCTGTAAAACATCAACTTGATTTTTTTTTTTTTTTTTATTTAAAAAAAAGGCTGAAAACATGAGGATTAAAAATTGCACGTCATGTAAATGATATAAATGATTTATATAAATACGTTTCTTATATCAGCTTGTATAATAGTATAACGACACAGTTGCTTACAAATCATAAATACTATAACATGTTCATTTTATCAGAAGGAATAAAGGTCGTAATTGCAGCCATTATTATTTATTCTAGTTGAACGTAGATGTAAATGCTACATGCAGGGGATTTAAAAATAAATAAATATACAATATACATAGAATATATTATAATTATGGCAGTTTGCACATGATTAACATGATTGGGTTTACAAGTTTGAGAAGTAACTAAGCTAGTCAGGACATTATTATTAAGAGTAGCTCGAGTAACATCATCATCCAATGCAGGCAGAGGTGTATAGGGTTGTATGAATATGAAGTATTTATTTTTTAAAATCAAAGACGATATCGGAATTCATTACCTGGCCAGAAATTCAAACAAATGATATATTATGCTAATATTATTTCTGAAATATTAATGTGTAGTTATAACTGTCTGAATCAGCCTGCTTTGCCTGGAGCAGTAATGGAAAGCCTGTGACACTGATGCTGTAGCAGGAAATGTCATTCCATGTGTAGAAGTCAAACTGCGGGCCTTGTGAACGAGAGGTCTGGTGCTACATGCGTATTCGGCGCAACGGGTGCCTCTTCTCTGTAGGATACTTCTCCCTGCTGCCTGTGGGTTTAAGGTGTTCGTGTTAATAAGCTGGTGCAAATGGCATCGGCATACATGCAAATAGCCAGGGCCCCACCTCAGATATTCTTGATCGGGCTCGCAATCTGTGCTGCGAAGAGCTGCAACAGCGTGGCACGCATGCAGCATTTGGAAAATCAGCTTGATTTATTTTTACCATTTGAGAGCCAACGCCAAGCAACACAGGGGTTTTTCAGCACACAATGTTTCACTCCTGCACATTATTTATTTATTTTTTTCTCGCCGGCATTAACATATTTTTTTTGCCCGGAGATTGGGGTGAGATATCATAGAAACCCAGCCTGTGAAATATGAATGGATTGGTGTGTTGGCTAGAGATAATTATTCCCCCCCCTTCTTCTGTGGAATAGCAGTGTTTTAGGCACATATGCATTTCAACGCTATTTATTTCTTAAATGCATTTGGAGCACGAGTTCACTGTCCTGTCTGACGGCTGGCATTTAACGAGTAGAAAGTCGTCGTCACCATCTGATTCAGAACAGATATATATCACAGCAGCCAGGACAGAACCATTGCTATAATTATATTATAATAATTATCACCCCCTTTTTTTTTTTTTTTTTTTTTTTTCAGTTTATTAGTAATGTGTAGGAAAAATGATGTTTTATAGAATATTTACATAATGCACTACAACAGCACCAATAATGACAGATGGTTACAGTGTTTGTAAGTATGCACTTGAGTAATTGTAATAATTTTATTTCGGTCATTGTAAACAGCAGTGAAGTATTGCTGAAGATTTCAGAAACCCGTATTTTTTATATATATTTTTATTCTCTCTTCTCAAGTCATAACAATGCTTATTTTATAACTGGTCCGATGATTTTTATTTTTTATTTTTAATACCCTGATAAAGATTTCTTGAGAGAAAAATTAGTTGTTACATTAATATGTATTTTAATAGTAATAGTATTTTTTTATATATATATTTACCAATTAATATGAATGCATTTCCAGCATTCATACATTTTATAAATGCATTTTCACATGAATATGTAGAAAGCCACATGCTCTCCACAGGTTTATTCAGTTTGTCCTTTTTCCTTTTAAAATAATTCGGTCGGATATTTCTCTCTCCCCTAGATATATAACGCTACTGTACTGTTTTGTGTTTTTTTTGTTTGTTTTTTTGCATGTCTGCATAGTTGTGAAGCAATAAATGAGAGTTTGGATAGATGAAAACGATCAGGTTTTTGGCAGTTTACCATTTCACATATCTCGCCCATGTAGGTTTCAATCCCAGTGCACATAAGAGTCACAATCCACCATTGCACACATACACACACCACATCTGCTAGCATGCCCCTTCACCAATTATCACCCTGCCTAATCAACATACCATATACGTACGCATACAAACACGCACACACATACAGACGCAAACACACTTGTGTTTTAAAGCAGTGCGGTAATGTATACGCAGATGTGTAGCTAAATCTACAGGCTTCTGCCGGCCATATGGTGACATAAAGAAAGATGGTTGTGGCGTCTGGATGTGCATCGAGAGTAGCTAGGATCGGGGGCCGTGTGTGTGTGTGTGTGTGTGGCTGTAGCACTCCTCAATAGACTGAAGGAGACCGTGTAAGGGAACAAATGGGCGCGTGCATCAGGGCCGGGAACAGCCGCGCTGCTACCGGGGAGATGACTGAGCCCCGGGCGAGAGCTGCTTCATCTGGTTCCCTGCCACCCCCCTCTTACCCTCTTACAGCAAATGTGTGTGTGTGTGTGTGTGTGTGTCTAAGATTGAGAAAGCGGACGCACACACACAACTGCTCTCCTAACATTCCGCCAAGAGCAAGAAGGCTCAGTAAACTTTTCACTTGCAAATCAAATTGTCAAGGAGCGGATAAGATGCAGCATGTGTGATGTGGCTTATAGTTGTCCGTGATTATTTAGCATCCTTCTGTATGACGTTTGTGGTCTTAACTGTGTAAAATCTTTTTATGCTAACGATTGCGTTTTGGCTGACGATTGCTCCAAAATAACTTACCAAAACCTTTCAGATGACACATTTTTGGGACAAAAGCACTTGCAAAGTTTTCTGTAATTTACAGTTCTTTTCAGTGTAGGTTTTCAGTATCTGATGAGTATATATTTTTTTTCTGAAAACTCAGTTTTTGGTTGTGCCACTCGGAAGGACTAATGTAATTAATAATTCGTTTGCGCATGCTTAACATAGCTATGTCGTATTAACATCTGTGTGTGTAATTTATATTCAAATGAAAGAAGTTCAGTTCAAATATTAAATTACTCAGAGGAAACATTTTCCCAAAACAATTTCAAATGAACAATCTAGAAAATGTAGTGGTTAGACCGTGAACTAAATCGAAATGATTCTCACAGCCTTGGAATCCAACATTAGCGCCTTGTTTTTAAAGTCTTATGTTTAAGGCTCATGCTTATGTCTAATAGAACAAGTAACTCCAAAACATTTCCTTGTTTAACAAAAAATTAATAATTGTTGTACTAAACTCCAACATATGTGTGCATATTTTAAAGAAAGCATCCCTGTACCTGCCTCTTATCCCCTCACCATCACTCTGCACTTAACTTCACAGATCCTATTTTCAGAGATCAAGAATGACAGGTGGTGTAAAACATCAACCTCCTTTGGTGCGCTATTGAAACTGCAGATCTCCATAGTGAAGCTAGGGGGCAGCAATGTGCCTCTCCACCCTCCTCCCACACTTCAGCCCCTCCATGACCAGCTGTCCCATGATGCCCGCGGCTCCGTGGCCTGCTGGAGGAGAGGTGTGGAGTTCTGGCTCTGCTCGTGTACCGAGCGCATCCCAAGGCAAGCTGTAAAACGTTCCACAGTGCATCCATGCGCTTCTTGTCTAGCACAAGGGTCTTGTTTATGACACCAAAAAGTGCTCACTGTGCTCCTTTAAAAGGCCCTCGGTGCAAGCTTTCAGGAAAATAACAGCTGACTGTGGTTAAATGGTCTAACTCAGGCTGAGGTGCAGGTGGTGGTGAATATACAGTTGCATACATGCACACAGAGCGCTGCTGCTGAATGGAAATGAGGTTTTTATTAGCAGAATGTGTCAAGAGCTGCGCAGGTGATGATCCACTCTGTGAGAAGCAGCGTTAAAGTTTGTTTTTTTTAAAAAAAAAAAAAAAAAAATTTTTTAAATGAGTATGGAAATGTTATTTTGTCGAAGAGATGAGGTCAAAGGAAAGATTTATTGAAGAGTACCGTTTTTGTTTTTTTTTGTTTTTTTTTTAAAGTCTAATCATACACCTGATTCTCACATGCAGATGCTCCTGAAGGCTTGATTAAGTGAATCAGGAGTGTTAAATAGGGACTTTGTAAATAATTAAAAGTTGCTCGGTGTAAAGAGCTGTTATCAGAAAAGAGCACTAATGCTTTTTACATACACTACATTAGAGTGTTTTTAATTTCGTATTAGTGTTAAAGTATGTTCCCACAATTTTCTTAGACAATATTCTTAAATTAGACTAGATGGCAATAAACGTATTGAATTGCGCTACTTTTATATTAATCAATATCCTTGCAATGTTAATAAAAATCTATCCCTTATGCATGAAGTGTAGGATACATTTGATCACATTTGGGATCATAATGTTATTACCATTTTTGAGATCACCTCCTGGAGCAGATTTCATATCATTGTATGTATTTACAGCCCCCTCTGAAAGTAATGGAACAGCAAGGCCAATTGCAGTATTTTCTTTGCCATACTGTACATTAAAAAGATGAACATGAGACGATCGATCAGAATTTCAGCTTTCGTTTCTTCATATTTACATCTAGATGTGTTAAACGACTCAGAACCTTTAGTTTGAACCCACCCATTTTTTTTGAGCGATCAAAAATATTGGAATGCGTGACTGACAGGTGTTTCATGCAGCCCAGGTGTGCTGCTAAAAGTTAATAGCTCTGAATGTCTACTCTTGGAGCCCTGGGTTTCGCCTGTGAAGACCGTATTTGTTGTTAAAAACGGAAAAAGCAATATGAAGACCTGAGAGCTGTCTATGGGAGAAAAGCAAGCCATTTTCAAGCTGAGAAAAGAGGGGATATCAATCAGATGCATTGCACAAACATTGGGCATAGCCAGTACAACAATTTGGAAGGTCCTGAGAAAAAAGAAAGAAACCACTGGTGTAATTACAGCCAGGAAAACAACAGCAATTGATGACAGAAACATTGTAGGAGCTGTGAAGAAAAACCCAAAAATAAGAGTCAGTGACCTCACCAGCAACCTCCACAGGGCAGGGGTGAAGGCATCACAAGCCACCGTTTGAAGAAGACTTCGAGAGCAGAAATATAGAGGCCATACCACAAGATGCATCCCTCTCATCAGAAGGATTCAGAAGAAGAATCCGAATTACAACCATTTATTTGATGCATTAACTTCAACACACGAATTAAATTAGTTTGCATTATTCTCCTTAATTACTGACTGACCTTTATGTGACACTAACGATAGAAGCAAGTGTATACAAATGTATATCGGAGTTTACGTTTTAACACGGCAAATACGAATATGTAAATATGTTGACATCAGGCCAGGATTTATATAACAATATAGACATATGTATATATTTGTTAAGATTGATGTCAGCATGGTGAACTGCATGATGTAGGTGTAGACGTTGTAGGTCAACCCATCTGGCTCTGGACGGGTGGACTCATTAAGGATGTTCACTGTAATCCGCACGGCTCATTGGGAGAAAACTGGCAGCCATTTTGGGTCAAATCATCTGGCTCTGACACCTCCTGATCCATGTGTGAGCTTCTGTTTGAGCTGCCTCTGGATTCCAGTTTTTCTCAAACCTCTCTCGCCCACTCTGAGCAGAGGAGAAGCCAATTCTCATAAATACAGATGGAGCAGTAAACACTAAGGATATCTTTAGACTTATGTAAATTCGGTGTTCTAGAGAATTAGCCTAGTGTTAAATTGTGAAATCGCTAAGATGTCTCATGTCCAATGTAATCTAAAGCTTACGTTATTTTATTCGTAATTTTTAGATCTACTTCATTTAAATTTTCTGTTCAACACCTTCTCCAAGTCTATCTCTTCAACATTGTGTTGAGACAAATCTCTATTCTTATTCTGTAAGCTACAGGGCCTGAAGCGTCCTTTTGTGTGTGTGTGTGTGTGTGTGTGTGTGTGTGAGTGTGTGTGTGAGTGTGTGTGTGAGTGTGTGAGTGTGTGAGTGAGTGTGTGAGTGAGTGTGTGAGTGTGTGAGTGAGTGTGTGAGTGAGTGTGTGAGTGAGTGTGTGAGTGAGTGTGTGAGTGAGTGTGTGAGTGTGTGAGTGAGTGTGTGAGTGAGTGAGTGAGTGAGTGTGAGTGAGTGAGTGAGTGAGTGAGTGAGACTCTCAAAAAGTATGAGGTTCAGTTAGAGGAGCGAGGTGAAGCAACCCAAATGAGTTTTGTTTTGTCTGGTCATTAAACCTACTTTTCTGATTTGCCCATTGCTGTAATATTTGTTGAAGTAAAAATATGCATAGTGGAAAAATTCTAGTAGCTAAGACTTCCCAGGAAAAATGACATGGATCCCAACATCCAACCAATCAGGATAAGGAGGCATCTCTACTTGCCTGTCAGTCATGTTGCATGTCAGTTCCTGCACTAGCATTCAGGGGCTTAGTCGAGACAGCATGTGTATATATTTTGGGGGCATGGCTTTGGAGGGAACACTGAAGAAACAGGCTGGATTTTGTTTGGATTTTAAAAAGGGATATTTTCTGCCAAAATTGTTGGCTATACCTTTAATTCAAGCACAAAAAAAAAAAAAAAACCCCAGTCAGCATTTCAGTGTTTTTCAATATAATGTGTATTGGTATAACTGGAGACATCTGAGTAAACAATGTTTTTCACTCCTTCCGTGTGACTCTTTCGGGTATCAGATGATACTCATTATTGTATTGAATTGAAACGGAAAACTGGGATCAGTGCGCCATTAAATGTGGGTACTTGCGTTAGCAGAGAGGAACATGTTCTTTATTCTCATTTCTAGTTCTATTTCTTGTTCGTATCTAGACGCTAGCTCTCAAATAGGCATGTTGCCAGCCTCATTTTTTTTTTTATCACTTTTTTTTCTGAATTCTTGGGAACTCTGATCGCAGTAGAACAGCCTCGTGGGAGAAGGAGGAAAGCGGAGGCAGCAGTAGCAGCAGTTCAGCGCAGGTTACAGAGGCATGCCGTGTGTGTGTGTGTGTGTGTGTGTGTGTGTGTGTGAGAGAGTGTGTGTGAGAGCTGTGCTGGCTTCAGTTAGTTTGGGAGCCAGCAGATGGTGTCCTTTCACCAGGGCCAGCAGGGAAGCAGAGAACGGGGGACAGTCTGCCCCCCTCCCTCCCCGCCACCCTCACACTCTCTGTCTTTCTCTCTCTTTCTCATGCAGGCCCAGCAGTGGGCAGAGGCAGCAGTGGCCAGGCCGCTCCAGCTCAGGCCAGCCCCATGCGCTAAGCTGTATTAAAACCTAATTAAGTTGCGTGCCAGTAAATAGGGGGAGGTTATTGGATTTGCTGCCTTAGCTGCTGGATGGCCTTCTAATTTAATCAGACCCCTGTCGCTTGTCCAGCTACAGCCAGAGCGAGAGGAGTTTCCCCCCTTTTTTCCCTTGTCTTTCTTTTGATTTGGAGGAGTCAAGCACACACTAATGCACTAATCCCAGGCTGTGTGTGTGTGTGTGTGTGTGTGTGTGTGTGTGTGTGTGTATCTGTTTGAAAAGTGGAGGTCAAACCCCTCAATAGCTCAGACACACATGTGAGAGTGTGCAGGGTTTGTTGGTGCAGCTTCAGGGCACTGGGATTGTGTAATAGGTTAATGCGCTGCATATGCCTGCAGTGGTGTAGAGGTATAGGTGATGTGGACTGTGTGTGGGTATACCAGGGAATTAACTATCTAATTACACAACCTTCTTAACTGCCTTAACACACTTGACCTCAGGCTCTGCCTCTGGCTGCTGCTCCTGACTGCATTTGTACAATAAAAAAATAAAAAAAATAAAAAAATGGATAATTTTCCTCAGCCTTGAAATCACAATTAACCCCAGTATTTTATTCAGCCGATTTAGGAATGGAATTTTTATTGCACTTTATCAGTTTAAACCATGCATTGTGCATTTTAAGGCTGTATTCCCCCCCCCCCCCAAAGGATAAAGCTGAAACAAAATAAAATCTTCAGAATGCTAAATATAAAAACACTTCTACTCAACATCAGTCAATGAATCATTCAGTGCATTTAAATGGCATTGAAACATATGCCTGGCCATCTTGTGATTCAATATAAACTGAGAATTAACAGTATCCAATTAGCTACCTTTAGTGCCAAAGTGCACATTTCATGATTTTATGATTAATTGTGTAGCAATCAAAATAATGTTTCTTTTATTCCATAGATATTAAACAAAATATCGGAAAGTGTAGAAACGTATAGCAGAGTATGGAATATTGTGCCCATACACTCAGAGACTACTTCATTATTAACACGCACTCGTTGGCCCTTTAATCAGGTACCTTATGTACCTTATTCGTGGACATTGTAGGGGTACAATTACTTTCTATAACTCATCTGTTGCTATGCACAAAGTGTCAGCCAGTCTACTGTGTACATGAACGGAAAGGGGCCAGCATAAGACCATCACTGAGCAGGAATTATCTAGGATTATTTGGGTGTTGGATGATTCTCAGCACAGCAGTGACAGACATGTAGAGGGTGTGTTTGCTGCTATGCGTAATACAAATAGAGCAGTGGTGATGGTTACATTCAGTAAGCAAGGAATAAAATGCGAAAGGGTGTGCTGTTCTAGAAAAATAATAAAAGATGGAGTGGTGGGATACATTACTAACCCAAAGTTGATTGTTTTCCATTAACAGCACATCCTGAAGTGTTTTATTGCCTTTATATGACAGTCTTCCAACATGTGATATATTTTTATTTATTTATTTGTTTGTTTGTTATAGTTTTTTTTTTTTTTTTTTAAATAATAATTATTATTATTTTAATAGCATTTATGGATGTTACATGTTGTAGAAAGTCCATGGAACAAGTTAGTTTCCTGAAATTAATAAGACAAAACTTTTTTTTAAAAGTTATTATTAGATTGAGATTTTGTAGAGTGTTTGCTAACAGTCGTTATATTACGATGAGTGCATTCATAAACCCAAACCTGTGTTTTGATTTAAAGCCAGCACTACTGTCTGAACTGTGCTGTTGAGAGACTAGATTTTTCTAGATATCTGCATAAATATGACCAAAAACATCATCAGATTTTCACACGCGTCCTAAAAGTAGAGAAAGAGAACCCAGTTAAACAAATGAGACAAAAATATTATACTTGGTCATTTATTTATTGAGGAAAACGATCCAATATTACATATCTGTGCGTGGCAAGAGCATGTGAACCTCTGGGAGTAGCAGGTAATTTGAAGGTGAAATTAGAGCCAGGTGTTTTCAAGTAGTGGTTATTTTATTTAAAGAACAGGGATCTATCAGAGTTTGATCTTCACACTATAGCAACACTAATTAGAAAATTATGTAATTTGGCTGATATAAGTTGGCCCTGCCACATAAGTTGAACTTATGTGAACTTATAAGTTCACAGTTGGCCCTGCAGTATCGCTATGGCCCACAAACTGCTGCTATAGACTTTACACCTTCAGACTCTCATGGAGATGCTAGCGGTGTTCTCCGTGTACATTGGGCATATTTATCTGTGGGTATCTGTATCTGTCAACACTTCACACCGCATGCAAACCACCATACCATCTTTATCTTCTTTGGCCTTTTTGATCCAGCAACCTCTTTAACCAAAGCAGATACTGTACGCTGCATGAGTCTGTAGATGGAGATGGGGACAATAGCAGGGAGTTGAGTGAGAGCCAGGCTCTGGAGGTGGGCAGCAGCAGTGGCGCCAGTCTCCCACAAAGCAGGGCCTTAGCCTGGCACAAACTGCCCTCCATCCAGTCAGAGAGGGGATGATGGGAAAAGAAAGAAGATCAGAAGAAGAGACAGAGGCCTGTGCATCAGACATCGTTGCCCATTGAAGCTCAGACTAAGCAGCTTCTTCCAGCTCCAACACACAGGGAAAAATAAGAAAAGGGGGGCAAAAAGAAAGCGCAAAGAACGACATTGAAAGACAGATTATTGTCTAGCGTGAGGGACCAAAACTTGGAGCATTTGCCCACCACAGCCTAAGCAGCCTGCTCCAGTTCCCACAGGAGGGAGCAAGGGATAAGTGGGGGTGTAGGGGTAGAGAGCGAGAGAGGGAGAGAGAGAAGAGGGCCTGCACAGACGGCAGTAGCCCCAGCCAGCAGGAGCAGGGCATCTGTCTTCCCCTAAGCAACAGCTAGAGGCCTTCCCTCTCTCCTCTCTGTCCTCCGGAGCTGGAGAAGCGTCTCTGTGTGTGTCTCTCTCGGCTCTGGCATGCTGCTACGCCGAGAGAGATCTGGGACACGCTCACAGTGGGACCAAAGAGCAGGCTGCAGGGGAAAAATCAGGATTTTCCAACCCAGTCTACATATTTACTTAAAACAGCTCCCAACTCAACTGCACCAGCTATTCAGTGGACTTGATTTCTTCATTGCAGGTGTGTAGGGAACTGGATTGAACAGCACTGGAGATGTGTAATGTGAAACACTGATAGAACGTTTTCACACTTGCTCCAATTTCCAGCCCTGAGTCTGTATGCATGGAGAGGAACCGAGCTCGGGTCCATGGGAAAACAGCGCTCTGTGGTTCGCTTTGAGTGAACTCGGGTGCAGACTGTACCATGCGTGTATGCGAGCTGATGCCTAAACAATGAGATAACGTAATTTGGTGGAACGTAAAGTTTCAAGTATCACCATGGTGATGAAAGGCACGCTGTAGTCTGCAGATGAGACAGAATGTGAAGGGACAGTATTATTTTCCAATAACGGCACATGCTGAAGTGTTTCATTCCTTACTTATGGTTCATACTAGTTTATTTAAAGTGGATTTTTGTACTCATTCTTTACTTTTACTTGCCACTAAAATGGAGCTGCAGTAAATTTTCTTTTTTTTATTAATTGAATGATGTCACTTTTTATTCATTTACAGTCATGCGGAATGTTGTGGAATATCCACAGTATGTTCATTTTTGTTATCACTTACATTATAGCTGCTATAATAATGTAATAATTTGCTCTCGCACAAGACGAGCACACAACCTGGTTGCAAAAAGACCTCAGTAGCCTAGCAACCTGATGCTACTTTTTATAATCTGTTTATGTAATCTGGTTATGATCTGACTGAAGAATCTACCAAGAATTGTATTAAGGAATCAGATTAAAATGAACTGAAACGTTATTGACTTATGATCGTGGATTAGAACTAAAAGACAGGGAGTGCTGTTCGGCCAAACTAACACTTTTAAATGGTATAACTCTTGAAGATCCTTACGGCTCGGCGTCCCGTCAGCGGCTAAATGATCCTAAGCGTTGGCCTGGCCTGGAATGGCTGGACGTGTATTTGTACATATCTCATCGAAACTCTGAGCGTGTACACTACAGAGAAACTGAAGGCATACGAGTCTCTTGAATGTTTACAACTTTGCTGTTTGTGAGCACGTTCAAGACATGATGATTTACAATTACAACACTGACGATGTTGTGGCACTGAAAGGTGAGATAATGCCCAACCAGCAGCCATAACCTCGTTTGTTAGCTAGTTAAACATGTCCATTATACACAACTCCTCAGTAAGAATGTGACCTAGATAGCTAGTTTCTTGATGTAGATTTTAAGTCCTCTGTCCTGAAGAATGTGTCAGAAAATTTCCGAGACTCTTTCCATAAATGTTCCCCTTACGGAATCGTTCACCATGTCAGTGATGTATATGTTTCTCACATGTTTTTAATCCATTTATTATTAGTCTGCCAAACAAATCCCTGTGAATGAGCTGTTATAGAAATGATGACGTATTAGAACCAGCTCAGTGAGATTACTGAGGATGGTACCACTTGAAAACCATGAAGATGGCTGTAGGACTGCAATTGCCACGAACAGTTTTGGACTCCAGCCTCCATCGGTGAACAGATGATGACTTCATGTGAAAACTATCATGAAATTCCTGGTTGCACAATTGCACTTTTTGACCATGTAGAAGAGGAATGATTTATAATCGCACTCTCCGCTGTCACCCAGATCAGGATGGGTTCCCTTTTGAGTCTGGTTCCTCTCAAGGTTTCTTCCTCACGTCGTCTCAGGGAGTTTTTCCTTGGCACCGTCGCCTCTGGCTTGCTCATTAGGGATATATCTGAAATATTATTGAAATTATCCTGAAATTCTATATTTATGTAAAGCTGCCTTGTGACAAGGTCCACTGTTCAAATCGCTATACAAATAAAACTGAATTGACTTGAAACATTAATATTAACCTGTTATTTGAATTACAGTAAGCAATCTGCTGTTTGGAGGATAGATGTGTGTAAAAACTGGATGGAAGTTGTGAGTATGGGCTCAAATGTAAAAAAAGCCTTTAGGTAGTGAGTTAGGAGGTGGATATTGGACTCTTCAGAACTGGTAACAACTCATGCCCCTTTACGTCGACCCATTCTGGATATGAAATTGTGTTTAAACTGTCTCTTGTTTGTTGTGATGAATTTTTTCATCCAAAATAGCAAAACTAGCACATTCCCTGTTTGGCTGAATTAGTAATGATGCTAATGATGGACTCGCACAGACCGTTTCGAACACTTACTTCACTGTTACACAGTAATAAGAATGAATTTTATTGAATGGACTAAATGTTTTAATTTTCACTTCTTTTCCTTGTTAAATAATTTAGTTTGTAGACATTCATTAAAGTGTTATCTTTCAATTTTTAATAGTGCCACTATTTTAAAAAAAAGTTGTTTTTTTTTACTATTCAATTGAATTCAGTTTATTTGTATAGCGATTACATTTAAATTGAAAATTTTATTTAATAATTTTTTTCTTGATACATTTTACTGGCACTCTCTTAGGAAACCTAAATACACTATGGTCAAATGTTTGTGGACACCTGAGCATCACAGCCATATGTGCTTGTTGAACATCCCAGTCCAGATTTAGTCCTCCTTTGCTGTTATAATAACCTCCACTCTTCTGGGAAGGCTGTGGGTATGTACCCATTTAACCACAAGAGCATTAGTGAGGTCAGGTAAGAAGGCTTTGTACACAGTCAGCATTCCAGTTCATCCCAAAAGTGTTCAGTGGGGTTGAGGTCAGGGCTCGGTGCAGACCACTCGAGTTCTTCCACACCAACCTTGGGAAACCATGTCTTCATGGAGCTCGCTTTGTGCACAGGGACATCGTCATGCTGGAACAGGTTTGGACTTCTTAGTTCCAGTGAAGGGAAATTTGAATGCTACAATTATATAATAAATACGTACAAAGACATTCTAGACAATTGTGTGGTTCTAACTTTGTGGCAACAGTTTTGGGAAGAAGCACATATGGGTGTGGTGATCAGCTGTCCACAAACCATATACAGTGGGGTTTGGCCATATACAGTGGGGTTCAAAAGTGTGAGACCATATTGAAAATCTGGGGTTTAAATTATTTTATTTTTTTTTTATTTAAAACAGGAAATGTGCAACATTTTGACTATTCAATATTCAAGATGTTGCACAATTTCTGTTTAAATGTAAGCAAACGTGTGATATTGACCGTGTTTGGGGCACTGCCAGGCTGCCACTGTTGGGCCCTTGAGCAAGGCCCTTAACCCTCTCTGCTTCAGGGGTGCTGTATCATGGCTTCCCCTGCGCTCTGACCCCAACTTAATAACATGCTGGGGTATGCGATGAAAATAATTTCACTGTGCTGTAATGTATATGTGATCAATAAAGACTCATTATTATCATTAACTGCTTTGTACAAAAGGTCAGCTTTTCCTCATGTCTAATCTCTTCTACTGATTTGAACTGATAACCATTCATCGAAGCAAACGCTAGAGTTTGAGAGAATTGTTGAAAAACAATGGTTTGGTAATAATATCTTTGGTCTCAGCCACGTGTTTTCATTTTCATCGTCAGTGCAGTCATTAATTATGATGAGCCAGCTAGCTGTCAGTTACCCAATAGGTTTATTCCCGTATCAGGAGCCCAAATATTGAGGCTGCCGGTACTCGTACTAAAAATAAATAAATTCCTAATCGATTTCTTACTGTAATAAATAGCTAAAAATAAATAACTGGGGGAGCAGCCAAGGTGGTGAGAATGATGCAGTTTAAAATAAACAGTGGTGTGATTTCAGTCTTTATCTTGTTCCAGTGGACTTCATAGTTAAATACAGTAAAAAAAATAAGAATGTATTAGGTTGTGTGCTTATCAGGGTGTGCTCAGAAGTCATTGTTTAACATTTAAGTGTAGCAGGTTTGTGCTGGCACACTGTGTGTGTGTGTGCGGTGAGCAGTAATGCAGCATTGATGTTCTTGTGTGTGCAGATTGCAGCAGCTGGACCAGCACTGTCAGACCAGCGCTCAGCAGGTGATGGAGCTGCTCGACAGACAGAACCAGCTCATACACGAGAGGCAGCGTCTCACTGAAGAGATGCACATCCTGCGTGTACAGGTGAGGCCTACACCCGCTGCTCATAGCGAACCCGTTTCGGCACGTCATTGTAGCATCACGTTCTGAAGCCGCCACGGTGAAACCAACGGTAGTAGCAACACCACATCACCGATTAAATTGAAGCAGGATTATAAATGCTTCTTAGTCCAGTCTTCTGGTCTGTATCCTCAGTGTGTTTTCATTTCACTTGCTCTGGGTTTGTGAAAATGATGAAAGTCATACGCAAGTTTGCGATCACAAATGGTATCACTTAAATTCCAACTGCGCTGATAGCACGTTTAGTCTACTTACATGTCAGCTGAAAAAGAGAGCGAGAGAGAGAGAGAACGCGCACAAGTAGCACAGCAGCTGGTAGCCATGGCTGCACATCACGCAAGACTAGGCGTCCACAGATGCTCATCCAGATTGCTGCTAGAGGCGCGTCAGCAACAGACAGTGACTAGCCGCACGCTGACATCTGTAGGAGATTATGGCAAACAGAGCGCCACTCTGCAAAGCGCCGTCGCTCGCAGCTCTGTTAATACTGCCATGCTGTTGTTTTGTTAGGAGAGAGGTGAGAGTTAACAGCTCCCACTCTCCCTCAGAGAAACAAAATCAACACGCCGCTCTGAGCGGAGCAGCCTCATGCAAAAGTTCACAGCGTTTTAGCAGAAGAACCAATAAGTTTTACAAGCTTCTTCGTGCTTCAGTTAAAAACATGACTGAGGAAGGCAAAAAAAAAAAAGACAGAAAACAATTGTTGAAAGTAACTGTTTTGGATATTTTTCTTTTGTTCTTTCCTTCCTCCAATTTTCTTTCCTTCAAATACTCACCTTGCATTTTCCTTTCCCCTCCTTCCATCCATCGTTCCTGCCATTTTACTCTCCTTTTTCCCTTCCTTCCATTGTTCTTCAAATCTTTCTGCATTCCTACTGTACATTCTTCACGTTCATTCCTTCATATGTCCCTCCAGTACTGCGTGATTATGTTTTCGGGCTGTCTGTCTCTCTGTGATCATCATTAGTGTAAGATCTCAGGCTCGAGTGGTTGAATGTTTGTAGGATTTATATGGAAATATCATTAAAACCAGCAGATTTGGAACTGATTCGATTTTGGAATTGATTCAAGCAGGGTCAGGGTCACGGCAAGGTCAAATGTCTGACAATTTATCTTCAGTAGCTTCCTTCCGATTTCTGGCTGGCTGAGATTTTTGCCTTCAGTTCGGTCACGTGTCCGTCTGAGATTTCCGCTGGCGCTGTAGCCCAAAAGCAAGTTTCCTTGTTTCCTTCATTCCTTATGTCTGATTTCATTCTCTTTGATTCCTTTCCTTTCTCCTCAATATTGTCGTTCCTCACATCCATCCAGAATTTCTGTGCATTTAATCGGATTATTTTCAAATCAATTTTTCTTCTAACTTATCCATATAGAACCACATAGAAATAGTGAAATAATAAAGCTGGAATCATCCTCGGTGTTAAATACGTCGCCGAGGTCAGAGGTCCGTGTCGAAACGCACTACCGAGGCAGCTTCAATCGGCTTCAACACCACACGCGAGACGTTTAAATCAGCAGAGAAATCTCACGATTCTATGATTCCTTTTGCCCTTATCGAGTAGCTAGGAAGGAATCTAGAGAATTTTGATTTATACCTCCTCCAGCGGTTCATTTTTCAAACAGTTTATTCAGAACGTACGCTGCACACAAAAGGTCGTGGCTGATCGTAGGAGGATGGATTTGCGTACTTGGAATTCGAAGACCTCAAGGTTGCGTTCCTCGCCGCTTTCACAAGATCCTCAATTAATGTTAAGGATAATAAACGCAGCATAGCTTAGCCCCCGAGACACGACTCTAAAGCAGGCTTACTAAACAGCAGTCAGGTTTTAAATAAAAAATAAAGAAGAAAAGATAGTTACCTGACAGTTTGCGTGCCTGAATGAGCTTCTCTTGCAGCGAATAGTAGGAATGAAATGCTGATTTCTGCTGCGAAGCACCTCTATGCCTGTGTGACAAGTACAACACGCACTTTACACGTGAAATGTTGACACGGTTAATGTATATGAGGATGTGTTGTTGCAGCAGTACGGAAGGACGCTGTACAGAGCCACCTTTTGAATAGACGTTTGGGGTGAATTTAGTTTTAAAAGGATCTCGCGTATCAGAGTGCTTATTTATCAGACATAGGAATGACATTAGATGTAAACGTGTTTTCTAGAAGCGCTGCTGAAATCTGTTTACATCTCAATCTACGCAACTGACTGAACCGAGCGCTTGTGTGTTTCCTCCCTCAGTTACCAGCAGAGAGGAGAGAAACTCTCGGAACAGCGTGAGGGCGGCTATTTCCTCCTCTCTCGACGGAGTTAATCCGATCACACCGACAGAGCGCCATCGCCGCGGCTTTACTCAGAAACCACGAGGGATTTTGCTACAAGTAAGAAGTGAGTGAGTGGGTGCGAGTTTGTGCGTGTGATGGCTGCAGGGGGTCGTGTGACATCACAGTCCATACTGCGTACACAGCAGCAGTGCTGGCTCTCGGTCACTAACACACTCTCTCGCTCTCTCTCTCACACACACACACACACCACACCCTCTACACACATGGATTTGATAACTTATGCTCATGATCACCGCTCAGGATTTCCTATTCCTCCAACAAATGTACTTAAAATGTCAATTTTTATCATCCAAAGATTGAAATGAGACTAAATTATTATCCGTGTTTACACGCTTGATGTGTTTGTTTTTTTTAATTTACGTGTTTGGGACTTTGTTTTGTAAACATGCTCTGTTAATAAAATGTTCAAATCTGACTCGGATTATACATTTGAACGGCGACGAAATTCTCGCAACGCGTCTGAAAGCAGAACCACGGCGACGTTTCACCTGGGAAGGAAGCGAGAACAAACGAGAGAGGGGGCAACGTGAGCGCAGATTGACATAGTGTTTTATTTAAGCAGTCTGTAAGAAGGAAAATAATGTGCATCCCTATCATATACATTTACATGTAAAAATACTAAGGATGTTCAGTGTACAAAAAAGGTTTCTCATAGATCAGCGTTTTCACATCCTCATGGGCCATATAGTCATGAAATAAGCATTCTCTTTTAGTCATTAAATATCACAACCAGTAATACAGTTGCTCTTTCGTTTGCTTCTGTGTTTGTTTGTTTTGTGTTTTTTTTTTTTTTGGATTGAGTCCCTTCTGCATAAAAGAAAAAAAAAAAAAAAATCTTAACCACATGTCTAGATCTTAACATGGATCTAATGACAGAGCTAACAAGGGCAAGAAGTGTCACAAACTCTAAAGCTACATGGCCGTAAAATCAATTACAAGTTATTTCTTTATTGTTGATTTTTTTTTTTTTTTTTTTTGCTCTTTTTTCAGATTTTCACTTTTTTGTTTTTAAATAAATACTTTACAATTCATGCTTGTTCATAATACACGACCAGGAGCAAGAGAACAAGAAATCATGTTGTAGACCATACAAACAGTAGCAGCAAAGTGTGTACGTTGAGGTGTAAAATATTTCATCGAGACCCTGCAGTAAGTAAGGATGGAACCAATCAGCTCACACTAGTTCACTACGCAGTCTTTCCCTCTCCAGGGAGGGAGCAGGCCGTTGTACCTGTGCTGGAGGTTCATTCCAACACCAGCAGCCTAGGAATCAAAAGACCAGTGAGACATTTTATACTGGGTTTCTGTGTTTAAGCACGTCTCCTCGCGTCTCTACTCGTCGGAGAGTCGAGCATGGACAGTAACTGTTGAGGCGGTGTCACTGGTCAAGTCCGACTTTTCCCACAAAGCTCCAGGAAACGCTCAGCAGGAGGGAGAGCTGGAAAAGTCGGCCTGTCTGAATGTCACCAAAGCAAAACTCCTGGCAGTGTCTCACCACATTCACAGCGTAACGCTTTACAAAGCAAAATTACATTACTCTTTTTAAAAAAAAAAAAAAAGTGTGTGAAGGGAATGTGTGCTTTCAAGTCCATTTTTTTCTTTTCTTGTTAAAGCAGGGACCTTTATTTCATTTTTAGCTGAACTATAGAAAAAGAGAAATGGACATGAAAGTGCTGTAATTTAAAGCCAAGTTCTGCGACTGTGGTGTTTTTTGGCCTGCAGTGCCAAAGGCCCTTTTCAACAGAGTGGAGTTTTAACTGGATCATCACTCAGGTCCCTTACATGCAATCTATCTCTCTCTCTCTCTCCATACAGAAAGTCTCTACACAGGTGCACATTCAGCAACAAACAGTGTCACAAATTCATTCATAACATAAGTGATCCGACTCAACACTGAAAAACAGCTGCATCGTACAAATAACAAAAAATAAAGAAAGAAAGCTTAATTAAAATTTTCAGATTTGATATTACTTAGAACTTTAACAATGTACCTAACGAGGAAAAAAACAACACCACTAACGTCAGACAAAAAAAAAAAAAACGTTGAACAATTTTCAAGTTGATGAAGTAATTTAAAGTAAATGTGAACAACAGCATGAGCCTATCCCACTCCCTTCACCTCACACTACTGTAGGTAGTTTCATCAGGAGGAAGTAAAGGGAAATCAAGCAGAATGCTGGAAGACAGAAGCTCTTGTGATTTGCAGTAGCACGGTCCTCTCAGCGTTTCATCGACGCGAGTTTATCATCACAGTAAACCGAGAGCAGGACCGCTTCCTCAACATTAACTGCAACTGGGAAGAAACAAGGCAACTAGTTCATGTTCATTATCAGTGCAGTCATTACGTCAGTTTCTGTACATTTCGTTTCCTATGGCCTTTCTCTAACCATCAAAGGAATGTGACATCTCTATACCAGTCCGTCCAAACTCATACACATGGCTCTAGAATTCACACACCTTTATAGTAAACCTGCGTCGACATGTCCTAGTCTTCTAATACAGAGGCGCGACGGTCGAGACCAACACAGCAACTTCCTCTTCCTCATACATCACCCTCATCATCCTCATAATCATTAGCATCGTACCAGACCATAAACAGTGCATCCACTCAAACCCCCATTCACTTCTCTCTACACTTAAAACACCAAGCCGGGCTTCTTTATCCTGGTCAGGGTCTCCGTCAAACCATGTGCGCGTCTGGAAAATGCACCCTGGATGGGACCGTGCGCAAATACATTCACACACTCATTCAGGAGCAATTTAGAGTCGTCTATCCATGTACTGGCATGTTTAAAGGACAGGGGAAGAAACCAGAGAACTCTGAGGAACCCGGAGGAGCTCATGGAAAGGAACTCAGCACAGAGAGTAACCCAGAACCCTGGAGCTGTGACATGGCAATGCTACTTGCTGCACCTTATGTTCTATATTACCTGATCCATTGGATAAAGTTTCACAACTGAAACTTTTCATGCACTTATAATGACACGTCAGGTCTGCAAGCTAACCGGAAAAATCTAATACTACCATTTCTTGAAATAAAAAAAGAGAGACACAGACAGGAAACTCTATTACCAACCACCATTACGGACCAAGGAATGTACCGTACACTCAAAACACAAAAACACTTAGATTTGGTCTGACCAACTCGGATTCTTCCGGCAACATTATGCTTCCCTAACATCCGTCATCCTCAGCACATTCATCCACAAATCCTCAGTTTCCACAACAAGCATTATTCGTGCGTACCGACATCTGAATTGCTCACACATCACACCAAACTGCACATTAGGCTCATAACTCAAATATCCGCCTCTTACCCGGCTCTTTATGGGCGCGCTGTACGCTGCTCGGCTGCTTTACAGAACGCTCACTGATGAACGCAACCGCTGGAGTAGGAATGTGAGCATGGAGCATCTACGGGACTCAAAAATGCACGAAGCTCGTCTTAGCATAAAGCACAGCCTGAAAACCTGCTCTAATAAGATTCCCAATCCAGTGTACACCTGCTGATCCAACATAAATAAACCAATGAGAGATAAGAGCCAGAATGGAGATGTGTACTGGCTACGTAGGGAACGTAAGCACACTAGCTAGGGCTCCTCGGTGCTATGCCATGTTATTTCTATTCTGCAGTGGTTTATAGTTGCTGCTGAGGGAACCTGGTTATGCAGCACTTCACCACAAAAGAAAAAAAAGAAGCAATGCTCTGAAGATGTGAATAGGCTCCTGCATGTTGTCTTCACCAGAACATGAACAAAAACTTAAACAAAAACAAAACAATAGGTCTTTGCATTGCTTGATTTACATTCTAAAGCCATTTTAGGTGCATTTATAGGTGTCCAGTATATAAGCCTGGACAGCGCTTGTTATATGTAGGACAAATCAGAAAAAATAAATAAGACTGCTTTAATTAAACTCCATTCCCTAATGTAATACAAGACTACAGTGCATCCGCACTCGGTCAGGTGATGTGAGCCTCACTGAGCCACACCGATTACAGCAAACTGCACTGATCTCACAATATGTTTGTACTTCATATTGGTGGAAGAGAGCATTTATTGTTACGCGTTACTGATTTCAAATCGGGTCTCCGTCATATTTTTGAGAACTCCTGTGCTGAACGTACCATGAATAAACTCTCAATCACGATTCACTCTACCCTTTTACGACTGGTCATTTAACCATCAGGAATTAGAAATCCCGGGCAATCAGCAGAAAGCAAAATCAACACCATACAGGTTGGGATCAGATTGTTCTGACTCAAACAGGTCAGCGTACCTAAAGTAGCAGGGGGTACAGTGCTGTATGGCTCAGTTTCACAGGACTATTCAGCTCATAACATCAAAAACGAAGAATGCACGCCCCCCCTTCCTCATCCTCATCCCCAATCGCCGCCATGGTTTCTTTTCTCAACCCGTTTGCCGAGTAAGAAAAAGAAAGTAAAAGTACTGCAGTGCCACAGTGAGACCGAAATGCTAGCTGAGGAACACTGCACATCCTGACACACATTATGTGTTTGGGCGCTAGTGCGCGAGTGCTAGTGGTGCGAGTGGCCTTGCCCGGATAAGTGAGGACTATTAGTGAAGCGTGTTTACTGAACTCAACACCACACCTGTGCAGCCTGAGTATACTGTTATGGCAGTTTTGGACACCACAAAAAAAAAAAAAAAAAAAAAAAGAAAAAACCAACAAGAGGCATTCGGTTGTACTTCATATCAGACATCACACAACACGCATCGCTTAAACGTTAATGCTCATCTGAATCTCAAGCCACACAGGGATGGTCCGAGATGGAAAGGTGCTCTGCAGCTTCAGTGCTTTTGCGCCCAATGAAGGAGGCATGTGAACATATTTAAGCATCAATACAGGAAGAAAAAAAAAACCCACACTCACACAGAGAAAACTAAACACACAAAAGTAAACAAACACCACAGTTGTTTTCCCAGAGCAGCCTGGGGCGTTTAAGCGGACTGGACTTCAGCTCAGCCCGATGTGCAAAATTCCCATTACCATTAAAAGCCAAGCGTGTCCTGGAGCTCTTGGCCTGTGTAGAGCATGATGAAGAGAGTCCCAGTAGAGAAGGGGAGCTTTGTTTGGGCTAAGTCTGACTGGGTAAAAGCTGAAGGACTAGTCTGTTCCAGTGGTAAGCATGATGATGATGAGGCAGTGCTGGCTGTGTGGGACTCACTCTCTCCCACTGGCCGAGTAGGAGAACTGAGGGAAGTGCGGCCGCCGCTCGTTATCCATGCAGTCCATACCGTCTTCATCAACTGCACACACACACACACACACACAAGACACGGCAGAGATGATAATGAGTCTGTAGTGCTATAAACATCGTATATAGCCATATGCTCTGTTTCTTCTAATCCATTTATAAGAACTTTCTCCAAAGATGCCATCACATTTCTCGTCAACAGACACCTTAACAGAATCAAGTGCTAATAAATGTGACAGCCGCATATTTAGAAAGGATTGTCTGAACATAAATGTCGCAGAAAACAGGTAAACAGTCTGAGTCTCGTTGGCAGGGAGGCAGCCAACAGTCTCCTTGGCACAGAACTTGATCAAAACTGTCAGTGCTGGGCGTCGAACCTCTCTCATGTTCAAGTCAATTCTTTAATTGTTTAATGAAAATCTTTCAGCGTCCAAATGACAAAAATATACCTCGTGGGGGGAAGAAAAAAAACACTCTAGACATTTTCAAGACTTCCCATATTGATTTTTTTTTTTTTTTTTTTTTTTTTTTAAACTTTGGAAACTTTCTATTTTCAGTTTTCTTAATACTTTTAAAAAGGTCAGTAACTGTTATCATGAAATGTGAAAACATTACATAAGCATGCAGAAAATAAGGGTATATGTAAAAACAACAGATTTAGAACTTCGTGTCCTGGCTCTTACAGAATATCAATGCTTCAATAAACGAGTGCCATGTTTTCCCAGACCCACACGTTTTCTGACTAAAATGGAGGTTTTCTGTCTATAACATACTTTGGTTTTTATTATATTACATATTTTACCAAAACAGTGTGAAGATATTTTTTTTTTATTTACTTTCTCATTTTCCCCAAGATTTCTGCAAATATCATTTTGGGCAAGGAGGCAGTTTAACAAATGTGGTGGTAAAAGTCGGTCTAGCTCAAGATTTCTAAAAGCTTGCTACCTAAAGCCAGGTGCACACTGTGCGATTTTGAATAGGCCTTCGCGACTGTTGCTTGTCAGACTGTACGAACATGATCCCTGCTGTAAGCCATGTCACACTGTAGGATCTCAGTTGTCAAGACATGAAAAACGAACGCATGCATGCAGGAAGACTCGTCCGGAGTAGAAGAAGCCACACTACAGGACTGTGACTCAAATCTTCTGACACTGCCAGAATTTAATCGGAGGAACAATTTGATCGCACTGGCCATTAATCGACTGTCGGGGAACATGTCAAACTAGCGAGCGGAGACTAGAGATTTTGGCCTAGGATTATAGGAATCTTTTAGGATTCTCAAAACTTGTCTCAGATGACCAAATCGTGGCCAAAATCGTACAGTGTGAACTAGGCTTAAGTGTGCTTTTAGATCAAGTTTTGGAGAGTTACATAACGTAATGAAAGGGACGAAAGCCCTAAATCAGTTTAGTTTCTAAATCAGATATCGGCTGCTAAATTGTCCATGATGCTTCTTCTCCATCGCATCATCAAAACAGAGAAGAGCTCTTACACACAATGTACAGGTGACAGCTTAAATGTTTGAATGACCAACAGAACAGAACTGACTGAATGAAATCAGCAATTATTTCATATAACTTCAGAAGCAGAAGAGCAACAATTGTGCAATGGCCCAGTCAGAGCACAGATCTGCAGATTTTCAAGGAAGAGTGGAATGAAAATTGCCAAATCAAGATGTGCCAAGTTGGGAGACACTTACCCCAAAAGCAAAAGGTGCTTTAAGTAAGTGCTGGATAAGGGCTGTGCATACTTTCCCAACCAGGTTATTGTGTAAAACAAAACAAAACAAAAAAAAACGCTTTGTTTTTCACGTGACTTTTCTTGGTTGCTGCATTAAATGAAAAAAATAAGAAGATCTTGACTTGATTTCTCTTGGTTTCATTTTTTAAAAGCCTTCAGTGTTTTAAAAGCGGTGTGTAGAATTTTTACATCCACTGTAATAGAAAAAGCACAATTGTGTTCAATGTGAAGGGTTTTCCCAGATCACCACACACACAGCGGGGTGCAAAAGTCTGAGAGCGCTAGTAAAAACGCTTCTGTTTCACGTTCTTTCCCAATTTAATTCAACGATTTTCATTACAGATCACATTCTTGACAACAACTTAGGTGAAAAGTAGAATCTTTGAAATGTTTACATGAATTTCAGACTTTCTCTCAGTTTCTTATTGCTTGCTTTGTGTGTGCACTCAAGCTGGCATGGACAAACCTTATGATCCATTTCAGATCAAATCCATCGGAGTGTCGTCTGAACACACGCTTCAGTAGAAGAGATTAGACATGAGGAAAATCTGGCCTTTTGTTCAAAGCAGTTAACACGATCAACATCACACGTGCTTACATTTAAATAGGGACCTAGAAATAGTGCAGAATCTTCAATATTAAATATTCAAGATATTGAACATTTACTTTCTTTGCTTTAAATAGGTCAAAATTCTAAAACCTTATTGTTTATTTCCAATTTAAAATGAAAAAAAAAAAAAAAAATAGATCCCTGATTTTTCAATGTGGTCTCAGACTTTTGGACCCCACTGTATGTGACAAATATACAGCAGCATTTCCTGTGTCCCTGTACCATCCTGTTGTAAATTCAGTGTGGGCAGAAAAAACATGTGGGGTGTGTGTTTATGTGATCTAGAGGGACAACAATAGAAACGGCACACTTACATTTTTCAGGGGGAGTTATTGTAATCGTCTGTGCCGTGAACTCCTCGTCAAAATATCTGGTATCCGTCTCTGACGACACCTGAGGCTTAAAGGGAGGTATCAGCTGAGGAAGGAAGTGTTAGAAAAGTGGTGAAAAAAAAGAAAGAAAAAAAAAGAAAAACAGAGCACCTGTTTGTGCAGGTGTAACACTGCGTGTTGTGCGGGAGGCTGCAGGGCCCAATCTTACACCTCTGAGTTTTACACAGCACCTCCTCTACACTCAGTGTATTCTCTCTGCCTTCAGGGGGATATTTCTCTCTCAGAACAGACAATTTATCTGCACTATTAACTATTAATAAATCCTTATTTTTAACAGTATCCTTATAGTTAACAGTAAATCACATTAATGCTTTCTAAATAAGATAAGAAGAAAAAAAAAAAATAATGCTCTTGAACTTTTCTGAATTTTATCTAAGAGAGCACTGGATGCAGAAAACCAGCACATCTCCAGTGAAACATCAGCTGACTTTTACCTTTTTATCATAAACATCTTGCCAGTCAACTGCAGCAAAGAAACTGTGTCGCATTATTTCTTTAGCATCATCTGGACCTCCGCCAAGTCTGTGGATGAAACATGTATACATGAAT
Organism: Stegophilus panzeri; assembly: GCA_024331685.1. Lineage (NCBI taxonomy): Eukaryota > Metazoa > Chordata > Actinopteri > Siluriformes > Trichomycteridae > Stegophilus > Stegophilus panzeri. The sequence goes on along the minus strand of JANDJT010000169.1, from coordinate 22,806,776 downwards.
AACATAAGAGTCCATGTACATACGATTCTTATAGAAAACTGCATTCTGAACAGGAAATGTCACTACTTGTCTCAATCGCCACCATGTTTCATTAGCAATACAAGCTTAGTGTTACAAACCTGGTTAAAAATGAGACAGGCATTCTGAGATTTTAAAAGAATTACTTCAGGCTGTGATTCTCAAGAACAGCGGAATTTAAACTGGGAACACGCAGGGAAAATATTGTCATTTCTAAGTCATAACTTATTTTTTTTAATAAAAGAATAAAACATTTTATTTTGACACATTACATAAAACAATGAATTCACAATCTGTAATACACATAGATGACTTTTGAATAACATCAGGCTTATGAACTGTGGAAAAGTGATTCAAGTGATACCAAGAGAAAACCCTGCTTACTTTCCATTTTGAACTACCTGGAATATGGACTTCCAGTTAGTATATGCATTTAATCTAATATTTGAATACCACTACTCTCTAAAAACCTAATGAAAAGAGTCGTGTAGGGCCAAATTGTGATGGTTAGACGACTGGGTCAGAGCATCTACAAAACAGCTGGTCTTGTGGGGTGTTGTACTTAACAAAAGTTGATCACAGAAGGACTATCGGTGATCCGGAGAAAGGGCACCTAAGGCTAACTGATGCTTAAGGGGAGTGAAAACTACCCCACCTGGTCTGATCCCACAGAAGAGCTACTGTAGCACAAATTGGTGAAAAACGTAATGCTGGCTATGATTGAAAGCTCTAAAAACACAGCTGTGTAACCACAGACCGGTCAGAGTACCCATGTTGACCCCTGTCCACTGCCGAAAGCACCTACAATGGGCACGAGAGCATCAGAACTGGACCAGGGAGCAATGGAAGAGGGTGGCCTGAACTGATGAATCATGTTTTCTTTTACATCATGTAGATGTCCGAGTGCATGTGTGTCGCTTATATGCGGAAGAGATGGCAAAAGCATGCATTATGGGAAGAAGGCAAGCTGGTGGAGGCAGTGTGATGCTCTGGTTAATGTTCTGCTGGGAAACCCTGGGTCCTGGCATTCATGTGGATGTTACTTTGACACGCATCACCTACCTAAACATTGCTGCAGACCGAGTACACCCCTTCAGCGGTATTCCCTAATAGCAGTGCCTCTTTCAGTAAGATAATGAACCCTGCCACACTGCAAAAATTGTTCAGGAATGATTTGAGGAACATGATAAAGAGGTCAAGGTGTTGATCTTGGCCTCCAAATTCCCCAGATCTCAATCCGATCGAGGCATGGAGGCCCCACCTCGCAGCTTACAGGACTTAAAGCATCTGCTGCTAATGTTTTGGTACTAGATACCACAGCACACCTTCAGAGGTCTTGTGGAGTCCTCAATGGCTCAGAGCTGTTTTTGCAGCACAAGGGGATCTACACTATATTAGGCAGATGGTTTTAATGTTATGGCTGATCAGTGTATATATAAATGTATGTTGATGTGGGGTTTTTTTTATTCCAATAAAGATTCCACCTTGTAAAATTAAGTTTGTCAGTTTCTCTCACAATGTAATGAAAAATGATGTAAATTTTAATTGAGCCAGTACCTCTTGTTAGGGTCTTTGATGAGCAGGCCTGACAGCAGAGACTTGGCGTCAGCTGACAGCGTCCTGGGGAACTTGATGTCCTCCATAAGGATGAGCTCGAAAAGCTTCTCATGGTCCTGATTGTAGAAGGGCAGTCTGCCACACATCATCTCGTACATCACCACACCCAAACCCCACCAGTCTACTGCCCGGCCATAATCATTATCCTCCAGCACCTGATGAGACACACACACACACGTTCCATACTGTATCATATCAGCTAAACACTCCACACACTGACGCATCCATGCATATTGCATATAAAGAAGCAGAGTGGGCAAAAATAACCACTTTATAATAAATGTCTCTAAAAACAATGTAATTATATATAAACTGGAGGCAACATTTTTCTTCTCTCATCCACCATCCAGAGAAAGAAAAACCCTACTTCCTATTGACTGTCGCAAAGAAAACAACCGAGTCGCGGTCTGGCTGTCGTTTTACTAGGTGGATTAATTAGCAAAGATGACATGGATGATTCTCAGAGGGGAAACACTGAAGAAAGCGGGTACAAAACAGTCACCTCATAGTTAAACGTATTGAGAGAAATGAAAGACACCAGTCAGTCTTTTGCATGCAATGTACGGAGAAACAAAACACAGCTCATGGCCAATACACTTCACAATTTGCTGAGAGTACAAACACAATGTGCTACGTTATAAAACTTATCATGACTGGATACACATAGCCGTTCCTTCTGTGGGAATTCATCTACACTTTTGTTTTCCTCAGTCTTAAGTAATTAACTAGTCTGCAGTATGCTATGGCGTTATATTGATATTGATATTGCTTACCACTTACTGTTCTAGTCAATTCGGTTTCTGGGCAACAAAAACATACAGTAAGACTGCAACACATTGGCGCTTTTCCTTGTCTGGTGAGCTAGCTAATGAATTTATGATTTGTCCACCCCTGCACTGATTGTAGACGTCTGCACCATCACTGGTGGATTACAGCAATGTGGTATGCTAATTTATTTTAACAAACTTTTTTCCTTTCAAGTCAAGTGGGTTTTAATTGTCATTCCTCTATATAACTTGTATACACTGGAACCAAGTGTTTCTCCAGAACCATGGTGCAGCACATACCAGTACACAAGACTACATAAAGTGCAAATGCACAGCAGTGTGAAACAAATGCAGGACAAACAAACAAACAAAAAAAATACACAGAACATGGGCTGTAAACTGTTTGGTAGTGTAGCAGCAATAAGTACAACCCCAATTCCAAAAAAGTTGGGACATTCTATGTTCCACTGTGAATAACGTGGGTTTATGAGATTTGCAAATCATCGCACTCTGTTTTTATTTACATTTTACACAGCGTCCTGACTTTTTTGGGAATTGGGGTTGTATATCTGTAGCAGCGATTTCTTTCTGCACAAGTATAGCAGCAAGCTATAATTGTGTAACTAAAACTAAAGATTGTATATGCAAGACAAGACAAGACAAATTGATCCCAAGGGGGAATCCAGTAGCATACAGAAAAGACAAGGCAAGAAATAAAGTAAGAATAGAATAAAGATAAAATAAGATAATAGAAGTAAATAAAATAAACATATAAAAAAAAAAGAACAAAAAGGTAGTTTTTATAGAATATGTGTATTTATAAGGTGTAATCCATCTGTAACAATTATAGTTGTGTGTGTAGTTTACAGTGCTGTGAAAAAGTATTTGCCCCATCCTGATTTCTTCTGTTTTTGTGTATATATCTCATACTAAATAATTTTAGATCGTCAAACGAAATACAACATAAAACAAAGGCAACCTGCATAAACTCACAATCCAACTTTTAAATGATAATGTTATTTATTGAAGCAAAAAAGTTATCTATGTTAACTAATAATAACTAGTAATTAATAAAGTGGCACCAAAAAAGGCTGATCTATTGCAAAAAAAAAAAACCGAGAAAAAAAACAAACCACAATCAAGATTTTCATTTCTGCACAGGCCATCATTTGGCTGTCAGAACAAAAACTATTCAATGTACAAACGGCTAAATAATTACTCATAGTGACTGGAGAGTGGCAAGGCTTCAGAGAATCAGACCAAACACAAACTGTTTATGTGAACGAGCTCACGTCCTACTGCGCAATCACCCATTGGCTGGTTAAATAAATAAATAAAACGATGCGAGTGGCTCCACTGTGTGAGCTGTGTGGATCAGAGGTCACTCCACCTGAATCAACCAACTGCTTAGAACCTGGACACAGAGGCTTACACTTCTACGCTATCACAGGATCAAAGCTTTGTGATGGGCTCTGCCCCATTTTCCAAAAAGTTTATGCTACACATGGTCATGGGAGAGCCTGGAGACTATCCTAGGGAATTCAGGCACATGGC
>JANDJT010000169.1:22767755-22780903 GCA_024331685.1 Stegophilus panzeri | reverse complement strand
CTAGATTAATTGTTCATTTGTCTGTGGTCTGTGACAGCCGGACGCCTGAGGGACAGGGAGTTGGACGGGCCGCTTCCAGACAGACGCGTTCTTGAGCAAACCCCCCCCCCACCACCACCACCACCACCCCAAACATCGCCACCCGCTCTACAAACTTGTGCAAAACTCTGAAAACTCGCTCTCTACTTCCATGATGTTTTCAGCACGATGGAGTATCAGGCAGGCAGGAGGAAACGAGCGAGGGGAGGGGGTTGGTGGGGGGCGGGGGACAAAAGAAAGAAAAAGCACGAACACAAAAAACAAGGCCATTTGTTAATCAGTCCAAACAAGGATTTAATTTAATGCTTTGGCTGGGAGCGCTCTGCTTTGCAGATGGCTTAAAGATGAGCATGTGATGGGTGCTGTGGGAGTGGTGCCTGCCGCGTTCCAGCACACGCTGGGCACTCCAAGCGGCAGCAGCTCGCCTGGGCATGAGTGTCCACAGCCGCTCCAGCGTAGCCCAGACTCATGCACGAGCCCGCAGACGTGGGCAGCATTATAGCAGAGCTGTTCCTGTGCTAGGTGCGTTCAGCTCAGTTCTCGCTGAAGAACATTTTTGGAGCTGCTTTAGCAAGATGGCAACACTGCTAGTGCAACATGGGCCCACTCTTTCTATTGCTCTCTCGTTCGCTTTCTCTGACTCATCTGCACACAAATGGAGAGTTAGAATGCTTTATATATACACACACACACACACAACACTCACAGTGATGTCTCTCTAAGCAGGTTTGAGATTTCTGCAGAAGATTTAAAATGATTCGTTTCTGGCTACAGCTGCTGAAACATGCTTTCCAAACAAGGCTAGTTTGCTTAGTTTATCTGCCGTAAGCAAATGTTCGCTCGCTATTACATCAAAGAGCATGGTACTCTGGTTCAGGATGCTGGACATCTGTCTTTGGCAGGTACTAAGGCTTATTTACATTTCACATGCTTTGTAGAGCAAATCAGGATTGCAAACAGCCCAGGAAATGTATTTATAGCCATACAGAAATATGCAAAAATGCAATGCGATGAATCAGATCAGGAAGACCAGCAGTCAGTCTAAAAAACTAGAACTTTCTAAAAGCTCCGGCTTTACTTTAACAAAGAACTGGACAGATGTAAGCAGTACAGCAGGAGCATTTATTTATTTTATTTTTTAAATGCTACGTTTCCATATTGCATATTTGTCTGTAAAAAAAAAAGAGAACAGTGGTGGCGTTTCATGAATGTGAAGATTTGCACTTTATCATTAGGGATGGGGAAAATGATTCTTCAATACACTGCAATTCTCTCAGAAATTCTGCATCGATGTACCATCAAATTTACCATCTTTTACAGTGGAGTGCGCATGTTTGTTTTTTTCAATTGCAATCTCTCTCTCTTTCTCTCTCTATCTATCTATATAAATAAATACATATAAAAATGTGCCAGCTGTACACCTAATGTTATTTCATTGTGAATGAAAATGGTACATTTTAATATAAGCAATAATAAAAGAGACAAAAATCAAGACATCTAAATGTATATAGAAATATTTTATATTCGCATATGAATCAAGAGACACGAATCAAACTCAAAGCTGAATTGAATCCTGAGATAGAAATCACCCATTTAGTTTCACAATCGTAACCATCGCTTTTACACAACTCCACTTCTGACTTTACTGAACGTGACCACCACCAGGACAGAGTGTCTCTACTTAGCTCTACTGGAAAGAGGCTACAGCTGAGAAGTTGTCAAGTGCAATTTCAAGGCTCAGCTAAGACGAGGAGGTCAAACTGACGATTCTTAGCGGTAGGGATTTGCTGTATTTTTCCCTGAATTGTCCACCAAGTCTTAGGCCGTGATCTGCTTATCCAGACGAAGGTCATGTTAGCAGTTAAGACAGGCAGACACAAAACGCCCCTGGTTCAATTAGTGCACACAGTCCCATGGAGACTTATTGAGTGTAGAAGTGTGTAGGAATGTCTGGCAGGACGTCTGATGGGAGCAAGCAGCGACAGTCCAGCTTAAATAATAAGGCCAAAAATGCTCTCTTGATAAATAAATAAAAAAATAACAACAATAAAAAAAAAATTAAAAAAAAACAAAAAAAAAAACACACCACTTGGCTGTTTGAGTGGGATTACATTCATTATGATCAATGGCACAAACAAGTGGGCTTAAGAACAGAATACACTGGGATCTAGACACACATATTCTGTGTGTCCTCTCTGTCTCGCTGCAGCCGTGGCTCTGACAAAAGGTTCTCAGATAACTTATGTCCAGGGCGGATTCAAGCCAATCCACTTAGCCTGTATTATTAGTGTCATTAACATACTGCAACAACAAGCCTGTGTGTGTGTGTGTGTGTGTTGAATGATTTCATCAAGCTGGATACTACACAATGGACCTGTGCAACAGTGCAAAAAACAAACAAACAAACAAAGAGTTACTTTTTTTTTTTTTTTTAAAAACCATAACAATAGCTATGTTTCCATCCAAGTTGCAAATTTAACGCATGCGAAAAATTGGAGTATCGCATAAAACATTTGCAAATAAAGCACCGTTTCCATCCCATGTGTTCAAGAATGCAAAATCGTCACTTCCGGGGAAACTGGCACAAAATATCAATGCTTTTCTGAGCCAAATATTTGTTGAGGCAAAGTCACATGACTTTTTTGATGCACATCAAAGAACTTAATGTGTTTCCATTTTAGTTTATGCTCTTCTTTTCTTATCAAAAAAAAAAAAAAAAAAAAAAAAAGAAGATGATGATCCGCCTCAGTTGAGTGCATACATTTTTTTAAATGTGCATTTTGGAGATTTTTTTCCCCACATCTGGTGTTTCTATCCAGTGTTTATGTGAATGGAAACAGCTATTGCAGAATCCATTTAAAAAGGTACACATTAAATCAATCACAGACCTCCCTTTAAAGCAAGACACTGCAGGTGAATAAGGTAATTAAAATCAATCTTCACCACTGGCTCTGGATCTAGTCTCTGGATGATATTAGAAAACAGTGAAAAAAACATTTTTGATCATTTTAGCACTTCAGCACAGGTTTGAAAAATATCTTATGTGACTACAAAATTGTTGTTTCTATCTGCAGTGTCTTGCATTAATAACTAAATCAGTTCCTTTCACAAAATCAGCCAGTTGATCCTAGTTCCTTTCTGCACTGGAATAAACCAAAGCTGAGGCCCAAAGAACAATTTGTCACATGTAGTAGAGCTTCGTTCCCCCCCCACGAGGCCGGATGAGCTGCGTCATGGAATCATCTGTTACACGAGTGCAGATGCCCGCTGCAGAGCTGGGCACGGTGATGGCGAAGGCAGAGACAATGGATGGCTGCCTGGGGACAAGGGGCTTCTCTCAGGGGGCCTGCGTGCACATCACATTGCCAGCTGCACACAGCTTGGCCTCCTGGTGCTCCTCTAGCCCTCCTGCTGGTGCAGGGAACTGCAACACTGGGCGCAACTGCACATGCACACACACACGCACACACACTCTGAACTGTGTGCTCATAAACAGAATGCGGAGAACTCTCACACTACATGAGCGTAACAGAGCTTGTGCAGGTCACCATGTGATCTCGTAACAGAAGGTATTGCTTGAGTGACGCATTTAAAGAGTGCAGTGATCTTCAACTCAGGCAAGCACATTAAATGAAAATGGGCCTAATTTTGATTAAAAAATTTGCAAGCATTCTGGTACACTGTATATAGTAATAAAAACAGCGCAAGACTGCACCCAAATGCTGGTGGGGGGGGGGGAAGCACTGACATGGGAGAACTTAAAATGATTGCAATCGGCCTACCATCCATCCATACATACACACACTTGCGTTCGGCCACTAGATGGCACCGGCCTACAGTTACAGTCAGCAAGTTCAGTAGTGTGTGTGTGAGAGAGAGAGAGCGAGAGAGAAAGGGTGGGAGGGGTGTGTGTGTGTGTGCGCGCGTGTGTGTGTGTCTGAAAAGAAAAAAAAACGCATCTAAGAGACACAAACAATATTTGGCTGCCTAAAAAGCAGAATATATGCCAACAAAACAGACCCAAATCACCCGAAACAACTAGCACACAAGATGTAGACCGGAGTACATCCTGGCTGGACCAAGTACCACGCGCTCTCTCTCTCTCTCACCCTCTCTCTCTCTCTCTCTCTCACACACACACACACACACACACACACACACAAAGAATTTCACAAGTGCTACACTCAAAATTGATCAACTATTTTTGTGTAAGGAATGATCTACCCTTTGGGGTGCTGTTTATTGTTACTGACTATACAGTGATGTGCTGCAGTCCGACGCAAAGCAGAGTTACTGTGACCTGCTGGAAGCTGATGATTTTCCTATAACAACACGTCCCTTGGTGTTTTATTCCTCTATACCACAGCAACTCGCCAACAATTACAACAATATTATTTATTAAATAAAGACACATGAGGGCTCGGTGGCTCAGTGGTTAGCATGTTTGCCTCGCACCTCCAGGGTTGCGTGTTCGATTCCTGCCCACATCCTGTGTGCGTGGAGTTCTCCCCCTGCTTTGGGGGTTTCTTCCGGGTATTTCCTCCCCAATCCAAAGACATGCGTTGTAGGCTGATTGGCATTTCCAAATTGTCCATAGAGTGTGAATGTGTGTGTGTGTGTATTAGTGTATCCTGTGATGGGTTGGCACCCTGTCCAACTTGTGTCCCGAGTTCCCTGGGATAGGCTCCAGGCTCCCACGCTACCCTGTGTAGGATAAGCGGTACAGATCATGGATGGATAGATAGATAGCTAGATAAGATAGACGGAAGAACGACACTTTAAATTGTTTACATTTACAATACACATTGTAGAACATCCATGAGACAAGTTAGCTCCTATCATCAGCTGTTATAGCAGCTATAAACAGTACTTCCACGAACAGCCTCTTTTTCCTCTTTATTGAAGTTAATATGAAAAAAAGAAAGAAAGAAAAAAAAAAAAAGTTTGTCATGTTTCCAAGAACCCGGATATTGCAAAGTCCTCCATCCAGAAAACCTACTGTCTGTTACAAAGCACTGACACTGGAGACTCCATCTATAAATGTTAGATTAGACCTCTCCTAAGAGAAAGCTTCACCATATCAATAATTAGACATCGTTACATATCGCTGCTTTTAAAAAAAAATTTTAAATAAAATATTGTTTGTGTTAGATCTTGTGCAGTGTCTGCCATACACGAGCGCCTCAATATTAACCTGTGATTTGAATTACAGCAGCGACTATTGTCAGAGCTGCTGTTATAGACAATCAACAGTTTTTGAAAAAGGAACAGATATGAAGATACTAATGTCATGTCAGCAAAGCTGAGAGAGAGAGAGAGAGAGAGACTTTGACATAAACTCTCTCACAAACAATTTTACACACTCAATTTCAGATTCTGTATTGTGACTAGATTTGCGCTGTAGGAAAATCTAATTAACATGATCATCATCAGAAGAACTAGCTGCTGATTCAAATGCTTAATCAGACATTAACAATCCAGCCTGTCCGTTTTGCGCTGCTATTTGTCTGTCATTCAGACCACAATGAGGGGTTACCGTTGCTTGATCTGCACTTACAGAGATACAAGCACTGTTAAAGCATGGCAAGGAGCCCTATAACAGAAGGCCAGCTGTGTAATCAGGGAGAGGACATGCAGACAAAAGGCATACGCGACGAAAAAGTGCGGAACGTTTAAATATTCTTTGTATCTGGCAGTGCGTTTAACATGAAGTCTGCATACGCTTTCCCCCCCCCTCACACGCCACACAGTGTATTTACGCCTGAACAGGATGATTTCATCCTCATACAGATTCTGTCTCACACTCACACCTGGGGTGACTAAGGGAGTCTTACAGAAGACGCAATACCAACTGTTGCAGCATTACACACAGGTGAGTGCGAATAAACCATAAACTGGCCACACACAGACATACACACACACACAGAGCGAGAGAGAGAGTGAGAGAGAGCGAGAGAGAGAGAGAGTTCTTAGGGCGTTTGAGAACATTCCAATGTGACTGAAACAGCAGCAGTGTTCCTGTCTTTCTCTCTCCATCTCTTTTTTTTTTTTTTTTTTTTTTTGACTGGGGTATTGGGGTTAGCAAGGCTCCAAGGTTATTTCACCCATTAATGGTCATGAGACACCTCAGAAATACAGTGTACTAAAATACACACCCCAGTGCAGGTCTGCTATCTGCTGGGATTGTCATCGCAGTCATCATTAATTCATGCCATTTGGACAGTCTCACAAGGTGACTTACACATGTTACTGTACTCTGTCCCATGTATAATGCAAGCAGGCAGGAGACACGGACTGCAGGTGTCTCAATGCAATGTGTAAAAAAATAAATAAATATAATAAAAATAAAATAAAATAAAAAGATCTCAAAGATCTGCTCCAAATCTAAAAATATATTCCACCTCACCACATATAGCAGGAAGAGTGATGCACAGAGAACAGAGCAGAGCAAAAGTAGAAAAGTATGTCCAGTCCCATCCTAGTGATCGGCTTAATATTAGAGATGCACAGATACTAAATTTCTCAGCCGATACCGATAAACGATTATTCAGAGTGATATCGGCCGATATCGATAGTTCTGCCTTTTATGCCTTCTTTTAAATTAATAATTAATTCCACAATTCTGAAAGAAATGCAAATTAAAACTTTATTCTCTGCATTTCAACAAGTTGTTTCACAGTAACTGGTCTCATAAACAGGAAACACATTACTCTAATTAACATTAACACATGAACTAAATTCTGAAGATTAAAGTAAGATTTCTTAACTTATTGAATGTTATTAATTCATATTAACATTGACTGAATTCTAAAAAAAACACATTCACATTTCACATTCACTCACCACAAACAAAAGCATTTCTACTTCAAACTGGTAATATATAATATAAACTTTTTTTGATGTTATTAACTCATTAACATTAACTGGATATGAAACATACTACTCTACAAATATATTTTACTGTGCAATATATATACTTTTTTTGTCAACTCATCTTCATTTAAATCTTTCAACGGTGTACTGGCGCTTTAATTCAGCACGAGCAGCTCGGCAAAAAAATAAAATTTCGACTCGACGCTGAAACTCCCGCTTTACTGCAGCGTCCGGTGTAAAATTTTAGCAGTGCAGAGATTACAAATGGCAGTTTTGTCATCATTCCACACAAGAGACATCATCTTTACACACAGCATGAAATCGACGTGTTTTCCCGCCCTCTTTTGATTGACAGGATATAATCGGCCCTGATCATCGGAGGTTTTTAAACTATCGGCCGATGACGTGAAAAATTGCCTTTTTGGCATGGAAAATTGATCATCGGTATCGGCCGATACATCGGTGCATCTCTACTTATATATTCGTTCTATGATTTCCTGCCTCATTACAGTAAATGTCTTAACTCACATTTCTTTCTTCATCTAGTTACACCATATCTTTTCCTGCAGTTTTACATCTCAGTGGTTTTGCAATGCAAGGGTAAAGGACATCACTCTGCAAACAACCACAAGTGTGAAGGATTTTCTTTTTATTCTTTTTGTCCACAAAATATCCAGTCTGTACAGGATTTTTTTTTTTGTGATTGTTGCGGTCAAAAACTTTCGATTTTGCTGTGGCTTTTTTCAAAATGCAACTTGCAGAGTTTTTTGTCCTTATTTGCGGAAAACTACTTGAACTGGCAAAATCGCGATTGCACGAAACTGTTTTGTAGTGGTGTTTGTTGGTAAATGAGACCTTTTAGCTGTACTCATGTTCGACGCACGTGAATCGAAGAGGGCTTTGGTTGAATGCAAGTTGTGATGACGTCACATGACGCGTCTTGGCCTAAAAATCTGCAGAAATTTTTAAAAATGTAAAGCTCCTCCTATTATTGCTGCGTTTGCTCGATTTTGCGTTAATTTCTGCGATGGCAAAATCCTACAGGGATTGAATATCACTAATATAAGACCAAATTCAGTGAGTCGACACTGACGACACCGACAATCTTTGTATCCATTTTATTTGAGCCTGACTGTCTATGAATACATTATATGTTAATTCACTAGCTGAGCTGTAAATTTGAACATTAAATATAAAAAAAAATTATTTGGTCATTGTCTGTACTTAAGAATTAAAAGGCAAACGAGAGAGTAAGAGCTATTATTGCCTTTTTATTATTTGTATAACTATATTTATATTTTATTAAACTGATTCTTTTTGTATCTGGGTCAAAGCTCATTTCTTTCTTTTTATTTCTGACTTGTGAGAACAGGAATTGTGAAATAAAGTTACATAATAATACTTATGCGTATCGATTGTTTAGTCTCTAATACTGAACAGCTTTCAGACACAAAAGAAAACCTATTTTGTCTATAAACCTATAAACATAGAATAATAAAGTTCATGACCAGCTGTGTTTTGGTTAAAGCTTGTACTGTTTTGCAATCATCTGCTTCAGTTATAAGGATGTGCTACTACTGCTAATCTTTGATGGTGAGTCAAATGAAAACATTTGTACTTTTGCAACTACAGGTTTAATTTTTGTTGCACTTTTAAAGTTTTCATGTGACTCACCATTCTATAACTGATATTTAACCATTATTTAAAACCCATCCTGACCTTGGCTGAATCAGACATCCCTCTTGTCCAAATGTTATTGTTCACTGGCAGACATGGGAAATGCTATTAGCCGTGTTCCCACTGGGGAGGGACTAGACAGTAGGGGTCACTCTCAGTCCTCTGTACCAAAAAAAATAAATAAAAATTGTATATATACACACACACACACACACACACACACACACACACACACACACACGGCATCCACACAGCACAAATCTGCATGGGTGTGTGATAGTCATGTGATTAGTGGTCTCCTCCAAGCACACCAAGGCTCACGACTAGATATCTTTGCACAAAGCATCAACACTAATGATACTGACAAATATTCATTTGAATCCAAATTTCTTGGTGTTTACGCAACTAATCAGTGGCAGCAATTTCAAGACTGGTGCTTTTTGGATCTTCTGCACAAGAGCACGCCGCTAATGGGAGGGAGAAAGGCTAAAAGCTGATGAAATATAGTGTAAGAAAAGCATCTCCGTTTGGAGTAAACGCCTTATGCTGTAGTTTCTCGAGCAGCAGCAGGAGGAGACGAGGGCTTGCTGTGACTGGGGCTGAATATATCCAGGGCCAACTGTGGTGGAGTTCATTAAAAGGAGAGCTTTACAGGGACAATGGACCCTAAACACAGGCTCAGTAAGGCGGGTCTCGAACAACAGGCAGGGCTGAAGAGAACTGGAGCTGCACCATCAGGCCAGTGGTGAACAGGTGCAGGACTCCCTGAACACGCTCTCACAGACCTCGGCTCCACTCAATGGCTATTATAGGCGAGGGGTAGGGGCCAGCGTTATTATTTATTCAGCAGTGCATCCACCAGGGCAGGCTACTGTGCTGGGAGACAGCTGGCGTCGGGGGGGATGGAGGAGTCCCTCGTATCTATTGTCTAACCTGCCCCTTCACCACACACCCATTTCCAGAGTGCCCTTTGTGCACCATCATAGGCTCTAATATTATTAGAGTAGCCAATCAAAGCTGAAAGATACACCCACAAACCATGGTGAAGTAAACAAATGTATTGCCACCCCTCCAAATATACCTCTCTCACTCTCGGTTTGTCTCTCCCCCACCCTCAAACACATGCACACACTCAAATATAACATGTTAAGGCTAATACAGCCACCAGGCTGGGTCAACTTCATTCAAGAAGGCCCATTCATTCAGATCAATGGGGCCTGGACAGATATGGCACTTGAACTCACAAACTGCTGTCTTCCACTGAGCTGCTGTTTTTGATGTAGTGGCTCTGACTTCCCTCAAGCTGGTACCATCTGGACATTACGTTCTGGACTAATGTTTAAAAGTGCAATTTAACTGATGATCCAGGCATGTCCGCCCTCAACCTGAAATCATAAATGTGATTTGGGAGAATGTCATATTTATGAGAAATATTCATTTTTATGTTCCCTATTACTGACATTAATAACTAGCCTTTAAAGGAACATTAACTGTATGTTTTTCAGTATATTCGAGGTTTAAGGAAATGCTGCTTTACAAAGGAGCATCAATATAACTGTAGCGTGTAACAGAATGGCTTTGGTGCAGGCAGCGATGCTCTTCATTTTTCTTTTAATTACCGTTGGCAAGCTCCCCACGAAAAGGAAAAGAGGAAAAAAAAGAGCTTTATCCTCTTGACAGCTTACACAATGCAGTTTTAATTCACAAACACGTATGAAACGTATTACAAACGGAAAACAAGAGAAGCCATTCAGTATGTCGGCAAATAATGAAAAATACATCAGAGGCTAAAAACACTCCGCATTTTGCTTGTGCTAGCTGTAATGTGCATTAAGGAGGAAACTGAATTGGCAGATAGACACAATAAAGTATATAGAGGAAGGGGGCAACGCCTGAGTCATCAGTTACCATCATTGTGATCATGTTTATGGCTGTTGATTAATAAGTTATTACAGCATGCCCAGTGACGCTCCTCAGGGAAGTACCGAGAGCCCGGGTCTAACAAAAAGCTCCGTGCCGCAAACGTGAGAAAGAAAAAGAGCAATGCGCCGTGTTGATGCCACTGTTGCTGCTGTGTTTCACTAGAGTGGTCCGTCATCCCGTCTTGACTCTACGGCGGTTCAGCAGTAACTCCTGCTGAAATTGGCACGGTCTGAAAAGGTAGAGCTGGGGTGTGCGCATCCTTCTCGTTTGCTCAAACTCAGACGCACTTACACACAAACAGACACACACAGAGTCTCCTCCCTCAGAGGTAATGAGAGCAGTAGCAACAGCAGCCTGGCACGGAGTCTCAAGTTCCAGTCATTATGCTGTGCGACATCTGCACATGTTCATGTCTCTCTCTCTCTCTCTCTCTCTCTCTCTCCCCTTCTCTCTCTCTCTCTCTCTCTCTCCCCCCTTCCCTCCCTCCCACCTCTTCCATCCACCTCAAAAGCACTTTAATACCCAGCTATAGCTGCACCACACACACGTACTCTTTTCTTGACGGCAGATGGCAAGTCAACAATCGTCTCCAACATTAGCGATGCCTCGCCACCCAATCAGTAGCCTCCTACACACACACACACACACACACACACACACTGTCTGTCCCACACTGTCGGCCCCCACAGCACCATCTCTTCGGCGACATGATAATAACCTCTTTGTTCGTCCACTACAATACAGCTGCGTAAGCCACGCAAGTGCAAGGGCCCCACTGCTAAATCACATGTGCACGGTACACACGCTCGCACACCCTTCCCATGCACCGCTGACAGGAGGAGTGTGGGGTGCAGAGGAGGCAGTGGCTGTTGCACAGCTGTGCAGCCAGCGACTCACCAAGAAGAGAGACGTATGTGTGGAATGAGTGTCCAGAACTAGAACGTTTGCCTTAGTACTCAGAGCCTCAGTCACACTGCTCATCGAGTGAATAATCCTGCAGAAAGTACATTGCGTAGCGGTGTGTTCCCTACAGCTCTGACCCCAGCACTACAAAGCAACAAGCGCAGAGTGAGGACTCATCATTCATCATTTCACATACAGTACTGTACGCCAACTTTCACACACATTCCTGAACCGAATGTCACACACACACTCAAATGACTTTTTCTCCACATGCAGCCTCTCTCTCTTGCTCATTCTCTCTCCATCACGCTGCAGTGGTGAGTAGTGGCAAGCTCCCAGCATGCCGTGGTGCTGCCGTGCTGAGGCGTTGATGGATGTGGCGGCAGGGTGAGGAGAAGAGAAGAAGCGGTTAGTGCGTGCGAGTCTCAGCTCTGTACTCACACAACCCGGCCACATCCCAAACCTCTCCCTGCTGTAGTGCGCCACACAGTACAGTACGACATTGCTGCTCAGAGAATAAACCGAATGCAAACCCAACGCAAAGAAGTTTTATTAAGCTGTTCAGCTGTCGGGAAGAAACGTACTTTTCAAAATTTACCACATGTGGTGGGTTCTTAATTAAGCTTTGAACCGCAAGCTGTGGAAAAAGATTTTTAAAAAAAAAAGGAAGAAAGGAAGAAAAAAATAAAAAATACTGAAGGCTTATGGCATTATTTTGACTGAATAATAGCCTTGTGTGATACTGTTTTTTTTCCCCCCTGCTTGTGATTTAACATTTAATGAACAATTTAATTGTCCAGAACCAACAAGCTTAAAAAAAATAAATAAATTTAAGTCCTTTTTACAAGGACTAGCATTTTCACCACTTCAGGTTTAAGAGTACAGGAGGGCGTAATTATATTCCCAGCTGTATAGTCAGGAACTGCTTGCCGGCAGCGGCAACTGTAAAAACTCAGCTGGATGGTGGAATCTGGAGTAATGTGCAGTTAATATTAAAAAAAAAAAACAAAAAAAAAAAACAAAAAAAAAACATAACAGTATGTTTTCCGTTTAATCCTTTTACAAATTAGCTGTCTAATGTCCACATGGCCAACAATTTTAAGCGAGTGCTGACTGGCAACACAGAGCAATAAATAAATAAATAAATAAATAAATAAATAAATAAAAATACCCCAGCGTATTTAATGACTTTCTAATTATCATTAAGATTATTTAAGTGTTAGCGCTGCCATTTTTCTGTAGGCCTATTTAATCTTTTTAGATAAAAATCTTTGGCTTCTTTTTTTTTTTTTTCTTTTTTCCATTGCCGTCCCTAATTAATAGTTAATATAGTTGCGGTCGGAAGTTTACATACACTCATCATGGACATAAATGTCATGGCAATATTGAGCTTTCAGTAGTTTCTTTCAACTTTTCTTTTTCTGGGGCAGAATGATTGTACAACATGCATCTTTTCAAAAGAAACAAAAACAAGAATTTGTTTCACAAGTTTTAATTCATTTGGGGTTTTTCTGTAATCAACACAGGAAAAAAAAAATATATACATACAGGGTCAAAAAATATACATACAAACACTTAGCTTATTAATTCAGTGGTGCTGAAAGTTCCAAAATATCCTTTAATTTGCCAAGACCAAACCCTCTTAATTTCCTGTTGGTGATCATGATTGACTACAGCTGGCAGCTTCTCTGTGCCAACATAAAAAGGGTTTGTTTGACAGCACTCATTGGATT
>JANDJT010000169.1:22731224-22767655 GCA_024331685.1 Stegophilus panzeri | reverse complement strand
GTGTACAGCTTGTGTAACAGTGTAAATTTGCTGTCCCCTCAAAATAACTCAACACACAGCCATTAATGTTTAAACCGTTCAAATGTTCAATTCTTTTTTTCAGATCCTCAGAGAGTTCTTTGCCATGAGGTGCCATGTGTATATATTATACACACACACACACACACACACACACACACACACACGTTTCTAATGATAGCCAAGTCAATCATACAGTGTTATTTTTTTTTAATATTCATGATAAACATTCTCCATTTGTAGAAAATGAGGACAGGAGTGGTTGAGAGCCTGTGAGATGGACGGTGTCAATTAATATCTGAGAGTACAAAAGTCCTGCACAAACAATTACATTTTATTCAATTCAATTCTCTTTATATAGTACCTTTAACAATGGACACGGTCAAAAAGCAGCTCTACAGAAATATGGATATGGATTTAGATTTAGGTCCCTAATGAGCAAAACTCCTTAAGGCGACATGGGGAAGTAACCTTAAGAGAAACCGGAGTCAAAGGGAACCCATCCTCACCTGGGAGACAGCGGATAATGTGATTATGAGTCATTACTCTTCCACAACTGTATATTTCCCCGATTTACATGCTGATTAGCTCATTTGCCATTTTATTGATAAGAAAAAAAAGACCACGCTTTTGGCGCACTCTGACATTACTTTGATGCATACTAATACTAGCATACATTGCGTTACATGTTACATTGCGGCGCTCCTACACAAAACGCATACAGGCTGGCAGGTCTGGCAATATAATATAATATAATCAGAGAAAACATCATTACATATCATGGAAGTGCAATATAATTTAGAGACAAATCATTATATCGTATTAGTCTGCTTAATAACTATATTTCATGATATTAGCTCACTATTTTGAAAAATTTTCTGAAGCTGCTTGAAAATAAAAAAAAATAAATAAAAAAAAAAAAATCACAGGTTGCAGTTTTTTGGGCTTGTTTTAAAAAAAAATATAGTGGTGTATTAGCAAAATCTGACAAGTGACTTCCCCCCCCCACACACATTTATGGTCGCTATTTTCCCCAATGCATTGACACTGTCTGCCTCACAATAATATCAGTGCAGTAGTGTATTTTGCCTCCCCACAATTATTACAGGTTATAACAAAAAAACAAGCATAACATTTTCTAATAATAATATTAATACTAATAGTAGTTATGGTTCTAATGTAATCTTTTCCATCTCTCCAATCATATTCTGCTTGCAGGTGATCAGAGATGAGTGGTTAGTGCCTGTCCTTCCTATAAGCTTTGTTGCCGTTGGATGCTTATTATTTATTATTAAATAAATGCTGTTTTTGCTTTTCAAAAAGCGAGTGGTTTCAGTTTAATATTTTGCACGCTCATTTATTGAGGCCGTGACAGGCTAATAATAACGTTGGGCTTGGTTTTTGAAGCTGCAGTCGCTTCAAAATGGTAGGTATTCGTATGATTTGTATATTAGCTCCAATACTTGACAACTGAGATGGCGGCAGATGCGAGTTTTCTTAGAGTAGATGTGAATTGCTCTCCCGCGCTCTAATAGCTAGCAGAAAATAAGTGCAATTTACCACACTGACCACAGCAAAAGAAAGAAAACAAAAAATAGGAAAATCAATACCTAGCTGAATCAAGTGAACAAGTGCACTAATGAGTCTAGCCACCTATTGAGTCTTACCTGTTCAACAGAAAAAAGCCATCTCTGTGTTAGTCTTCACTCTTTCAGATTTCAAAGTTGTCGCTAGCTCTTGAAAGCCATTCTGATATTTATTCTCATTTTAGCACGGGCTCTGTCGCGTTCTCTTTTTGACTGCAGGCTCTCTGCGGTTCTAGGTTTCTATGATGATTGCCGTTTAGAACTAAAAGCAGCCATTTAGGTGACGAGTTTAAATTCTAAGCAACTGTTGTTAGAACAAGCTACAAACACTCCACCATCCTCAGCACTCAGCACAAAGACGAATGACGTCAACTGCCATTTCCCGCGAAATCCAACCTGACAGCTCACATTATAAATCATTATTATAAGCTTACCGTTGCAAATCGGGGTAAAGTAAGGAGACAGATTTTTTTATGTACTTGCTTAATAATTGATTTTTGTTCATCTTTAACCAAAAAAGTTCTGTACTGCAGCTTTAAACAGATTCAAGTACATTCACATAAAATGACTGCTATGACCATTCCATCAGTTTAAGTATTAGGAATGCTGTATGTTGAAATAATGAGATAATAACTCATTATTTTGAGTTATTAAGTCCATACAATGGCATATCATCTTGGAATAATTAGTTAAGTAAAAATAACAATCTATTTCAATACATGTCAAAATAATGACACTTTCCCCCCACAACTTTTAGTTCAGGGCTTTTGTACTTAATAATGACAAACCATGCAATATTATAATATTGTCACATTTAATATGATAAACATCACTACACAGTAATAACAGTGCTAGAACTAGAACTAACAGGATGATCTCTAAAAACCTCTTTCCTTTCCTGTATCTATTCATCTCAAATATTTTCTGCACCCAAGTCAACAAAACAGCTACAGAACAGCATCTTCTTTGGCCATGAAATCCTCTTTCTGCGGCTAATCTGATGTAATCTGCATGTTCAGGGGTCCGTATGGAGGGATTTACAGAGTGATGTCTACGTTCAGATGGGTTCACACAGACCATAGCCCTTGCACCAGACCTGTGATTAAAAACACTGCTGTAATGTTCCACAACTAATTACTCAATCAAGAAACCGTTTTGTGAATCAGTCCCATGTGCATTTCTTTCATCCGGTCGTTAATCTATGCCGTTTAGAACAACACACCAAGCACTAATACTGTAGGTCTTCTAATTAGTAGCTTCATTAACATACACTGATTGTATCATCCAACAATGATGCTTGGCAGGTTGGGGGGGGGGGGACGGACACAACAACAATTGCTTTAAGCAATGTTTTCAGTAGGTGGGATAAATCATTAAATGCTCATGTACTGCATATACAATGTGCAGCTGTATCTATAGCCAAATACCAGTAGCACTTTTAGCAGAGAAGCAAGCAGGTGGAAAGTAAGCGGACACCCAACATCTCTGTTTCAGACATGGCTCGGCAGTGTGTTTCCACCGTAATGAACCAGAAAACTACTGCCCCGTTTCAGTCAGGGCATCAGTGCGACTGTTTTAAAGCCGTTATAGCTGCTTCTTTAAAGCAAGCCGACAGGCCCGGGTGCTGCCAGCCGCACACGTTGGTGGAGTGTTCTCCAGTGCGAGCGCGAGCCAGGCCAGCTTATCTGGTAATTTATGGCTGCCTCAGAGAGCAGGCCAGTCATTACGCATACAAGCGGCTGCCTCTACCTAAGTCACGCGCTGGATGCCCCTCACCTCCCCGCCTACTCCCCCTCACCATTACCAACAGCAGTAATGAGGGGGATGAGAGCTGCTAATTTGAAAACTTGGACATGGCCAGTGGACCATATGGCAAGCATTTATCCTGTCTGAAAGCCATGCTAACTGTTACTTACATGATTAGGACAAGATTCTACAGTGGAGAATCCCCCTGCTCCTTTTTGCTTCACAATTTATATATATATAATGAGTAACTGTAACAGAATGGCGTGAAGAACAAGCAATAACACAAATAAATACAATTTTTAAAAAAATTAAAAAGCGTACTAATTGCCAACTTTTTAAATCATAGCTCAAACGCCAATTTGGCTAATGCCATTTAGAATTTAAAAATAAATAAATAAATAAATAAATAAATAAATGAATGAATGAATGAATGAATGAATGAATAATGAACCCATCACCGTGTCTCTATAATAGTTTTAGATGTCAGAACTTATTTGGTCCTTGTATCTTCTTACTCTTATCTTCATACTCACACATGCCTACCTTAGCAGCACCAGGCTGTGAATAGATCGCATGCCTGACACTACACAAAGGAGCACTAGTGAAGGCCGGACTTCAAACAGGAAGATGCCTGGAGTCAACTGTGAGGGCCAGGGTCACAAAGCATGCGTGCCAGCTGAGAAAGCAGCCATGTGTTCCTTAATGTATATCATTTACTGAGAAGTAAACAGCTGCATGCTGCACACCGACTGCATTCTGCTCTCTCAACGCAAACCCACTGCTGCTGCACAAAAATAGCGCTCTCGGTTTGCACACATAAACTTAAAGTCAAACCCTTTGTGACTATAGGAATTTTACAGCTTGACGTACTGTAAGATCAGCTCCTAATCAAACCTCATTTCGTGATGAGGTTAAAACACAAATATATACAGTGGGGTCCACTAGTGAAAACTTAATTTAAATTTTTTTTTCCTTCATTACACATATCAGCTAATCATCATAACTCGAATGAAAAGTAGAATTTTAAATGTATAGAAATATTTACATGGATTTCAGGATTGCTTAGTGTTCTATACAGCTCCCTTTGCTTTACTGACAGCGAGGACTCGAGCTGGCACGGACTCCACACGTTACGCCTGGTTCACACACACTCCGTTTGCAGCGTGTTTGCGGTTCAGAAGCAGCACGCACCATTGCGTTTTCATACGAGACGCGCTTGCAGCGTGCAGTTGATCCGCGGCGGAACACATTCACAAAAGGACACGAAGGTGGAGGGTGACAGGACTTTGAATGAAGTTTAGAGCAACACAGTACAGTAATACAATCTTTCATAGGCGTATTCGTGTTTAAACGCCAATAAATATAAACAGCGTAATATTCCGTTCGTTACTTCTATATAGATTACGTCGCTCGAGCAAGTGGCAAAACATTTAAACATGGTACTTCTCTTGTGTGAAAAGGTAGTGTCTCAAACATTTTAAATGAAATCTTACCATGCACACAAACAGCCGAGGAAACTGCCTCCCACGTCTTTTCTTTTGCATTTAAAATCTTTATACAAGAAATCCTGCAGGTCGTTCACAATTTTCTCCGACCACCAGTCTATCACGTGATTGCACTTTCTGCTGAGATGAGAGTCACCCCCCATTAGTATATCTATACTTCAGATATAATTTTGACAGCATTGATTATTTTTGCAACTCCTGGTAAGTGTTTTGGTTTTCGTTATTTTAAGGCAGAGCTTCTCAACCTTTTGTAACTAAAGCACCCCCAAGCCTCCCCCATCATGTGGCACACATACATATATAGACATATACACACACACACACACACACACACACATATATATTATATATATTATATATATATATAAAATGTTTTTGATAGATTTTTTTTCTTTTGTGTTTTAGTAGTTTATTCATTACTTTTCACAACTTGTGATTTAAAAAAAAATACAACTTTTATGACTTTTATAAAACTATATAACAGACAGGTATGAAACATGAATGATCAAAAATGTTTCTGAACACTATAACTACTTTGAACAAGAGAACTAGGCTGTAATAACGTGGACTATTTTACATGTAAAACATGTTGCGTTCCATTCATCTTGCGTTCTACTAACATTCACATACGAATGATGTAAATTGGGATGAAGGGTGCGTCTCGTTATCCATGACATTGTTAAATCTCCGGCTCTCAGCCTCTCACTGAACAGAGCAAACGCAGAGAGAGGTGAGAGTGCAGCGGGAAAGAAAGACCTCGCACTTGCAGGACAGAACTGGCCACATTTGGAAAGTCGCTAAGGTTTGTCGCAAGGCGCTTTTTTTTTTGCAAAAAAGTCACTAAAGGAGTCTGAAAAGTTGTTAAGTTGGCAGCACTGGTCTGCATTGGCAGCTAAATAAAAGGTAGGCTAAGCTCCGCCTCTCCCCAGCAAAAAGAAAATACAGAGGGAGAGGGAATGCGGGTTTTTTATTTATGCACATTCTATTTGAAAAGCAATAAAATACACAGAGTACCAAAATGAGTACCCTGTCTGTGTTTTGTTTCTTGAAAACAATTCGCACTCCCTTCTGATCTCTCTGCGCCCCCCCGGTTGAGAACCACTGGAATAAAGCAATAAGGAGACTGTAAAAAAACAGTAGTATACTTTAATTATATGCATTTATGGTGGAAATTTCCGTGTCAATCCGTGTTCATGTTGACCATGAACTATGTGCCATCACTTTAATTCAGTGCGTGCAGCACAGCAAAAATAGACTCTCTGTGGAAACCGCAGCACTCCTACAACGCACTAACCTGTTAACATGGGCACAGAGGAAAAAACCGCACTGCAAACAGAGTTCATGTGAACCTGGCCTTAGATCAAATCCATCAGAGTGACGTCTGAAAAACATGCTTCGATGGAAGGAATAAAACTCAAATTCTGATCTTTAATATGGTCAATGTCACAAATTTGCTTCAATTTAATTAAGGACCTAGAAATAAATGGCAGAATCACGAATCAGTCACGCCAGGATTTGCAGAAATCAACGCAAAAATCAAGCTAACATGATTAAGAAATATTCAGAGGAGCTTGCAATTTTTCAAAATTTCCGCAGATTTGGGCCTAGACGCATTAAGTGACGTCATCGCGACGCGCATTTAGCCAAAACCCTCTTTGATTCACGTGCGTCGAACACGAACGCAGCTAAAAGGTCACGTTCGCCAACAAACGTCACTGTGATAGACCACGCAAAACTATTTCGTGCGATTGCAATGTCGTCAGTTCGAGAGGGTTTTCTGCAAAAAAAAAAAAAAAAAAAAAAAAAAAAAAAAAAAGCAAATTTGGAAAAAAAAAAAAAGACGCAGCAAAAGCAAGCATTTTTGGCTGAAACAATCAGGAAGAAATTTCTAAATGCTGTACAGACGGATGAATATTCAAGATATTTAACATTTCCTTCTTTTAAAAAAAAAAAAACAAAAAAAAAACAAAACGTGCTGTTTATTTCCAAATCCCAAAAAACAAATTCCAGATTTTCAATGTGGTTTCACACTTCTGGATCCCACTTTAGTCATAAAACAGAGACCAAAACAGTGTTGAATTATACAATCTCCACAAAATGCTTCATTTATCAACAATGGTTTTGAGTTTTTAACCTCAAAACTGACCAATTTAAGAGAGTGTCTTTGGGTTGGGGGGGGTTGGGGGACGGATGGGTTGGAGGGTCAAGACACATTGAATAGCGTCAATGTGTCTGGAACTGTACTGGAGGGATGAACACCATCCCTCCAAAAGATATTACACCAGACAGTTTGGTGCTTTGGTGATGGTGAATCTCCCATAAGTGTTCAACTGGGTTGAGATCTGGTGACTGAAGACCATAGCATATGATTTATTAAATCATTTTCCTTCTCATGAAACCATTTAGTGAGCTCTTGTCCTGTGAATGGGGGTGTTCCATCCTCCCATCAGGATAGAAATGTTTCATCATAGGATAAAAGGCGTCAGCATAACTTTGTATAAATTTGCAGTGATTCTTCCTCTAAAAAGGTTTAAACCTGAACCAATGGCATACAAAATGCCTCCCATTTCACAACAGAACCACTGGTTTTAATACTGGTTTTAAACCTGCACAAATGTACTACACACACACACACACACATACACACATACACACACACACACATACATACATACATACATACATACATACATATATATATATAAACCCATGATTTATCATGCAGCAGAAAATCCAGTGAATTTAAAACAATCTTGAAAGTAATAACGCCAAAGTCAGCGAGACCAGACACAGATGAGTGTTGAGTGAGGTCAGAGTGACCATGCAGCTCTCTCATTTCAGACCATTTCATGGGAAATGTGTGTGGCTAGTGGATGAGCTAAAATGTGTCTGCAACAAGAACGTTTTCTTCGTCCATTTCTATGAAGCTGAAACGCTGCAGTCATTTGAATCGTACGCACACGTACACTACATCCCAACGGATTACACAAAAGCCCACCTACTGTAGAAGACCGATACGTCTCTTCACCCCTGACCTAGTTTGCGTATACGGCTATAAGATTTACAGTAACGGGTCCAGATGTACAACTAGATCCTCTCGCCTTTGACCCAATTCTCCTCCATCCTGAGGTGTGACCTTCTCATCCTCCACAAGCGGCGCTCATGACTGAGGGCAAAAGGGTCGACGCTAATATTTACCGGGCTGGAATTATGGGTCACATTAAGTATAAGCAGCGCTAATCGGAGTCGTTAGTGTAATGCGCACAGGAGCTCATCCGCAGTCTCTACTATGACACAGGAGCGTACTCTACAAGTTAGTGAATTAATAATGCCTGTAATGACGACAGAATCGGGAAGACCGTCTCACCAGCTGATGACAAATTTCCATTGAGCCCACACGCTTAGATAGCATGTCAAGAGATAACATGTCTACAGTATATTAACACTGGAGACGAACCGAAATTGGGACGATCAGTTTAATAGAGAATAGGGGACATTAAGACATTTTATTTATTAACACTGTCATAATAAAACATTTTGTTTTATTATGAAAAAAAAAACAAAAAAAAAAAAACATTTACACAGGCACAGAGTATAAAAGGAGATTTACAGGAATATAAATGTTTGGAGTGTGTGCACTGACCAAAATCACACGTACTGAGGCAGAATGATAAATCAGACAGTTAAACAGAGCTGTAATTATGTGCTTAAACACTTCGGTGTCCACATTAATCATAATCACATAAGCACTGAAAAGAATCACATCTTTTCCACAGGATATCCCTGACTTTACCTAAGAAAGTGGGCAGTTCAGCAGAAACACATTCAATCCCAAAACAATTATTCACACCTCCAGAATCTGCTAGTGTAGGAGATAGCAGCTTAAATCATATAATATTTTTTGCTAAAGCTAAAATATCCTGCCAACAATCATTCATCTTCGTTTCCCAGTAAAACCCCCAGGCTGAAAGCTCGGTCCCGGTCTTTCATTCTGTTGCTGAAATTAGCCCGCTCCTAACTCGGCCTGGATTAGCCACCTCTTTGTGCTCTTTGCACAGGCTACTTTACTGAAGGCTAAAAACAGATTCCACTCTCCTAATCTAGCCCACCCAAACTGCACCCTTTTAATCCCTGGGATTAGTCTAGCATTTCCTCTTCAGTCGCACTCTGCCACTGTTGGTACTCAGTGGCACAG
This sequence comes from Stegophilus panzeri, assembly GCA_024331685.1. Taxonomy (NCBI): domain Eukaryota; kingdom Metazoa; phylum Chordata; class Actinopteri; order Siluriformes; family Trichomycteridae; genus Stegophilus; species Stegophilus panzeri. Next base: position 22,758,605 of record JANDJT010000169.1, on the reverse strand, counting down.
TGAGGAGCCAGAGGACTAAAGACATAACTTACACTCTACATCTCACCTGAGAACGGTCGTAAAAAGCTTAGCCCTAATCTCAGCTGTTATGAAGCAAATGGCAAAGTTAAACACACATCAGCTGGGACAATTTATCACAGAGGACACAAACAGATCACAAGCAATCTAAGGGGACGTTTACACGACAACGATGTACTAAAAACTGAAGTTTTTCCTTTGCGTTTTCGAAAAGAAGTTTCTTGTACAGACGACAACGTTGTCAAAACCATCCCCGGTCACACGGATCCACGAAAACGAGTAAAACCGCTGTATTAGATAAGATAAGACTTTATTAATCCCCAGATGGAGAAATTAGAGTGTCACAGCAGCAGCAAGACAGGTGAAGAAAAAATAAATAAGAAGAAGAACAATACAGGGATATATATAAAGAGTATATACAAGATGTATTAATATGTATAGACATGTCAGGCCAGTAGTTGGCGATTTGTAAAGAAACACTACGCGTCTGCGCACGTAAGCATTCACGTCAACGTGTGCGCCATATTGATCCGGGCAAGACTGCAATATAAACAAATACAAGTAAACGGGGGAGCTGTGGTTTGTGTGGCTAAAAAAAAAAAAAAAAAAAAGCACAAAAACGTTTACATTTCTCAAGCGATTTCAATGGTTTATGATCTACGTGGAGTACAAAAACAATTTCTGCTCTAGTTACTTAGAATCTCGATAGTTAGACTAGGAAAATGATTCACTGTCATAAGGAACTGTGAAAACTCACGCTTGTCAAGCATAGATTTGGCTTATTTTTCTTGGTTAATAAACGCTGAGACGTCCCTAATGTAATATAATGTAATGTACATGAAATACTGAAGAAAATCGAAATAGTGCAAATACTGTACAGTACAGTAATAGTACAGACACTGGCAGTCAGTCTGCTTTCTATATTTTATTAGCAATAAATGGATACAGATATACTCCAAAACAGACAATTACAAAGATAATAAGGTTTTGAACACCTTCATCGGCGTAGATGTGGGTTAATAATGTGGCGTATGTAACAAACACGTCTCCGCTGGGCGTAGTACTGATGCGGTAAATCTACACTTTGCTGGAGAAACGTCAATAAAATCGAAATCTCGAGCAGCGCAAACACAGTCCTGTAGTGTTGACTGTCCCGCGCGTTGTTTTGAAGTACTCGTGCGCATGCCTATAGACTGAACGCATAATACGCGTGCGCATGACGTCATCGTTTTCACAGATTCTCGTTTCTCTACGTTTACACAGAGACGAGAATGGCGTCGTTTTCAAAAACTTGCACTTTGAGACCCGTTTTCAAAAGTTCTCAGGCCCCGAAATGCCGTCGTCGTGTAAACGAACAGCCGAACCGAACCGCATATAAAAGTGTTCCGATTTTAGTTGAAAACGTCGTCATGTAAACGGCCCCCCAAGACTTCGTATTCAGTTTTAAACGAACCAGAGCCTCTTGTGTAAAAATAGACTTCCCACAAATGAATTAGATATTTAAAATACTAGGCTTAGCACAGAAGAATAAAGTTCACTGAGCTATGAGCTGCTGTCGGTTTTGAACGGAAGAGCAGAAACAGACGGCCAGCCCTCACTTAAACGGTCTTTAGTCTGCAGCTGTTTCCTAATCATCTCCCCGAGGAGTGCAAGGCAAGACGAGCCAACGCCCAGAGCCACAGCAAGAGGGCAGCATGAGTCTCTCCCTTCTCTCACCAACACCAGCTTTCAGCTGTCTCTTCATCAAACTTGCTGAGAATAACTAGCTTTGATATTACCCTTGAAGAAGTGAACAGATCCCAGATCAGACACAAACTAACATCCATTTGTGCTCCTGTTTCACACTGCGCGCCAAAGCGAGCAGGTCAAAGTCCTAGCCATTTGAAAGCCATACTGACACAACCTCATTAATCTCCGTTTTCGATTACAGGGCAGAAGAAAGAAGAGAGCGTGAGGGAGGAGGTGTCAATAGACAACAAAAGCTGGGAATAGCGCAGCCTCTCTGGTGTGAGCCAGATGACCAGATCTTTCTTTGCTCCAGTCAGGCCGCGAGACAGATCAGCGGGAAGCCTGGGTGAGAACAGCGAAAGGCTGGAAGCCTAGTCCCCTACACACTCCTCCCCATACATAGGCTTTGACTACAGCAGTCATCTAGAGAGCCCACAACAAACAGGTGTTCCGTTTCACACCCGCACGCATGCACGCGCGTGCGCACACACCCGCACCCCCCCTCACGCATAGAGAAAACTGTTGGGGAGTCCACTCTGTAGGCAGCTGCAGCTATAATTATCCAGAGGGCTGTGGTGGCAAGTGCGGCAGAGGCTTTGTGTAAAAAGTTTGGCTAAAAGGAGGCAATGAGGAGAGGAGGATGTGAATTATTTATGGGAGGCCATCATGTGGGAGGGAAGCGATACCCACAAAGAACTGCATGGCCAGCAGATGCATTCAAACACACACACACACACACACACACACACACACACACACACACACACACTATAACACTAAAGGTGAATACAGGCACACACACAAATATTCACAAGTGCTGGAAATACTAGTTATGTATGTTTACTGTGGTTCCATGTATACTGGGTAACCACCAGAGGTGATGAAAATGACTTGGATAACATCTCACACTTGATCATCCCAACCCGTTCCAGCATGAAGACACCCCTGTGCACAAAGCAAGCTCCATGAAGACATGGTTTGCCAAGGTTGGTGTGGAAGAACTCGAGTGACCTGCACAGATCCCTGACCTCAAACCCACTGAACACCTTTGGGATGAACTGGAATGCTGAGTCTGTGCCAGGCCTCCTTGCCTAACATCAGTGCTTAACCTCACTAATGCTCTGGCTGAATGAGCACAAATCCCCACAGCCATGCTCCAAAATCTAGTGAAAAGCCTTCCCAGAAGAGTGGAGGTTATTACAACAGCAAAGGGGGATTAAATCTGGAATGGGATGTTCAACAAGCACATATGGGTGTGACTGGTTAGGTGTCCAAATACTTTTGACAGCATTGTGTATCTGCGTAGAGTATCCTTTTATCTCTTGGTGGCTGAGGTGAGTGTACTTCATACTTTTTGGAGGTACAAGCTTGAGCTGGGCTCCTTCGTCATCTTACTATACTTGTAATCAATCCCTCCTGGACTGTGTGCAAGTTAGATAAACTTAACAACCATACATTTGCGATGCCTCCCTGTGCACTTCGGCTCAGATAACAGTCTCTTGACTAGCGAGTCTGCTGTGACGTACCACTCTACGAGGTCCATTTCCTCTCCATGGGCATTAGTTCCAGGAAGTCTGCACTGCTTCCAACCATGCACCTTCTCTAGGTTCCACAAAGTAACCATCTCCGAACACCTTTCCAGTCAGTCCTAGGTGGGTCAGTCACTCATGACGTTGTGACAAAACCCCTTTGGTTTTGTCATTTGGAAACAACTCTGATCCAGCGGGAACGTGGCGAGAAGGTTCCACGGAGTGATTGCCAATGACGACGGTACGGTATTTATGTCAAATGCGACATCGTACAGTCAGACTTTAGGACTTTCCTGAAGGTCTCAGCATGCGTGCTGATCATGCATAAGAAGGTATCCAGATCGTTCTCACCTCCCGGGTTAGTTAGCAGGTCCCGAAAACTTAGCCGCCCCCCCGACACACACACACACACATAAGAACAGGACAGCGAGTAGCTCTAAAATGGTCATGTGAAAAGTAGTGCAGCGTCTGTTCCCCATGCGACAACTGTCAGGACCGAGTCATCTGAGCAGTAGTGGGAAACTGGCTTTCCCGTTCCACTCGCAGTCCCTGGCAGCTCAGTGATACAGAATAGAAGAGTACTTCTCTCAGTACAGCGCAGTCCCACACAAAGAAAAGGCTGCCCCACATTCTCAGTGCCTACTGCTGCATCTGCTACAGAATTAGGGCCACAATTCGAGAAATCCTATGCTTATTCACACAGGACGCAACACTTCACACAATCCACACTGCAAAGTTCAGTTCTGTTCAGTACAGGCCAGAACAGAACATGATTGCAATCAAGCGTTAATACCTGTACCTGGGGTGGCAGCTGTAATTACAACACAGTTCATTTAAAAATATGACACGAGACAGGAGGACAGTAATCAAACGACACGTTTGTACTTATTCTGGAATCACATGCTCCGCATTTACAGGCCAAACAACCACGCAATCTTTTATAGATTATGGGTTTAAATACAGTTCTGTGCATGTGTGAGAAAGAGTGCATATGTGTGTGTGTGTGTGTGTGTGTGTGTGTTTCTATGGGGTTTGCACTTCATTCACTGCAGTGGAAAAAGCAGCAGGATGTACCGGCTTTGCATTGTAACAGGCAGGGCATACAGAGCTAGCCTAGACTAAAATGATGGTTAAAACGGCAACGTGTTCCGTTAGACACGTCAAACGGCTGACTAAGTATATCGCTGGAACATTTTCTATGTGAACTGGCCTTTGGTTTTTTTGTGTTTTTTGTTTGTTTTTCCTCTGAGAGATATAAGAAGCAACTTAAGGCATTACTAGTGATTTCATATTCACACAGAAATATTTTACTACACTAATAACTACTGCAGGACAGTTCCTTCACGAGAACTACTACTAAAAAGCTCACTTTTCATAGTGCGATGGTGTCAAAGATTAGTAAAGTCACCTACCTGGTTGTGTTGGTTCATGGTAGGGAGGCAGAAAGCAGAAAAAGGAAGAAGATAGGAAAAAAAAAAAAAAAAAAAAGTTACTATTTATAATTTGAGAGAATCAAATGACCTGTGTGAGTACACAGTACATTATACGCTTATTAAGATGGATCACGCTTATGATGTGGCAACCAATTATTACAAAACTACTAAGTAATAAATAGACTAATTTAATCATGTTTACAAATGAATGTAGAACAATTCCGAGAACAAAACTACTCATTTACACACACCCACAACCCTTCTCTCCCTCACGCTCACTCACTCTCTCTCTCTCAACAAAGGTGCATGATAAATGAGACCTGTAGCTTGGCCATCACTACAAAAGGCCACTGAGTGTGCACACTTAAATGTGGTTTAAAGAACATGGCCCTCCAAGTGAGGAGGCAAGCACACATGCAGGAGCAAGAGCAGGCACGCGCACACACACACACACACACATCATTGTGGAGCCCACTTTATACTGAAGACACACACACACGCCTACAGCAAGTAACACTACCACGATGTATCCAAGCAGGAATATGAAATATAATATATTATATATATATATATATATATACACACACACACACACACACACACACACACACACACACGTGTATAACTGTAGGAATTCTAGCAGATACTCTCAAATGTGAAATCTATGCAAGTTTATACCTGATTCGTACTTTTATACATGTGTGTAAATGCAGAAATGTTTTACACTGTAAACTATTCTAGAAAAGAAATACTATATGGGTTTACTATGTTCCTAACCTCCCTCCAAGCAAAGAGAACATTTAGGACCTGTTTTCTGTACACTATCAATATATCAATACATCCTTTTAAACTCATTAAGAATTATCGTTGTTTTTTTCTCTCCAAAATCTAACACCGGATTTGCATCTCGATATTTCCTGGTTGGAGTAGAGAGACGACGTGCAAATGTATGTTTACGTCGAGTTCACCCTGAACTGGACTGTTGCAGTTCTGCTTCTTGAGCTGAAGGTGGTGCTGCGGGACACCTGCTCCACCGTGTCGCACTATACTGAGTCACCATTAGCAACCGGGCCTGCTGCTTTAATGGCAGTTTTACACAGCTGTGGTGACAAGGAACACTCTCAGACCACTTCGCTTCCTCCTGCGCACTCTCTATAGTGTCACTCGGCATGGCCAAAACAGCAGGCTTATATATCTATAGAAGCACTTCCTGCACGTTGTGGTTCAATGGTTGTAAGACGTGCAAATTATTGTGTATTTCTTCAGCTATCAGTGGCACCCTACCAATCATCATCAATGTCTTTGATGGCTTTGCAGTCTGAGGTGTTTTTGTTTTTGTTTTTTTTTTTATTCCCCAGGAAGATATAAACATTAATCTGGACTCTTGCGATATAAACAACAGAGAGAAGAGAGGATTCTCCTCTCTTTCTGAAGAGGCGATAAAAGTTCTATGGAGTAAGCTGAATTAAGACATGGAAAAAACTAAAAAAAAAAAAAAAAACCTAAACAAAACAAAAACACACCGTCATGTCAACACCAAAACAACAGTTGTATTGTTCACAATTGTTTATTGCTGGCTTTGGCACTATAGTACATTGTCACTGGTTAATAGTGGAGTTGTCTCACTGAAGACAGGAAGTCACAATAAAAGGCGCATAAAAGAAATGTTTGTTTTGTCGGCATAGTGGCACCATAGACTTCCTCATTTCCATGCCACTGAAAAAAAAAAACATCTTTGCTCCAAACACAAAGAAAGTTGTCTCTCCAACCCCCTCCCTCCCTCAACCTCCCCCCCACCCCCAAACAGGACGGTGGGGAGATACTGGAATTGGGAGGTGGTGTAGTCGTGCAAGGAAGACCTCTGCTTTTGAGCGCAACAATCCAAGTCTTTGTTTAATCCCAAAGAGACGTTAAGCCTTGCGCTGTGCCTGTTTCGAATAGCAATTAGTGAAAACTTGCCTCATTCCACAGGACTTGTCTGGAAACTGGAGTCTGACTGGCTCACTCTCTGATGCAAAGAGCCAAGAATCATACATACAGTAAGTGTATCCTTCCTCAAAATAGTGACTTTCAACCTTAAAAACAACTACTTCTTAATACGTGCTGCTTCCGCACTGAAATGTCAGCTTCCTCTCAGCTGGTTGTCAGATTCTGTTGTCGGCCTCAAGATAAAGTTCTCTGTGCTCCTGTCGTCACCAAAGCCATCGCGAGCGCAAAGAACTGGCCATGAAGCAGTGTGTATAAATACATGCACACCTGCATCAACCAGTGTAGCAATACAGCTTCATTTTCCGTAAACAGCATTTTTTTTTTATTTTTTAATCAAACCTCCTGTGGTAGCCCTGGCCTACTGTATGGCAGAACTTAAACTGAGCACTTAATCGGTTGCATAATGAATTGCTCCTTAACCAACAGCTATTTGAATAAGTTTGCACAGCAGACGAAGAGTGATCAACCCACTGCTTTGGGCTGTGTGCCACAGGCTGAGGTTTCTAAGAAGGAGTTTTCAGGTGCACACTATTTATAGAGGACTCTTCATACCATGGCAGGGACATCACATCACATCACACCACACCACACATCTGCAACATCTGCACATTCCTTCACCTCACGTGAAGTTGAACTGGGACAACATGCCACCTTGTCAGTATATGCGCACACTAAAAGCCCCTTTCATTTAAAAACAATAAATAAATAAATAAATAAATAAATCTTCCACACAGATTGTCTACATTTTATTCCAATCATGATGAACTATCAAGTTTCCAAAAACAGAAATATACTGCTTTTATAGAAACAGTAAGGTAACAGAAGTATAACAGGGATATTGTTATAGACTACGTTTACATGGACAGCAATAAACTAATTGTTGACCTTATTGTGAATAAGACAATATTGTGATTAAGGTGTTTACATGAGTTGCTTTTAGAATATTCCTTTCATGTTCCTGTTTAACATGTTATAGAACACAGATCGATTAACATCACACGTCATTACGTCCCCAAGCCACGCCGTCCGACGTTCCCTCCAGAATTTCACGTATCAACATACAGTTGGTCTTCGTTATGGTACCATATACAGTTTGGGGTGTTTCATTTTACGAAAGTTTCAAGTGCAGTTAATTATTTGTCATGCTATAGGTGCAAATAGACGACTGCTTGAAGCCGTGGGCTGCGTCCAAAACCGCATACTTACCTACTATATAGTAGCAGAAATACGTGTATTTTGCCTACTATATAGCAGGTAAGTACGCGGGTTTGGACGCAGCCATGCTCTATTGTTTGCCCTCAAACGTTTGAGCACTGCCATATGTGTATGTGTCCTGTCGCAAAATGTGGCAAAAAGGTGTGAGATTAAGGTGTTTGTATGTCTGTAATGAACTTCGATAATACGACTAAAATAATTCGATTCGTGTTTACTTCGAGTATGATTTTAGGTGGATTAACGTAATCAATAATCGCTGTTTACATGGTAGTCTCTTAATCAGAGTATTGTCTTAATCGGGTTAATATCGGATTATTGTTGCCTACGTAAACGCACTGACTGTCACTTAGGGCTAACTTCCTCCAATAGACTCCCGCTATTACACTTCCCGCGATCCTAAGATCAACCCAGTGATGTTTTGTGTTTTTCAGGATAGGTCTGTCAATCTGACCGAGTAGATGATTAGCTGACAGTAAATAAAGGGCAAAGCAGTGTCTAGAGATTTTGTTCCCCTGAGATGTTTTAGTCGCACCCACAATGTATACTAGTTTAAAGCCTGACTCTGACTCTTTAAGGTGCAGCCATTTTGTAGTGTTGTCCAAATTTTCAATGACATTCCCTGGACAGTTCACGATATCAATATTCATTGTTCACTGTGAATCCAGTGTACAACTGAGGCACATTATTTCCACACCAAAACACACAGTCATTTCTTTCAGCTTGAAAAGTACTTGTCGGGGTGGAGACCAGAACTTTCTAAGTCAAAATGTCGTTTATATACTAAAAATATTTAGACTACAGCGCTGCTGAAGGCTCGGTTCTAATTGGTCGATTGTGCTGAATCATTTTCTTAATAGCTCCAGCTGCAAGGTTTATATAAGCATTCTTCTTCTTATTTAACAGATGTAACAGCTTGATGGGGAAATGCATGCTGAATCTCATACCCCGATGACGATGCGAATAAAAGGCATTCGTATTCATTATCAGTTCTATAGTAACACCTTATACAGAGACTTGCTGCACACGAACAATGGGAACAATAACAATGTAGTTATTGGAAAACAATCAACTTCAGGTGTGATAACCGTAACTGCTTCGTGTTGGGCCACATTACACAATCCCATCATTCGTTATATATACAAAATATATAAAGAAAATATGTAGGGAAATTCTTATTTAATGCCCACTAACAAGTGCGCTTACTAGAAAGTGTCGAGAGTTCATAGACTACAAGACTCTTACTCTGCGTTCCTTCTAATAAACCATCGATACTGTACAGAAAATGTTACAAAATGGTTGGATATTACACAGTGGGGTGAGGTGTACAGGTGGAGTGTGATGTATTAAGTATGAAATGAAATGTGCTACAAGTACTAACATGAGGTAGGTGCGTTGTAGTGTTGTATCAAGACAATGGCAGTGAACTTGAACAAAAGAAAAACATGTTTGGTGTCAGACTGCGTGAATATAAGCATAGTGCAATTATAGACCAGTGATACAAGACGTTTGAGTGAGGGATCAATTTCCCGCCCAAGCGAAAATTCTATTTTAACGTTTCCTTTTCATTTATATATTGTTTGCCTAAAAAAAATCTACTTGATTACCTGCTCGATTGGTACCATACTGATTAAAGCCAAAATATTTGCTGTTGCTGTTATAGGGTGATCTATGACCGTCTGATGGCTCTGAGAATAGGCCAGGACTCACAAAATTCATACAACAAGGAATAGCTCAGAAATGGAGACGTGTTACGTTTTAAACATATTTACACCAGCAATTAACTCTAGATTGTTTAAAACGAACTCCACAAAGAGGAGACACAAAATAAATGTTTACAACACACAAGTCTCGAGTGTTTATGTTGTGCATGCGGACACTTGAAGAGCACAATGCAGTCGGAGCTCACTTAGCGAGCAGGCATCTCCTTGGCAACATCAGGCAGTACATAATGCAGCAGAATTCTAGACCCTTAATGCACACACTTGGCACATGAGCAGGATGGGAGCAGATGCACAGTGGAGCATGCATACAGGGGTTAACCCTGTCCCACACGCACTGTACAGAAGTGGAGGAGGCCCAATTGCGCCTAATCCGCACCGAGGCCCAGCTTTTTGTCTGTTATCCATTATTATTGATATGGCCTCATCGCTCAGTGCCATCTGCAGGCTTTTATGCACCCAGCTGCCCGCTTTGTTTCAGGAAGGGCTCACATACAAAGGCAGCGTGGCCCCTTCGGCACTAAGGGGAGCTGTCCTTGACCCGCACCCCCATCAACCACCCCCCCAGTTCTCAAGCTCTCAGCTCTGGGACACCACAGTCCAACAGCTGCCACACTCCAAAAGCCAGGCCAGAGACGAGGGGCTGTTATTTGAGGCCCTCTGTCACACAGCTGGGCCTGCCACAGAGGACATGGGGACCTGCAGCTCAATGCCTCAATGGTGCGCAATCTTTGTGTTTATCCATGCAACATGATTTTCAGGCTTAAACAGTGGTGTGAAAGAATCAGCAGCATTTACGACTTGAGCTGGAATGCTAATCAGACAGGCCTAATTTTAACCACACCTTCTCTTCATCCTCAGGGAGCCCAAAATCAGTTTAACATTACAAATACCTACAAACACGCATTAGGCTTTTAATCTAGAGTTAAAGAAGTACTCGAAAACAAGAACAAAACAAGCACTCTTTCAATATCCAAAAGTCCCCTTAGGAGCTTAGCTTCCAAACATAGCATTATTTTTTTTAATTTTTTACCTTGACTTGAACACAATTAGCTTCAGCGAGCATGTTTGTGCAGTTTCTGCCTGCCAGTGTGTACCATAGCTCGGGCAGCTCTTTAACATAGTTTATGGCAGCAGTAATACTGCTTGCAAATCTTTAATACTGCTCGAGTGTGACGGTTCATCGTGTTCTTGTACCAAAACTCCAAGTTTCAGCTTCAGACAAGAGAGCTGTTTAGAGTGGGCTGCTCTGCTTTCGCTCACTTCAATCTTCCAGCGCCGCACTGGCCAGGCCAAGACCGTGGAGCGCATAGTAATAATAATTCCAGCTAAAAATAACCACCCCCCTCTGACAGCTCCTCATATCGGAGAGCTGGCGCTCTGCACTTGATGAAAGCGCACGGCAGAGAACCCTCACCAGGCCACAGTGTTTTTATAACCTACTGCAGCACAGCTGTGTTCACTGTATGCCCAACATTCGGAGAGAAAATTGACTATTTCATTGGGAATCCGGGACTGCGTGTGGTGCGGCGCTTTTTTTTTTTTTTTTAGCAGAGGCTAAACCAACTGCCGAGCTCCGTGTAAGGCATGACAGGCTCACCTGTGTCACTGGGTTGGGGTTGGCATTTCCTCCGAGTGACAGCTCACTCTCATAAGCTTGACAGCCTCTGCTGAGGGCTAGGGATGTTACGGTGTTGCAGTTTCATGGTTAATCATTGTGTATGAATGGAAGATTACCCCACTGTTGACTTTTTCCAAAATACCAATTAAAATGCATTTCTGTCTATTACCATCTACAACTATCAAGGTCCTTAACTCTAGTGGTTCTCTTCCTTTTTCCTGGCTGGCTGCAACTCCCTAAACATCTGTAGCCCGCTCCCTATGGACTGCTAAATTATACAGCAACCTCCATTTCTCTGTGCAGGGGATGTGGACTGCACTGTAAACCTTCTGTGCCACTACTAGCATGTTTGTAACTTTTATACACACACACACACACACACACACACACACACACACACACACACACACACCACCTATTAAACGCTTAGAGGAACAGGTTACTGCTGACCAAAACTAAACTATCTATTCTTGGCTAAGCAGCACTCTATACTGCCACTGTAGGTCAATTTTTGTTTTGCCTCAGTTCACTGCTTTTCCCTCGCATCCATTCCATCTTTCAGGCTATAACCACCATGTGATCAATACTGACAAATAGTTTATCATTCTAAGAAAACACAACATTCAATGGTTGTGTCTCATTTTTGCTTTTTGTTATATATACACAAATAGGTGTAATGATTTCGTAATGGGGGCACGGTGGCTAAGTGGTTGGCACGTTTGCCTCCGGGGTTGGGGGTTTGAATCCCTCCTCCTCCGCCCTGTGTGCACGGAGTTTGCATGTTCTCCCCGTGCTTTAGGGGATTCCTACAGGTACTCCGGTTTCCTCCCTCGGTCCAAAGACATGCGTTGTAGGCAGATTGGCATTTCCAAATTGTCCGCAGTGTGTGAATGAATGGGTGTGTGTGAGTGTATGTGCGATGGATCGGCAACACGTCCAGGGTGTCCCTTCGCCTTGTGCCACGAGTTCCCTGGGATAGGGTCCAGGCTCCCCACGACCTTGTGTAGGATAAGCGGTACAGAAAATGGATTTATTTCATCATCATTTTTTCCCCTTTCATTTTCAAGAACATCTTATATGCTTTTAAAAGCTTAATTAATAATGAGATACCACGATTCTCCTAAAGCGGGTAGAAAACAAGGAAGATAAAAACATCTAAATATATCACTTCTAACACCAGGAAACGACAGGGAGAATTTAAATAGCTGCTGTCATCTGAGACATGCTAAAACTTGTACAGTACTCTGGCACTTTTTATTCCTTGCAGAGCAGCAATGTCTCACTTTGGTTAAAGTTTCATGAGCGCTCCTCCAAAGGCTACATGATGTTCAAGAATTCTGAGGTCAAATGTTCTGCTGCACTGCGATGCATTTCAGGTACACGTGCATGCTCATAAGGGAACTCGACTGTAACCACAATCTGCTCTGTGTAGTATTAATATGGGAAATGCAGGAAGAGGCGCTCTACAGAGGAACGTGAAACTGAAGCTTAGCAGTTTGTATGTATGGAAACTGTATTAAAGTCTTCAATGGCATAAACTATCAATATATATTTTTTTTTTTCTGAAATTTCAATTTCAGGAAAGTTCAAGGAGTTCAAGTATGGCTTAAGAAATCACTCGAATACAGTGATGAATGCAAAGGCAGCAGAGGGTACATAAGCGTTTCTCTTAGTAAGTAGCCTCATCAGTGTCTAAAGAGACTTATGATTATGAGCATGGGCTTGGAGAGAGATTATTAAGCCGACAACATGGACATAAACCAGCCAGACAGGGCCCTACTGGTTGTCGAGGCTAAAAATAATGCCTGCCCTCGAGCCCTATGGACTCTGAAATGCAGTGGACGACAATGTCAGATGAAATATCATATTAAAGCCATGGAAGCAAGGGTGGCAGAACACAGGCACATCTGGTGATTAACCTTCAGCACAAAGAGACATGTGACAGAAAGTGACAGACCATGCTGTGACCACGAGCTGCAGTGACCTGTCAATGTGCACGGCCTGCTGAGAGCAACCTTTTGCAGGGTTAAGTGACCTGAAAGTGCCCTGTAGCTAGCACCTCTCAACATTATCCTGATGGAGACAGGACAAGCTGTGCTGATGTTTTACTGACCAATGTCCTTCATATGGTACAGTACCACCACAACAACATTACTCATCCTGCCTCTAATTTAGGCCTGAACAGAAGCTCCTGTTTTGACTGGGTGTAAATATTAGGGAATTTTTCACCAGCTTCTCTCTAAGTATATATGGAAGTAATATGGAAGAGGTTCATAAATGGATAACAATTTTCTCTTCTGAGACACACATTTGACCATTGTCTACATACTGGGGAAAAATAAAACTTTCATTTAAAAAAATAAATAAATAAATAAATATTTTTTAAAAAAAAGGCGAACATCATCAAACATTGCTTAAAAGCATCTCCGTTTCATCTCCGGCAGAGGAATAAAACAGCTTCCTGATGGCTTTCAAGAGTGCACCCCCCCCCCCACCTCAGTCCCCCCACTCTTGTAGTGTCTCTCTCACTCTCGCTCCCCCTCTATCCAGTCCTGCAAATTAGATCGGTTAAGAGGAGGAGGTGTGGCTCCCCGGGGCATGGCCCCACGGGATTGTGGGCTTGGCATGCCGATTTTCACAGCTTAATGGACTCGCTGCCTTCTGCCTCACCCCAGATGACTCCACGTTTCAGGAAAAAGGGATTTCCCCGCAAAGCTTTTCAGGAGAGATAGAGAGGCCACCGTGTAACAACCACAGCATTAGCACAGAGAAGCGAGGAGGGTGCAGAGGGTCTTCAAAATGGCACAAGCTGCCACAGATCGTTCGGAGTATCACTCAGAGATGTGTGCAAACATCCAGATGAGCACATTTACAACATGAAACCCGAGGTTACGTGGTTAAAGTCACACAGCAGTTCTTTGATGCAGATGACACAACATGTCAAAAAAAAAAAAAAAAAAAAAAGTTTGCTTGGCAATAAAGCTAATAATAATAATATTAATATTAAAATTAATTGTCACACTACACTTTTCTGAGATACTGCAGGTTTCCTCACTATCACTATTCCCTAATTTCTCCATCTGGGGATTAATAAAGTATTATCTTATCTTATTGAAAGCAAAGCTACAAAGCAAAGCAGGTAAGGTGAGCTGGGCCAGTAAATGGATCTTTATGACAGTACATCCTCTAAGCAAATAGTGGCTTCTAGGAAATATGGATGTATGCCAAAGGGCACAGGTCTGATAGACCAAACGCCTACTGCTATGCTCTTTTAAGCAATAAACTGGTAGCATTCACCAGAGATATTCATTTCCTTCTAGCTGATATTAAGTTCCCTCCAGCTGATATAAAACTCTGACAGTTAATATGCTCTCAGATAAGCTAACGCAGAAATGAGAAAAGCAGTGTCTTCTTTCTATGCAAAATGCTGTACTAAACAGAGACGCACCGATACGGATACTGGTTTTGGGAACTGGTCTGATACCATGCTCATGTACTCATACTCATAAAATACCAACATCTGATACCACGTGACGCTATGTGGCCTAAGCATTGTTTACACTGTTGCACTAATGAACAGACGACGCAAAAATCACAGCAATCTGGACGTGTTTCATTGTTAATGATGGCAATCAAAGCAAAGATATCTCTACAACAACCAGCACTACAGCAAAGGCTAGCTAGGTGGGAAAAAATGTCTACAGACAAACTTACTGTAGGTGGAAGAAAATAACAGCACTAACCCAGTATGTTGTTCTTGATGATTCTTGATCGCTATTGAGGGATTTTACGATGCAACTACAAAATTCTTGACTTAAAGCTGTACAGAAGATATTTGATTCAAGGTAATTGAATGCAGCTAGTTAATGCACTTCATTTATAATCAACTAGCTACCATTATAAAGAAAAAAGTAGGTTCAGTGTGCTTTTCATGGCCACAA
The DNA here is from genome assembly GCA_024331685.1 of Stegophilus panzeri. Classification (NCBI taxonomy): domain Eukaryota; kingdom Metazoa; phylum Chordata; class Actinopteri; order Siluriformes; family Trichomycteridae; genus Stegophilus; species Stegophilus panzeri. Next base: position 22,743,413 of record JANDJT010000169.1, on the reverse strand, counting down.
TGCAAACCAGGGAAACAAGAACAAAGCTAAATAAAATGTTTGGTTATGTCGCTGATTGAAAAATTCTAAGTAGGTTACTCATATTGGTATCAGTATACACTCACCAAACACTATATTAGAAACATCTGTACACCTACTCATTCATGCAATTATCGTCATATGGCAGCAGTGCAAAGCATAAAATCCTGCAGATACGGGCCAGCAGCTTCGGGAAATGTTCACATTCACAATCAGAATGGGGGAAAAAATGTGATCTTGACGATTTTGACATGGCGTGGTATGATTGTTATTGCCAGCCGGGCTGGTTGGAGAGGTGCAATAAAGAAACAAAATCCAGTGAGTGACAGTTCTGCTAACGAAATCGCATTTGTTGATGAGAGAGGTCAATGGAGAACGGCCAGACTGGTTCGAGCTGACAGAATGGCTACAGTAACTCAGATAATCACTCTGTACAATTGTGGTGAGCAGAAAAGCATCTCAGAACGCACATCATGTCAAACCTTGAGGAGGATGAGCTACAACAGCAGAAGACCATGTCAGGTTCCACTTCTGTCAGCGTGGGCACAGGCTCACCAAAACTGGACAGTTGAATAATGCAAAAATGTAGCCTGGTCTGATGAATCTCGATTTCTGCACACAGATGGTAGGGTCAGAATTTGGCACCAACAGCATGAATCCATGGACCCAACCTGCCTTGTGTCAGCAGTCCAGGCTGGTGGAGGTGGTGTAATGATGTGGGGAATGTTTTCTTGGCACACTTTGGGCCCGTTAATACCAACCAATCATCGTTTGAATGCCACAGCCTATTTGGAGTATTGTTGCTGACCATGTGCATCTCTTCATGGCCACAGTTTACCCATCTTCTAATGGATAGTTCCAGCATGATAATGCACCATGTTACAAAGCAAAGTTGCCTCAAACTGGTTTTATGAACATGTCAATGAGTTCAATATTATTAAGTGGCCTTCCCAGTCACCGGATCTGAATCCAAAAGAACACCTTTGGGATATGGTAGAAAGGGACATGCCCAGCATGAAAGTGCAGGAATTGCGTGATGCAAACATGTCAACATGGACCAGAATCTCAAAGGAATGTCTTCAGCAACTTGTGGAATCCATGCCATGAAGAATTGAGGCTGTTTTGAGAGCAAAGGGAGGATCTACCCAGGTATTATTATAGTGTTCCTATTAAAGTGCTCGGTGAGTGTAGGTAACAAAAAAAAAAAAAACCAACCACCACCATTTACTCATACTGGATCTGAAAAAGAACGGTACAAAGAACATCCCTAGTACTATTCACCATGTGCTTTTTCTGTATAGATAACCATTTCCAAACTCTGAATGATGGATTGGGAGATTTTTCATACACAGCCACAATCAGATCAAGCCGGTAAATCGTTCACGCAGAATAGATCTCAGTTAAGACAGCTCTCTCAATGTCCTCTGCCTGTAATGCTGCTCTCCAAACCGAAGGTCAGTCAGGAAGAGGATCAGCAACTTCCTGTCTCCGTATAATAATAATCCTAATCCTATCTGCCCCTCTTATTGGACAGAGTGCTTAAAATACTAGGGCTCTATTCATTTTTAGCCATTTAACTTATTATCCGATCACAGCGCTGGTGAACGGTCAACTTGCAGGCTTTCTGCACAGGCTGGTTTTACACTGTGCAATCCCAGCAGTCTTTTACGATTATTCCTCGTCACACTGTACGAGACGATCCCAAGAAGAATTCTCTAACAGACTATGCTATAACGTGTGTACTTCATGTCAGATTAAGCAATGAAGATAGCTACTATGTTCTGCCATACTGGGTGTGCAGTGACTCAGCACAGGTTTGTAGCTCTTCATGTTTTCATAATAGTAGGATCGAGACAAACACCAAAGCACAATGAATTCAATACCGTCGCTCCCTAGTGCTGTGCTTTTATTTTGACTGCAAGATGAAGATGCGTGGCTGTGAGTGTTGTAGTGACTCAGGCAGCACAGGAGTGCAGTGTTTCGGTGAGGCAGACGCTAAAGCACTCCTCTGCTCACCAAACTGAGACAGCACAGCTGGAGGCTAGCCTTCGTCTCCATGTGGTACTGAATAATATAGCCCGCTTACAGACCTTTAGGAGTGCGAGTGTACGTGTGTGGACCAGCTGTGCAACAGTAGCAAAGACGCTGGGATTTTAGATGAGACCTAATACTGAGAAGAAGAAGTAGGTAAAGACATGAGACACAGACACACTTTGTAATTCTACCTTTGTGGGGATTTTCTACTTGACATCCACATAACGATAACCATAACCAAACGCAATAAAAACCAAACCATAATCTTTTGCCTCTTAGTTTTTTGTTTTTTTTTAATAAAAGCTGCATTTTTTTTTTTTTTTTTTTTTACACTTTTTATAAAAAGCTATTTGACTCAACATGAGACTCAACATTGTCCTCATGAAGATGTAAAAACACGAGAATGCATACCCCCACACACAAAATGGCAAAATGACAACTCATTCAAAACAACATGTTTGGTATAAAACATTAAGCCTTTACCCACAGCAATGCTTGTGGATGTGCAGTTCCAGGTTTAAACATTTTTAAACTTAACTTGCAATGCCATGAGTTGCTTGAACTAGTTAATTTAACTGTCTCCTACCACACACACACAGTTACTCGGCTGCGTGCGAGCTGATGAGCTACAAAACGGTTTCACGTACGCTCTGCCATCGTTTTCCTAAAGAAAGAGCGAGCAGTCTCACTTTAGAATTTTATACCTGGCAGCTGTAATTAAAGTTCAACCAAACTCAGATTTGACCTGGTTTCCCTCGACTACCTTTCATAGCTTTACTACTGAGACGAGATGGGACAAGAAGTGTCTCAGCACTTCAGTGGGTTAGCAGTGAAACCGACATGTTATGCTGATGAAGGCGGTGCTGTGCCTTTTTGTCTTAAATTGAGCTATGTTTTCAGAAGACTGCATCCAGAAATATAAACTATGTGTTGAATAGCTATCGGACCTTCAGGTAATATAACATGTCCTTTAAAGGAACAGCAACACGGTGAGCAAAAACCAAAACGTTCATAACCTGCAGGCAGCCACACATCTGCTCACAGATGGTGCGTTTTCCCACAACCGACCTAGACACGCAACTCCTGTGATTATTTTTTACTATCCGTCTTTCTTTTGCACTCTAGATATTACTACTGGGTTTATATCAAACCCTCTGGTGGCTCCAATATTCATTTTCAATGGCAGAGGTTTAAGGGAAGACTGTGGGGGGACACAATGTTTGGAGGGGAGTCAATTGCCCCCACATGGTGGTTGTTTATTTTAAATATACTAATACGGTTATTTCTGGATGTTAAATTTTGCCAAAATCACATCGTAAACATTGGGCACCGTTTTTAAACTATTACGGGTAAAGTTCAGAGGCAACTAAAGATTCAGTTACCCTCTTTTTGTCCCTGCGCATAGAAGATAAGTAGGAAATAGCCTGTCAGCCACATTTACCATGGCAGAACATGTGACGACATGGTTTTTTTTAAATGCCTTCGCCTAATAGTTAGAAATTAGTGTTTAGGATTGATGATACTGGTTATATCTATGGTTCTATGAGCCGCACCATAAAAACTACCATGAACTGCTATGACCCCCAAATACATGCTCGTATGCGCACAGATCTTAGTCAAAAAGTGACCACTTAATACAATATTTGCAATAAATACTGCTGCCATACTGCCATCTATCTCCTACTTCTTTTTAGCCGGAAAGAAGTGATAGCTAGCACAAAGGCAGTTTTAGAGAAACCCATTTCAGCTTGGGATGTTGCACAGGCTCATAAGGAGGGTCTAAAGGGACTCTAGCAGAAGAGGGAACTCGTTCAGGGAATCCATGTGCTGAATGGAGATGCCTCTCCCCTTTCCGGAAAGGTCAAGTCCATGAGACATGACATCCACCGCTACAGGATGTCACTAGGGCGTCATCAGTGTGTCTGCGTTCAGTGCTCAGTCAGCACACAGATCTTCACCAGGTGAGACCAGCAGCAACACAATGCAGGAATCAACTGAAGGTATGTGGCCCTGGCCTACCTGATTTTGTTCAGTCATACTTCTTAGAGTGCATGCTACTGATATCGGGCATGGTCAAACTGACAATCCAATCTTTTAAAACTCTCAATTAAAGTAAAAATTAAACCACCACGATGCAGAGATGGAAAAGATGCAGCAGGGAGAAAGGGACTGAATATTTGTGGGGGGGAAATAATCTCTATCATTTTAGCCGTTATCCTGTAGCCTTGCATAAAGCAGTGCAAAAAGCAGATTGGTCGGGAATCCGATCACAGTGCCCAAGAACTTCATTTGGCAAACGCCCTCTCAATGATACAGAGATCATAAACCTGCTACAAAAACCTAGAGACTGTAAGTGTCATACATTCTGACAGGTTCCTAAATCTATACAGAGCATGACTGAATATCTCGTCCCCGTCTCCACTGGAGCTGCTAGGTAATGGATGTGCATCGGTTCCGGGGTCAGTCTGGACAACTGCAGAGCTCAAAGTCTGTGAGCAGGAAATGTCCTTGTGCCTCTAGACATCAATCCAGCCACAGCATAAACAAGCAGAAAGGCATGGCTAGTTGGGCTTGCTTTTGAGTCCTCCCTCTCGGCTGATGGCAGCAGCAACATAAATCGATACACCTCATGCTGTCTGCATGCTGATAGGGTTTTGGTCTGCCCCTTCATCGCCCTTTACAGCCCAGCCCATTTACCCAGCACTAAACTTTTAAAGCTTGGCCATTGCGATTTAAAGCCTGTTTTGAAAAGTCTAAGAGCAAAATACTGGGATCCAGCTAAGATTTTATACCCGGTGCCTGTGCCATGTTTATTAAGACACATTAGCAAAAAAAATTGGGACATAAATAGCAGAGACAGGATTATTTGGTAGGAGTGCAGTGATGTGGGTTTGGATGATTATTCACAGAGCTTGACTGACAGTGCAGCATGACAAGACTGCTCACGCAAAGACACCCTAACTGGAAACATTGAGAAATATTAAGATGTAATTAAATGATGTTCAGCCTAAGATAATAAGAACTGTTTTGATAAATAGTTTCCATGAACAATACAAATGCATTGAACCAGGGTGCAAAAAAGATGGACCCTGAATACATAGTAATGGTCATAACAGTTGGCAAACCACCTTGTCTCTGTTATTCCAGCAACGTTAATTGGAACAGACTTTGGTTGAGCTGTTTGAGGCAATGTCATCTGGTTACTACTGATCTCTTAATCCCATTAGCTTTGTGCTCTCTGAGACCTTTGCAGTTCTAACAAGGTAATAAGGGATGTCTCTTCACGGCCACATGCAGTACCTGCTGTAGCGTTTGGCCTCCCCCACTTTCAATCGTTTGTAAGGTTTTAACTCGACCCTGAACAAAGGACAACAAGGCTGCGAGTCTGAACCATGGATGACGTGGGGGCAAAAAAACTAAGATAAGCTCTCTGCCTCTGTGTACATACTGTTGATGTGTAGAATGTAGACCTCTGCCTCTCCTGGAGATAGTGATGTTTAAGCAACTAAAGGCAGTTTTACACTTGTGCGATTACAGTGCTCTTTTTAGATTACTGCTTCTCACATTGTACGAGAAGATCCTACCTACTGACTACCTTCTGAGCGGGTCATCAGGGCATGCGATTCAAGCTTGGTAATACACAGAAACTTTCTACAAAGTGAGTTTGAGGTAATAAGGATATTTTTGTAGCATTATTGTGTTACATTTTGGCATTGCCACTACCATATTTGTACCCATCCCATGAGTATCACATCGTCCTATCGTGTTCTCTTATTGGTGGTTTTCAGATGAGCATCATAGCAGCAAATGACACTGATCCATCCATCTGCTTATCCTACACAGGGTCTGTAGCCTGGAGCCTGTCCTAGGGGACTAGGGGCACAAGGAGTGGGACATCCTGGACATCCCTGAGTCTCTCTCTCCTGTGTCTCTCTCTCTCACATCCCTGAGTCTCTCTCTCCTGTGTCTCTCGCCCACATCCCTGTGTCTCTCTCCCACATCCCTGAGTCTCTCTCCCACATCCCTGTGTGCCTCTCTCACATCCCTGAGTCTCTCTCTCCTGTGTCTCTCTCTCTCACATCCCTGAGTCTCTCTCTCCTGTGTCTCTCTCCCACATCCCTGTGTCTCTCTCTCACATCCCTGAGTCTCTCTCTCCTGTGTCTCTCTCACATCCCTGAGTCTCTTTCTCCTGTGTCTCTCTCCCACATCCCTGAGTCTCTCTCCCACATCCCTGTGTGTCTCTCTCTCCTGTGTCTCTCTCCCACATCCCTGAGTCTCTCTCCCACATCCCTGAGTCTCTCTCTCCTGTGTCTCTCTCCCACATCCCTGAGTCTCTCTCTCCTGTGTCTCTCTCCCACATCCCTGTGTCTCTCTCTCTCCTGTGTCTCTCTCCCACATCCCTGTGTCTCTCTCTCCTGTGTCTCTCTCCCACATCCCTGTGTCTCTCTCTCCTGTCACACACAAACAAACATTCACACACTACGGACAATTCAGAGATGCCGATCAGCCTACAGTGTGTGTCTTTGGACTGGGAGAAAGAAACAGAAGTACCCGGAGGAAACCCCGAAGAACGGGGAGAACATGCGAACTCCGCGCACACAGGACGGAGGCAGGAATCAAACCCCCAACCTCTGAGGTGTGAGGCAAGCGTGCTAACCACTAAACCACCATGCCTCCCAGAACACTGGTCGCAATGGCACTAAAATCGGCCACTGGTGCGCATGTCACGCTTCGCATCCTCAGGCTGAAAATCATACAGCGCAAAGCCGGCTAAAGTGAAGTCCTGTTCATAGGAAATGCTGGCCTTGAGACAACAAAGCTGCAGGTGCTTATCACTGTATTACTTTATGAAATCAGACACCAAAACGGTGCTTGCCGGTGACTTAGTAACAGCTAATCCTCAACAACTAAGGAAAACGGTATTCACACAGTCGTCACAGTCGAAATGATTCAGCCAACAACAATGATTCAGTTTGTAAAACACTGCATTGAAGTCTTTCTTCTGGATGCGAGTTTGTGTAGCAACACTGTGTGTATGTGTGTGTGTGTGTGTGTGTGTGTGTGTGTTAATCACCACAAAACCCCTAGTGTCTGCTTCCTTGGTGCAGGCACTATGAGCATGGTGCATAGCGAATTCACATGTCTCAGTCTACTTTCAATCAGGGGTTCCTGAGTTGATGGAAATACAAGCCTATATAAAATAGTAAGAAGAAAAGAGAGAGAAAGGATGAAGGTGTTTTTGTAGAGCTGGAAAACAAAAAAAAAACTAGAACTAGAGAGACACAGAAAGCAAAAGATCGGAGCCAGAGGAGCCAAAGGGTGCAACAAAGACAGCGGTGGGGTGATTGATATCGGGAGTGTTTTGGCATAGACGCCTGATCGGCGCCGGCTCGAGCAGCATTGAACCCACTGAACCTAGCGAAGACTCACTCGGTTCAGCTCAGCTCAGTCTGTACTGTCACCCTCCTGCATTCTACAGCACGCTGTCTCAACACACCCACACCATCACACCGCATAGCTCACGCACAGCAACAACATGCCGCATACTCTTCTGGCTTAAACTCATTTGCCTGATGATTAAGAGCCACGTGTGGATATTCAGTTCTAAATAGGGCGCAAGACTGATAAACAAATACAAGGAAAACATTTCCAATGAAGGATTACTATCAAACATATGAAAATGCCACCAAGTGCCCCTGACAAGTCTATAGTAAAAACAGCCTGTTATTAGTGAACAGCTTTTTGCATATCCTCTATCAGCATTATTTACCAGTCACTGTTAGAGGATGAGATCTTTTTGATAATGCTTATGATGAGGGGGTGGGGGGAAAAAAAAAAAGAAAAGAAGTGACATTTGAGATCACAAAGGCCATCTTGTCGAAAGAATTCAGAGGAATGACTTATCTCTCTGCCACTGTGATACAGTAGCTCAACCACAATGACCTGGCAGCAGAGGCATTATTCATACCCCTGGACTGAAACCTTCAGCTCCATAGCATGTTTAAAACCAGTGTGAACCAGCTCACGCTACAGCACCCCATTAGTCTCTCAGCTAGAGGTTATAAATGAACGATTGCCGCGCTCCAACAACGCACTTCCTATGAGGCTCCAGAATGACAACCGCCATTCAGTCCGCTATTTGCTCTACTACACACAACTTTGGGTATTCAATGAGCATGGATGATGATTATTAACTCCTCCCTTTATATAGACCAGGTATTCATGCAGGCACATAAAACGCACAGAATGTCTTGAAAACTCATTGAGGAGACTACTTCGTTACTTAGTGAGTAAGGAAAAGGGGAATCATGCCCATTCATTCAGTAAACAGGCCAAAAAAGGAACTGAAGATTGAAAGAAAAAAATAATAAAAGTGTCTTAAGGAAGGTGTCGGGCCATTTTGAGCCAATAGAACAGGTTCAGTTTGCCATGTCAAAGATTCTCTGGAACTGTTGTAGACATATGAAAGCCATTCTTCTGTAAGATATTCCCTCATTTGGTGTTTAGATGATGGTGACTGAGAGTGCTGTCTAACACGCGGGTATAAAATATCACGTACATCTTCAGTTGGGTTGAGATCTGGTGACCATGTTAGGAATGTTACTGTAAAAAACACATTCAGATTAAACAGATAACGTGTTCTAAACACATAGAGATACAAACAGGAGGCGCACTAAACAATGCCTTCCAGAGCACCATATTGCTACCGTATTTGTATACAAAGTAGGCCAACATTCACAAAGGAAATATGCCTTTATTTATAGAGCTCACGCAGACCACATGCTGTGCACAGGGCAGTATATCTCTGTTTTTCGTTCAACCGCAGCAATCAGTTAATTCGTTTAAAAATATCAACTTCTACATTCACTGGGCCTCATTTACCAAGCTGGATATGATCTGATTTACGCATAAATAGCTCTTATGAGCACCAGCACAAAAAACTTGGTACGAAAATCCAAAATTCCAAAAAACTTTATCTTGAGTGTGTGTGTAATTTCATGCATAAGACAAATAAGTAATGTAAACCATCTTGTCGATTTAAACAATGATGTGGGAGGGAGACAGAGGGAGACAGGGACATGGAAGAGAGAGACAGGGACGTGGGAGAGAGAGAGAGACACACAGGGATGTGGGAGAGAGAGAGAGAGAGAGAGAGAGAGAGAGAGAGAGAGAGAGAGACAGGGACGTGGGAGAGAGACAGAGAGAGACAGGGACATGGGAGAGAGAGAGAGAGAGATAGACACAGGGACATGGGAGAGAGACAGAGAGAGAGAGACAGGGACATGGGAGAGAAACAGACAAAGGGACGTGTGAGAGAGAGACAGAGAGAGACACAGGGATATGGGAGAGAGACAGGGAGAGACAGGGATATGGGAGAGAGACCGAGAGAGACACAGGGACATGGGAGAGAAACAGACAAAGGGACGTGTGAGAGAGAGACAGGGACGTGTGAGAGAGACAGAGAGAGACACAGGGACATGGGAGAGAGACAGAGAGAGACACAGGGACATGGGAGAGAGAGAGAGAGAGAGACACAGGGACATGAGAGACACAGACACAGGGACATGGGAGAGAGAGACACAGGGACATGGGAGAGAGAGACACAGGGACATGGGAGAGAGACAGAGAGACACAGGGACGTGGGAGAGAAACAGAGAGACACAGGGACGTGGGAGAGAGACAGGGATATGGGAGAGGGACAGAGACACAGTGAGAAAGGGATGTTAAAACTCTGGCTTTGAAAAGGAATAACACTAGTTGTTGAGTTAAGATGAAATGCTGCATATAGAAGAGGATGCACCGGTCTGTGTAGACGCTGGTGATAAACAGAGGTGCTACTGTACAAATGGCAGAACTGATATTACTGGAAGATTTTTTTTTTTTTTTTTTTTTTTTTTTTTAAGCGTTATCATGGTTTGTTTTTTTTCTCTTTTTTTCCCCACTCCATTTTTGTGTCAAACCATTTCCTTTTGACTTCATTTTAACTTTGTTTGACATGGAATTCACCTCCGTAATTGCGCTCCATTTTTTTGCCCTTTTCAGGTGCTGTGACTGCGCTGGACACACTAAATAATATTTTTTATTCTCATAGATGCGAGTCAAAATGACTTCAACTTCTGCCTCAGAGAAATTTTTTTGGCCGGTTCAGCGGCGCTTCGCACGTTCTGCTCTGTGAACTTTTTCGAGCCTTTTTATGGAGTTTTCTGAGCATCACAAAAATGCTGCAAAGCAGCCGTGGCATGCACGCGCCCAGTAATATACGGGTGACTGGCGTTTATCAACATGCACATGGGAATAAGAAGAAAATCGGAGTTGAAGATTTGAAGAAACTTGTGTGTATTTGGTGTAATTTCTTAGTTCAGTCTGGCTCACACAATCATTTACACACAGCTTCACTCAGAGATTGATGAAAGTGGCCCATTGCACGCGTGTGTGTGTGTGTGTGTGTACACACACACACACACACACACACACACACATATACACACACACACACACACACACACACACACACACACATATATACACACACACACATATATACACACACACACACACACACACACACACATATACACACTATATACTATATATACACTAACCAGCTGTATCATTTCTTTTCGGTTCCATGTTGTTATACATGCTGCTGCTAGGTTGGCTGTTTCCAATGGTGAAGGTTTTCCTGCCCTCTCTTATAGGTGCTTTGTTCTGCTCTGGAAAAACAGAAATGGATTCAAAACTTCTCTTGCTGCTTGTGGTTTGAGCATCTCTTGTGATGGCCTGCGAGGCGATGATGTCAATTTCCTCCAAGTCGTCCTGTGTGAAATCTTCGTCATCCCCGAAGGCGTCTGTCCCAGCTGGAACTTCATTGTGTAATCCTCTGTGTCGCTTGTTTGGAGGATATTCCATGCTGGCATGGGCTTTTGGGAATCAGAACTGTATGAAATTGAATGAAGAGTAATTGAGCACAAGTGAACCATTTAGAAATAATAGTGTACAGCATGCATTGTTAATTATTTTGAACTTTTAAGAAGATAAGGCTGACTGAAAGATTGGCTTTGCATTAAAGGTGAACTCCACCCAGAACAACTCGGATATTAATCTTTATAATTAACGTGTGATCTTCAGTGGCGTCCAAAATTTCTTTTATAATGATGTTCCACTTTTGGTGGACAGTTTCCTACATTACCCACAATGCCGTTCGATTACCTGTGGCACCACTGGGATTTACGCTGAGCTTGACTACAGTTCACAGCTTGTAATTCCCAACCTCCAACTAGGAAAGGCCAAAGAAAACACCTCCTCAGCCTGAAAGTCCTTCTCGTCAACTTGGGGGAAGTCTTCTCAACTAGGAGTTCCTTCCAGCAGTAAACAAGGTCACACCTCTTACCTTTAAATGAGTTCTGCTGTATATTCAATTATTTGCTTTAGATCAATCAACATACAGACATATTGGTTCTTAAATCTATAACTTGGCTATACAGTTTGCTGCTTGCGGAGGAAAATATACATCGCTCAAGACGAACACAGGGGCGTCCGTGTTTCTTTTCCATTTCGTATGTCAAATGCCCTGAGATTAAAAACAACTTCATTTCAAGCTGCAAATTCCCTCTTGTTTCATCTCTACCTAAAGACTGCAGCACTTCAGTCCTTTAGTCTGTCCAGCTCCCTCACCTCCTCATCTGTACAATCTGCTCAAACAGCCATTTCCTCTAGCATCATGACAGCTGGTCTAAATACGATCATTTCCTTTCAAGAGCTCTTTCTAGAAACTACAGGGATCTAAACCAGGAGACAGAATTTCATTGGCTAAGGAAGTTTAAAGTTCATTTCTGGTGATGCGATTTGCTGAAATACATCACGTGACATGCTCCGCTAGCATACAAGAGAGACATCAATACAGTAAAAAGAGATGCGGAAAAACAGAGATTTTGTGCAAAAGCATAAAAAATTAATGTAAGCAGCTATCCATAGCTCAAATAAGTAAGGAAAGTACATGTAAAAAAATAAATAAATAAATAAATAATAATAATATAAAAATGTTAAAAAATATTTTTAAAAAAGACTGTTTGCAAGAACAAGAAAAAGTGATCTAATTTATTTTTAAGTGTGTGTATCAGTTAAATTATATTCATA
>JANDJT010000169.1:22708893-22721552 GCA_024331685.1 Stegophilus panzeri | reverse complement strand
CCTTAATCACAATATTGTCTTATTCAGAATAAGGTCAATAATTAGATTACTGCTGTCCATGTAAACGTAGTCAATGTAAGGTTGAATGTGATGTTTTCTACATCAGTGCGGAATCTTTCAAGTAAAAATCTAGAGTTGAAACCCGGAAATTATTCTCTCATCCTTAAAGTTGACAGGCAAAACCTGAAACAAAGCAGCTTTGAGATTTGGCCAAATCATCCAACTTTTGCAGCTTATGATGCAGAGTATACGCTAAGGTTCAAGGGTGCGAAAAAAGCCAACAATCACATAAGGCAAAAAAAATTAAATAAACCACCATCATGATGCCTGAATTGTTCCCATAAACAGCTATGTACTGTGCAGGAGTGACACACTGTACTGCAGCTGGACATACAATACAAAATATGATAATGGACAGGAAACCCCAAGGCAAAACCCGAGACAAATCCCACCCATAATTAAAGATGCCAACTCAGAGTGTCAGTATGTGCAGTCTGGCCCTGATGGACACGTTTTTATTAACGTTCAACACAGAGCTGCTGGCATTTACGCAATACAGTGAGTATGGAAGCTGTGTTTACATACCACGACCTACGAAATATCCACCACAGGAATACAGATTTCAAACCATGTCCCTTTATAAGCATAAAAGACTCTGAGACAGCACTATTACAAACATGCATTAAAATCAAACAGGCCATATTACAGCCTGTGACTGACTGCTTGTGCACGCGCGTGTGTGTGTTCAGAAATCCCCATCAAAAGGGCATTCAGCAGTCAGTCAGAACCACTTACACAAATACACATGTTCTACATCACATCTATGTAGTGTGAAAGTATACTTAGTTACATGCATATGTAAACACACACACACACACACACACACACACACACACACACACACAGAGGCACGCCCACATCCACAAACTGGCATCTACAAGCATAATGTGACTGAAGCCATGCTGTGGCATACTACAGCAGTAGAGCCCACCCATGATAGAGGACTCCATCCCTGGAGACAACACACTCTCACACGCATTCACACGCAGACAAGCGCAAGCCAAGCCAAGCCCGTTAGTTAACTGCGAGCGGCGAGACACTTACCCCTCTTTTGCACCCAGCCTTCTTTGACGATGGTGACATCGCTCATGATGCCTCCGTCACGGTGTGATCTCCACTCCAACACGCCAGCTCCAGAACGAGTGAGGAGGGAGGGTGGGGGGGGAAGAAGGAGAGGAGAGGAAGAGGGGAGAGGAGGGGTCAGCGTCTCACTCCCTCTCTGCCTGGTGCTCTCCCTCTCGTCTCTCTCTCTATATGTCGCTTCGCTTGTCGTGTCTCTCTCTCGTTCGCTCTCTCTCCTGTGGAAGCTGTTATGGAGCAGGCTATCCCCCTCCTTCTGGCGCTTCTCTCTCACACTCTTCAGACCTTCCCACTCCTCAGCAGTGACTCAGCCTAGAACAAACACACACACAAAAAAAAAATGGAATGCAAGGATTTTTCACTTCTCTGTCTCGACCCCTTCTTCCCACCCAAATTCTTAGCCGAACGATAAGCAGCCATGAAAAACAAGGTTTATTCCTCCTGTTCCATCTTTGCCCCACTCTCAGAAGTAGCCAGCTGTGATACAGCTGAGGACTTCACCCGAATCATTTAGAAACCTACACAATTTAGGCAGTTTTGCCATTCTGCACACATGTCCGGAAAAAAAGTTTCGATGCAAAAGGTCCTGTATCCATGATGGTGTAAACAAGTCATACACAACATACTCATGATGCACTTTCATATTTGTAGGGAATACAGTAGTATGTCACAGAGTAACATTAAACACTCTTGCTCATAAATTGTAGAGTACCATGACCATAAAAGCCCTCTGGACACAAACAAACATGTCATTGTTGCCTTAAGACCACGTGCAACATTATTAATGGAACATGTCATAATTTATAATGCATTGAAAACAACGGTAAAGTAAGGGCAAAATATATCCCCGTTTTAGCTGTTCTGTCAGTATAAGGTTTGATGTAAAGTGTGAGCTGTGGCCTCTATGTAAGTTTCCATTGATTCATGCAGAAATGAGAGATTTTGGAGGTGGTGTGTATGAAGTACATTTATATTCATAGAACATGAATCAAATGGCTTGAGCTTATCCAAGTCCATTGGCTCAACACTCAAAAGGTGCTACTCTGATGTACATGCATTCCTCCAGTATATTGAATGAGCATATAACGCCTTCAGGACACAGAATAGCGTGCAAACCTCTTGGATTGTTGAAGTTTATGGAGTACTGAGTCACATGATATGTCCATGTACTCAGAGCTACAACATGTGTGTGTCTGTCTTAGGGAGGAAAAAAATAAATATAAAAATATTTTAAAAAAAACTCTTCATATGATATAAAAATAAGTAATTTGAAGTCATTTGAAAAAATAAGTACACCCCATGGAAATTGTTGGCATTTTTTGACATATTTGGACAAGCAAACATTTGCCTATGAGTCTATAAATGGCGCAGATTTCAAACACCTGCAATTTATCCAGGACTGGGCATCCCAGCAAATTCAGCCCAAGAGCAGACTGTCTGATGCAAAAAGAAGTCTCCAAGAACCCCAAAATTTTAAATCACAGGATCTGCTAGTGAGTCTTGCAACTGTTGGTGTCAGAGTGCATGCTTCTACACTCAGAAAGAGACTGCACAAATTTGACCTGCATGAGAGGCATGCCAGGAAAAAGCATGTGCAAGACTACAGTTTGCTAATGAGCATATAGGCAAAGACCAGGACTTTTGGAATAATGTTCTCTGGACAGACAAATCAAAGAGAGTTAATTGGCCACATTAACAGCAGACATGTTTGGCACAGACCAAAAACAGCTTTTCAGGAGAAGCACCTCATACCAACTGTGAAGCACAGTGGTGGAAATGTTATGGTTTGGGGTTACTTCACTACCTCAGGGCCTGGAACAGCATGCATGCATTGATTCAACTATGAATTCTGAATCATATCAAAGAGTGCTCGAAGATAATGTGAGGCCATCTGTCCAAAAGTTGAAGTTGACCCTTACAACAGGTTAATGATCCTAAGCACACTAGCAAATCCACCAAGGAATGGCTCGAAAAGAAGAAACAGAGGGTTATGGAATGGCCTAGTCAAAGCACAGATTTGAATCCCACTGAAATGTAGTGGGGGGATTTGAAACGGGTAGTACATGCGAGTAAACCCTCAAACATCATGCAACTGAAAGAATATTGCATGGAAGAGTGGTCCAAAAAAATGATGCAAAACGCCTACAAGAAGTTATTTCTGCTAAAGGGGGCAATACTAGCTTCTGAGAATATCACATCTACATGATTTTTTTTCTTGTGGTTTTGTTCAAGTATATAAAAACTTTATTAATGGACATTGTTTCAAAAGACGAACAGATGTTTGTCCAAATATGTAATAATAATAATAATAATACATAAAAAAAATTGAAAAGGTGTACTTATTTATTTCACATGACTGTATATGGTTCTAAAAACTAGAGGTTTCTGTGTTTAATGTATCTCAACCGCAGGTAAATATATAGCTTTTTAAAATGTCATTAGCCCCAAAAGTGACAAGGCAGAAAAATGCATCTAAACATTCCATTTTGACTCCAATGATAGTCACCCACCTACCTCTACAATCAAATCTACTTAGAGAAAAACAGCACTGCTGCCATAATTGAAAGAATTATATATTTCTATTAAATAAATTCATAAAATGAGATTTCACTTGAATTATCATCAGCATCATACATCTCAGTCAGTCCCATCAGAAGCTTTTCCAGGCTTCTGCCACAGCTTCTTTCCATTGTTGTTTGTTTTGGGGGGGTTTAATCCCTTTTCAGTAGGTGAAATGCATGCTTAATTGGGTTAAGGCCTGGTGATTGACTTGCCCAGTCTAAAACATGTTCTAGGTTGTTTAACACATCTAGATGTAAATATCAAGGAATGACAGCTAAAATTGCGATTCATTCTCTCATATTCTGATCCCAAACCCAAATGTATTCAGTGTATAGCAAACAAAATAATTGTCCTTGCTTTTCCAGTACTAAAGTTTGAGAATGCCTGGACTAGAGGACGATAAACAGAAGTCATGCATGCATGAGCTACAGGAAGGTGTTTCTAGTAGGATGGCCATCAAGTTAGACCGTTTTTAAAATCCCACCAACAGTGTTACACCAGCACAGCACACACTCCCCTGTCAGCATCACATCCATGATGAAAACAACCCACTATTCAAATAATATCTAGTCAGTTAATCCTTGCTATCAATGGGGTAAATCGCTTGCTGACATATAGTACATGTATCCGTCAATGTTTTACATGAACAATGTAAAGCAATTCACTTCAAGCAGAGCAAAAGTAACAGCTTCCTGAACAACAAAGTCCAATCAGACACCAGGGCAATTTTTCTTCATGTCCCCAAATCCAATTTCAATCAAATTTGACATCACATACTAATCTGGCTTGAATCTGATTCAGACTGTAGAGGAATAGTAGATATGCCAAAAAATAAGATTTGAGCTGCCAGTCTGAACATACACTAAAGAATTTCTGCAATTAAATACTGTATTAAAACCTACATGATACTTTAAACTTATCTAACAGTTTGATACAGTAGATTATGAGATATTCTAGGAAGTATTTACAGTACTGTATCAAAGGACGTTACTATATAAACACGAACACTGCACCAACTATACTGTAGTAACACAGTAAAAGAGCATTATTAACTTCACAATAACATTAGGTGTCAAAAACTTGTACGGGAAGCAGCAAAGGAACCTTCTCTTTCCATTTCTCATTTAAATAAATAGGTTATTAATTAACTTAAAATAATTAAAGTATTTTAAGTGCAACAAGTGCAAACCAGCTAGTGGCTTATGGTTAGCACGCTGGGGGTTCGAAGCCCGCCCCCACTCCTTGTGAGTTTGAATTTTCTCCGTGTGCTTCAGGGGTTTCGTCCTCAGTCCAAAGACATTTACATTTATAGCATTTGGCAGATGCCCTTATCCAAAGCCTTATACAACTGAGCAGTTGAGACCTTGCAATGGCAGCTTGGTGGTGCTGGGATTTGAACTCAGGACCTTCCGATTAGAAGTCCAACATCTTAACCACTGAGCTACCACTTAAGAAATGCGATGGGTTGGCAACTCGTCCAGAGATTCCCCCCCCCCCGTCTTGTGCCTGGAGTTACCTGGGATAGGCTCCAGGCTCCCCCATGACCCTGTGTAAGATAAGCGGTACGGAAAATGGATGGATGGATGGCTCTTATGCTTGCTCTTATGTGAACTGCAATGAGACCGATTTAATAAACACATTTTAACAGAGTTTGTTTCAAATGTATTTAGGATATATATTTGGCAATAAGAGTTAAAACAGTATAACTCTAAAATTGTAGCAGAGGTTGTTTTTTTTTTGTTTTGTTTTTTTTACAGCTACCAAAAAGAAGGTACAAGTGTCATTTCTGTAAACACTAGTAAAACTGCTGTAGATATTAATTACATGAACAACCTGCCAGCACCTGGCTGCTGCCTTCAAGTTACTGTAAATATACAAAAGGTCATTTTTATAGTGTAGCCTGACTGACTGTTTTGAGTTGGTCATATTTTACACAGATGTTATGAGGTATTAAGTTTTCAACTCCAATCAACCATCTAAAATATTTTAGCAGGCAACCATGCAAAAGAGCAACTGTAATGAACTTTAAAAACAGAGGAGTCTATTGAATCAATCAAAGGAGTCTATTGAATCAGAGGAGTCTATTGAATCAATAGTATGGAACAGATGGAACTCCAGAAATCGTCAACGTTCATAACACACAAGAGAAAATAATACATTTGTCATTAACACAGAAGAAACCAATTTCTTCAGATATTTCATATAATAATCTAAATGTGCACCTCCTTAGCACAGGACTTTAAGGGTTTCACTTTAAGGAGTTTTTTTGTGATTGTTGCAGCCAACAATGCTTGATTTTGCTGCAGCTTTTTTTTTTTTCCACAATATGCGATGCAACAAAGTTTTTTTGTGCTTTTTTTTTTTATGGAAAACTACTTAATTTGGTGAAATTGCAATTGTTTTGGACAGTCTTTCACAGTGATGTTTGCTGGTAAATGAGACTTTTTAGCTGTACTCATGTTAAACCCACGCAAATCAAAGAGATCTTGGGCTGAATGCTCGTTGTGATGATGTCACATGAGCGTCGTGGTCCAAATCTGAAAGAAATCTGCGGTAATTCTGAAAAATCGCAAGCACCTCTGAATATTGTGGACTTTGCGTGATTTTGTGTTTGTTTCTGCGATCACAAAATCGCGAAATCCTGGAGGGACTGTTTAAGCATGATTAATGGGTCATAGTTAGGTGTTTTTAAAACAAAAAAAATATTTAAAAAAAAAAAAAACATTAAAAAAAAAAACAAAAAAAACAAAAGGCATTAAATCAGTCTATTCAAGTGTTTCATCTTTTTCATATATTTGTGACATTTTCAAGGCATCATGACTACATTCATTGCATTTTCAAACTGAAGATTGAATGTGCGTGTGAGTGACATTCTAGCTGGTGACTCACTGAGGCTATAGAACATTGAACCAGTAAAATTTCAGAAATATATATATATATATATATATAAATAGATAGATAGATAGATAGAGGGAGAGAGAGAGCTCAGTTATCAATGAGGCACACAGTAAAGCACCTTTTTACAGTAGCGTCTGTTCCTATAAGGGAGGGTTTCCTTTTATTTTTTTACTAGACCCCAAAAGACAACATTAAACAGTAGAAACCTGTAAGCAATTTTATGACTCATTTTAGAGAGATTTTTAATTATATTTGCTCTGCACTTTAAAAGGAGTCGTTACTAAGGTGAATGTGAAAGCAGCCATTCTGAATTCAGCTGCAGTGCTGCAATCTAAACCCAAGCAAGGACACCATCTGGAGAACTCTGACTGTGGTGAAAAGCTCTGTGAAAAGCTTCTCGGCTGCTGCTGGAGCAGTTTGAGCTGCATATAGCTATAACTTTAATCTGCTAGTAATGTGATACAGACTCTGCATGAGGACCAAATCAGCATTAATGACCTGCGTGCTCTCAGATTTGTAGCAGGAAGCATGTATGAGGTCAGTTTAAACTCTATAAAGCATCAGGGCTGCTGTCAGGAACTGACTGGAATGTAAATGATGATTTCCCAGGCTGGCAAAAATAGAATGTGGGTCTAAAACTGTATTAGGTACAGTCGCACACCAGTAAAAGGAGTTTTTAGTTATTTCTAAAAAGACAGGTTTTACTCTCCCCCCCCAACCATATGTAGCTGTAATCTAAAAACATTGACCTCACTTCTGATACCATATTATAAGAACACTCCAATTTGACGTTTTCCCAATTCACTTAGAATGGACGTCAGTTGCTGAGGCTTCCAACACACAGCCCTTAGGATAAACATGTACTTGTAAAGCGCTTTCCTGACTCGCTCAGAAGTATCTGGGCTACTGATTAGAAGATCTTACATTTAAGCCCTTGTATCACCAAGAGTGTCACTACCCTAATGTCACTGTTGGGTACTTGAGCAGTGTCCCTAACCGTCTCTGATCCATGAGCACTGTATCATGTTTGACTCTGTGCACTGACCCAGCTTCCTAAAAGCTAGGATATGTGAAGAAATCTCACTGAACCATTTTTGTATATGTGACAGTGAATGAAGTTCTGTATAATCTGCCATTTGGAGGACTATGAATGGTGGGACTAAGCCGTGTTGCCAACACACTATATGGCAAAAAGTATGTGGACACCCAGCCAATTGTATATGACATCTCTGTATGCTGTAGCATTACAATTTCCCATCACTGGAATGAAGAAGCCCAGACCTGTTCCTGCATCATGATGTACCTGTGCACAAAGCGAGCTCCATAAAGACATGGTTTGCTAAGGTTGGAGTGGCAAGTGGTCTGAGCCCTGACCTCAACCCAATTGAACACCTAACATCAGTGCTAAACTTCACTAATGCTCTGGTTGCTGAATGCGCAAATCCCCACAGCAATGCTCCAAAATATAGTGAAAAGCCTTCCCAGACGAGTGGAGTTAATTATAACAGCAAAGAAGGACTAAATCTGGAACTGGAAATGTCTAAAAAGCACAACTTAAAGTTTAAGTACACTTAAAGTGTACTTCCTTGTATACAAGCTATATAGAGGAATTACAATAAAAACCCACTTGACTTGATATACAGAGCTCAAGTGAACAAAAAGTGTCACCACAAAACTTGGAAAAACATGGACTCGTCAAAACAGAAAACTGATAATGGAAAATAACACCATGCATGTTATTACTTAATCAATGATACGAACAAACTCTGATGTTAAGCCTTTTATACCAGAGAGCTATAGAATTCTCAAACCTAATTGGTTAGGAGATGCAATCAGCACGCCTCTGACAGTAGTTCCGGCTATAATTCAAATCACAGGATTATACACTGTAAATGATTTCTGTTGTTTTCACAGTATTATTACTGTATTTTCATTTTTTGTAACTGAAAAAAAATGTTTACAGCAAGTTGCTGTTAATTTTGTTGTTTTTACAGTATTATTGCTGTATTTTCTACTCTGGGGTACTGTAAATTGTTTTATAGTAACTACCTACAATTTATTTTCTTTTTAAAAAAAAAAAAAGAGCGGGAAAATAATTACAGTAATCTTACTGTTAATTTGAACTCATGTAATATTGGCTAGAGCTGCAACTAACAATTATTTTCATAATCTTTCAGTACCATTTTTTCATTTATTTAAAAATAAATTTCACAAACTGAGTGCTACAAATATAAACTTCAGACTTTACACAAATGTTTGTCCAGTGATATACGACTGAGAAGAACCCAATACACACAGACACACACCAGAATATATATTATTAATTTAGGACTGTAGTTTAATTCTGTGCTTTTTGTGCATCCATAAAAATGATGCATAAATACTTTATATATATATATATATATATAAAAATAAATAATATAAAGTAATATATTAATTTATATTGTATAAAAGTATATATGCATTACTGTTTATAAAAGGTAATGTTGACAAACATTAAACTGAAGAAAGTCATTGTCAGTGACTCTGGGTATCTGCTAAAGCTAGTGGCGTCACATTACGTGCGTATGACGTCATGCGCCATCGACTAGGAAGCGGCTTATACTTCCGGTTAGTAAAAAAAATCTGCTAGTGTTCCTTTTGAGACCTTTTGAGACCATATTACCTTTCTAAAATTCATACACTAGAAGGTAGAGTACACAGTGCATAGTGTATGTGTATAGTACGTCATTTGGGACACAACTTTAGTATTTACTCTCTGAAGCGTGTTTTCTGACAGAAGTAACGTAAAGAGTAAACACACCCTGTTCCCAACACCTAATCAATAATGAGATTATCAATTATTATAAATTTTTATCGATTAGTTGTTGCAACTCTAATATTGGCACATACAAACTTGCTACAGAAAAGACGTTTTGTATATTCCTGGTTATATTATTGTTGAGTCATCCTTGAGATATTACAAGAATAATAATAATTGAATGAGGTAACTATGATGGCATATAGTTAATAATGATGAGCAATACATGTTGGAGGATTGTCGTGTGGAGGACTGCGTGTGGAGGACTGCGGTTGCCAGATTTTGATATCAAAATTGAGTTCTCCCACCTTAAAATCACCTTTTACACGGAAACTTTACAGTAAAGTATTATTAAATGATGTGATCACGTTCAGCAATCACATTAGAATAAATGTATATTGTTAGTCACTGCGATAACCAGCAACATCTCTTGACAATAACAGATAGGTAAATTGCACGATAATACACCTGGCAACAAAACCACACGGTCTGCCAATGCAACGCATCACTCACTGTAGTCCCGGGGGACCAGGCCAGCACCGCGGTCTGTAATATAAATCCATTGGACAAGGAAGGTAAGTGCAAAAGTCCCATTTAACATCTTAAACAAGTTTATTACTTATTTTATTTACGATTGGCATCATTTAATTGTGACGGTCATTGTAATTTCAAATATAATTGGTTGCTTTGTAACGTGTACCTTAGAGAACAAATTAGCTAGTTAGCATTCGTTTACACTACGGGCTTTCCGTAGTATTGTAGTGAACTGTTTCTAGTTTTTTTGTGCATTTACACTAGCTTGGGTTGCCAACTTTTCACCTAATGCATAAGGGACATTCATACGAACTGGTGTGTGTGTGTGTGTGTGTGTGGCGGCAGGAAAACGGTGAAATACACATCAATACGGCACTTCAACCATAATATACACTGGAATGTAAAATCTTATAATCATTTATATGGTGAAGCTTTTTTTTAACATTTACATTAGCAATCTCATGTGTCAGTGCTTTGTAACAGTCAGTAAGCGTTCCGTAATGGGAAAGGACTTTGTCTTCAGGACCTTGTGCTTTCCGGTTCCTGGTAACCTAAGCTGCGTTTTTTTTTTTCCCCCTGTTTGTTTGGGGTTTCTTTTCGTATTGCAGTTCAAAAGAGAGGAGAAAGAAGAGACCGGTGAAGGAATGACTCTTTATAGCTGCTATAACGTACGTGAAATCAGAAACTAACTTGTCTCATGAATGTTCCACAAAATTCAACATAATTACAAATGGTTAACTTTGAGGTGGCAAGAGTAATTCTGCTTTGCTTCAGGCTCCATCACACCACCCAGTCATTAATCATCTTCTGATTACAGCATGCCCCATCGTGTTTTATTCCTTACACTGAATGACTAAATATACGTATGCCTGATAAAGTATGTGAAAGTGTGAATGCATCTCCATCTAGCTGCAGAAAGTTTTTTTTTTGTTTTTTTTTTTTAAAACTTGAATAACAGATACTTATTAGCATAGATAAAAACATGTCTGAGCTGAAGATATGAGCTTGGACGTTCCAAGAACATCCATATGAGGCTTTTCAACATATTACAATCCCAAATTATGTATATCCAAACTCCATGAAGGCCCGTTCACAGTAAAGGTTATCGACTGCATACATTTATCAATCAAATACCTTAAACAAGCTTGAGTTGTGCAAGCACAACGTATGTAGAGTTATCGTAACTAGTGCCTCTTATAGTGGGAGACAGCTGTGACTCACGCTGACACATTGCCCTCGTCTGTACGGCGAAGTGGTGGAAGAAATATGTCGTGCTATTTCATTCCTCCTGCTCAACACCCGCGTCTCTGCCTCTCTCTCTCCCCCTCATGGCAGCATCCCAAAGCATTCAGCCATTTCTCCTGCATCCTCTGAATGCCAGCAAGTTCATGTCTACTGCCACAGACATGCCGATGTAAAGTTCGATCCTGGAGATTTTCCCCATGCTTGTTTTCTTATACAGAATTTTGTGCTTGAATACTTAATGTTTGATAGAATGTCAGTGTAGATGTAACAAACTAGATTTCTTTGGAGCTAAAGAGATCACGGTCACAGCATCAGCCCACAGTAATGCAAAAAATGCTCTGCCCAGACTATAACTCTCGGATAAGATGATAGATAAGAGAAGCTTGAGCGTTCTTACGTAGCTAATAAACGGCATGACATCTTAGCAAGTCAGCTGTCTTCATGAACGTTTCTAGTGGTGTCCAAATAGAAGCTAGATAACCATGTGGCTACTGAAGGCTGTGTGGTGACAGTAGCTCAAACCTTTGCTATTTGCTCAGTAGTTAGCGGAGGACAGGATGAATGAGAGGCCAACATTAACTTCCATTTTTTCTTGTTAGGTGTTCTGATAGCTGCACACCCAGTATGGCAGAATGTAACAATTTTCTGTAATCATGGGTCTAGTATTTCTGCCACGAAGAACACGTTATCATCTCATACAGTGTGACAAGTAACACACCGATCAGCCATAACATTAAAACCATCTGCCTAATATAGTGTAGATCCACTTGTGCTGCAAAAACAGCTCTGACCTGTCGAGGCATGGACTCTACAAGACCTCTGAAGGTGTGCTGTGGTATCTAGTACCAAAACATTAGAAGCAGATGCTTTATGTCCTGTAAGCTGCGAGGTGGGGCCTCCATGGATCGGACTTGTTTGTCCAGCACATCCTATGCTCGATTGGATTGAGATCTGGGAAATTTGGAGGCCAAGTCAACACCTTGAACTTTTTCTTCCTCAAACTATTCCTGAACAATTTTTTGCAGTGTGGCAGGGTGCATTATTCTGCTGAAAGAGGCCACTGTCATTAAGGATACCATTACTATGAAGGGGTATACTTGGTCTGCAACAATGTTTAGGTAGGTGATGCATGTCAAAGTAACATCTACAAGGTTTCCCAGCAGAACACTGCCCAGAACATCACACTGCCTCCACCAGCTTGCCTTCTTCCCATAATGCATCCTGGTCCATCTCTTCCCCATATAAGCGACACACACGCACTCACATCTACATGATGTAAAAGAAAACGTTATTCATCAGACCAGGCCACATTCTTCCATTGCTCCACGGTCCAGTTCTGATGCTCATGTGCCCATTGTAGGTGCTTTCGGCGGTGGACAGGGGTCAGCAAATGAAGGCACCAGTGATAAAACGATCAGAGTCACATTGTGCTTGAATTCCAGAATTTGAATTTAAAAGTTCAGAACCTTCTTATGTCATA
>JANDJT010000169.1:22671194-22702797 GCA_024331685.1 Stegophilus panzeri | reverse complement strand
CCTGCATCTCTTTCCAATGTAAAAATGTTTAACCCTTTAACACCCTTACAGTACTCTGCTTTTATTAAAATGTCAGCATTTGTATTCCACCAGTGAGGATTTGTGCTTATGGAATACAAAGCAAGCGCTGGTTTGCCGTAAGACCACTCCGAATACAAAGCAAAAAAAAAGAATTTTATAGTGTATCATAAATAATTACAGGAATGACGGTCTTTCGGTCTGTGAGTTCATGAGAATATTGTATAAATGTTGGTGACTACTTGATACCGCTAATGAAAGCAGCAGCAGTTCTTCAGCCAGTCAGTTCCAGTGGAAGTTCCCTGCTGCACAGCGTCTCCCACTGGCGAGCCAGGAGTGAAATCAGCCGCTCCCTGCTGTCTGGGCCGGGAACAAAAATGCACCACTGGACCTCGCTCTCTGCACCGCTCGTGCCTCCACCCGCCCCCTGTGTCTCCTCAGAGAAGTGATCCATAGTAAGATGGCACAGTAGATCGGGTCCCGGGACCTCGTCAAACACCAGCGTGAGTGCCTGAGGGTATGGCTGGTATCCCATCAGCACCCGGTCCAGATCCCGGATCCGCCGGGCATCCGTGAGCCCGTACTTGTCTCTCTGCGGTGGTTCTTTGGCGAACGGAGGAAGTGGGTAACTGATGTAGTCCTCGTCCAGCAGGAAGACGTGTGTGCCACTCAGCACCAAGCTCTTCGGGAGGAGCTCGGCCCCGTCCGGTCCACTCTGCACCTGGAATGCTAGGGCATAAAAGAGGACATGGAAAGAGTCTGAGGGTCCATGATTTACTGATTTTGTTACAGAGATGGAAAATCACAATCCACTACAGTCAAAGTTATTCAAGTTATTATTTAATATGCATTTTACAATTATTAACATCATTAACTGGTCACGTGAAGTGAACGGGTTTAATCCAAACCTCTCTAACTCCAAAAACAGTAAGCTTATAAATACTATCAAATTAAATCAAAGGATATCTTAATAAAAATGTGTTCTGTGACTAGAAAGTTCAGAAATGAAAAAGCTCTAGTCTGCACATTTGTGCCTAATATTTGAAAAAAAAAAAAAAATTGGATTGCGCTTAGAAAATAAATCTGTAATGGTCCTTTAGTTTTATGGATCTTTATTTTTAAAGGTTTGATAATCCTTTATTTAATGTCTACAAAAATAAATGCATTTTTATTTATTAAAAAAAAATATATATATTTAACACTGAAAATGAGAGGGAAAAAAAATACAACTTTAAAAATTACTTATAAAATCTTAACAAAAAAAAGCAGCTGCTTTTTAATTAATGTAAAAATTTTAAATGAAAAAAAAACAAAAAAAAAAAAAAAAAAAACACGATATCCGTATCTCAGAAACGTGTATGACAATTTATCAGTATATGGATGTTACATCTGTTTATATTGTGAAATATTTCATTGTGACATTTATCATTGTTTTGTTTGTTTGTTTTGCAGTTAAATTAAATAAGTCCCTGGCTGCAAAAAAAAAAGTCTAGAGGGAGTTTTCTGACCAGCACAGAAGAGTCAAGTCTTAACATTAAAAAAAATCTGATTGAATGACACTGGAGCTCTCTTGTCAACAGACTTCTCAAGATTGCATAGGGTTGCATTATATCAAGGTACCAAATTACTGAAAAGCTTCCAAAACTAGAAACTGTCAGTTCTGGTAACTACTAACTACTGTAACCTGCTGCTATATGCCCACATCGCTGTAGGCTTTCTCCTGTACAGTAACACTAACACACACAATCATTATTCCAGTTCTTCAGAATGTCACTGTTATAACGTGATCATTTTTAATGAATATTACGCTCATTATTTAAATTTATACAAAAATATTTCAGATTTTTATAGGAGCTTTTTATTCCTCAACACATCAGGTCCAAGTGTGCATTATCTGTAGGCTACTTTATATATATATATATATATATGAGAGAGAGAGAGAGAGGTTTAGATTCATTTAATTTTACAGACCAGTCAATAATAAATATAAACTTTCCACCACTCTAATAATTATTTTTTAAGTCACAGACCCCGATCCCCACATAACTCCTGCATTAGCCTATTCTATATAAATAAAGAAAAAAAAAAATACAACTTTCTCTGAATTTAAAGCAAATAGATATTTATTGTCTTGCCAACACTAGGCCAGTGTGCCGGGTTTGTTTGTGTTATAGTACATTACAAGGCCTACTACATGTAGAAGTGACAGCCAACAACCATCACAGGAAGTGAAAAACCCATCTCGTTCAGCAAAGTTTAAGGCCGAGCAGAAACCCGACGACTATTCCACACTGAACAGACAGACGAGTGACGCTGCAAGAACACGTACAGTATCGAGCAGGGAGAATGCTGTTCATTAAACATTCCTTTTCATCATTATGCTCTACACTTTTGCACTTGTGACATCAAACACGCTACATAAATGTTACATACTTCAACAGCTTTTTTATGTAATAAAAAGTAAAAACACATTTAATGCTAATCCAGTCTTACACTTAACCGCTATATAAACTGTCATTTATATGTCATTTGTTTAATATGCTTCATAAAAATATGCGGCTTTTCATTCACGCGTTGCTTATACACTGTGCATGTTTACATACTTTAATTTAGCTTTGAATTCCAATCAAATCTCCATTTACTTGTGCCATCGTATTATTTCAGTATATAATGTGGCCCCTGCATCATCGCAACACTATTCAGCGAGTTACATGTCGAGTCATATCAAAATAGGAATCAGGGTCTACGCCCGAGCCAACCGCTCTTTCTCTGTTAGACAATATTCATTTCCCCCTGATTTGTTTGCACTGAAATTTTATACACGCTGCTCATTCATGTAAAGATCCACCTCCCAAGTCATTCGCTGTGCTCCATATAGCTGAAGACAGTTACAACAATGTAACAAAACCCCAAGCGTCTGTCTCGTCTCTGTACGGTAAAGCGCAAAATCTGCAGCTCACTTACCAAACTGGAGATGAATGAATGATGGGCGAATGTGCAGCGCTCTTTTACAACTGCACCAGAAACCAAGCTTGCAAACCAGAATGGAGGAAATGAAAAAGTTCTGAATGAACACTGCAGGATGTGGACGTCTGAGGTCTCGGAGGAGTTCCGCTCATCTGCCGCAGCTATATTGCAAACACAGACACCAACTCTCTTTCTGTCTCTGTCTCTCTCTCTCTCTCTCTCTACACTCAATTGAAATAAAAGCAGAACTGTGTCCATTTCGAAAGAAAGAAGTAATTTAATGTTTGTATTGTCACGTTTGGTTTGATGTTTCAGAACATAGGCAAACTATTATCCAAAAAGTTTCAGTAGTTTATTTATTTACCGAGGGGCATGGTGATTTAGTGGTTAGCGCGTTTGCCTCACACCTCTGATGGTGGGTGTTCAAACCCCGCCTCTGTCCTGTGTGCACAGAGTTTGCATGTTCTCACCATGCTTTAGGGGTTTCCTCCGGGTAATTCCTCCCCCAGTCCATAGACATGCATTGCAGGTTGATTAGCATATCTAAACTGTCTGTAGTGTGTGAATGGGTGTGTGATTGTGCCCTGCAATGGGTTGGAACCCTGTCCAGGGTGTCCCCTGTCTTGTGCCCCGAGTTCCCTGGGATAGGCTCTGGCTCCCTGTGACCCTGTGTAGGATAAGTGTATGGAAAATGGATGGATGGATTTATTTACTTACAAGGTATGCAGCTCTACATTACTCTACATTAAACAACTAAATCAGCCCTTGGATGAAAGAACATCTATGAAGTAGATCTTAAATCATAATCACTGCAAATTATTGACCGCCTAGTTCCCAGCAGTTCTAAACTGAGACTGATCTTGCAACTTGGTTGATCATGGTGCAACCAAGTGTTTATATATCTGTACAGTCCCTCCAGGATTTTGCGATCGCAGAAATTAACGGAAAATCAAGTAAAGGAGCTTGCAATTTTTCTAAGTTACCACAGATTCGGGCCAAGAGCTGTCATGTGACGTCATCACAACGCATATTCAGCCAAAGCCCTCTTGGGTCCATGTGCGTCAAACATGAGGACAGCTAAAAGGTCTCATTTACCAACAAACATCAATGCGAAAGACCGTGCAAAACAATTTTGTGCACATTCAAGGAGGTTTCTTCAAAGAAAAAGTGTTTTTTTAGATAAAAGGTCTTACCCAGTAACACTCGATGGCAAAGCTGAAAGAAATTCCAGAAATGAAGAAGGCTGTGATTGAAATACATCAGTCTGGGAAGGGTTACAAAGCTATTTAAAACGCTCTGGGACTCCAAAGAACCACAGCGAGAGCCATTATCTCCAACTGGAAAAACTCGGCACAGTAGTGAACCTTCCCAGAAGTTGCCGACCTTCCAAAATTCCTCCAAGAGTACAGCAACTACTCATCCAGGAAGTCACAGAAAAGCCAAGGACAACATCAAAGTTACTACAGGCCTCTCTTGCATCAATAAAGGTCACTGTTCATGACTCCACTATCAGAAAGACACCGGGCAAAAATGGCATCCATGGAAGAGTGGTGAGATGAAAACCACTGCTAACCCAGAAGAACATTACGACTTCTCTGATTTTTGCCAAAACACACCTTGATGATCCTCAAAACGTTTTGTGAGAATGTTCTGTGGACTGATGAGTCGAAAGTGGAAATGTTTGGAAGACAGGGGTCCCGTTGCATCTGGAGTAAATCTAACACAGAATTCCACAAAAAGATCATATCTACAGTCAAGCATGGTGGTGGCAGTGTGATGGTGTGGGGATGCTTTGCTGCTTCAGGATCTAGACGACTTGCAATAATTGAGGGAAACATGAATTCTGCTCTCTACCAGAAAATCCTAAAAGGAGAATCTCCGGTCTTCAGTCTGTAAGTCAAAACTCAAGCGCAACTGGATTATGCAGCAAGACAATGATCCACAGCACAGGAATAAATCCTAGTCCTAGAAGTATGTGAAAGACAGATCTCCAGTTATCGGAAGCGTTTAGTTGCAGTTATTGCTGCTAAAGATGGCACAACCAGATTTTAAGTTTAAGGGGGCAACTAGTTTTTCCACATGGGTGACAGCTGTTGGATAACTTTTTTGTTTTGCTTCAGTAAAAAAAAATAATAAATAAATAAAAACCATAGTGTGTTCACTCAGGTTGCTGTTGTTTTATGTTGTATTTCGTTTGAAGATTTAAACTATTTAGTATGAGATATACACAAAATCAGAAGAGGGCAAATACAATTTTTCACAGCACAGTATATTATTACATGACCCAGCCCTCC
Source organism: Stegophilus panzeri (assembly GCA_024331685.1). Taxonomy (NCBI): domain Eukaryota; kingdom Metazoa; phylum Chordata; class Actinopteri; order Siluriformes; family Trichomycteridae; genus Stegophilus; species Stegophilus panzeri. Next base: position 22,697,518 of record JANDJT010000169.1, on the reverse strand, counting down.
TATTTCTCACCCAGAAACATCATTTATTCATCCATCTTTAGTAACTGCAGGTGGATCAGGAGCTTATGCGGATAATACACACAACCACACAAACACGTATTCACACTTCGGTGCATTGGCTCCGCCAGATTTGTCCCTACCTGCATGTTTTTGGAGGTGGGAGAAAACCAGAGAAAACCCACACGAACACGGGGCTCATTACTCATTAATGTTACTCATGTAACTCATGTTACTCATTACAGTTAGCAATAAAGGATCATAAAAAGTTCATTCATCTGGAGCTAGTACTTCTTCACAGTGCAGGGGTCAGAAGGGGTCAGAGTTACATCCATACATTACTGAACAGTATGCTTGTTTTTTTTTTGTTTTGTTTTTTTAAACATCTCTTTTGAATGCTGTAGTAAAATTCATAGCAAATATATTGCCATGTTTACAGCTCTAATTCCAGGTAGTGTTTAGGGTGATAAGAGCAGCACGAGCTCATTTCACAGGCTATATAAACACACACTATCATAAAGCACCACAAGAGACCACACCGCCACACTGCTGGAGGAAGGAGCTGCAGAAGCACAGGTGCGGTGTGCACTTGTAGTGCTCTTGTAGCCAGCCAAACAAACAAACAAACAAACAACCAAACAAACAAAAACCAGTGCGACAAAACGGACAAAAGGCGTGTTTTGTTATTGCCCTAGTTGAATTTTAATTCGGCTGCGACTCGACGCCCGAGTAAGCGCGGATATAAACACTGTTATGAATGACTACACGCACCAAAACAACTCCAGCACAGCTAACCTAGCTTATCCACTATCCTACTAACCACTCTCACTGTTTTATTTGAGAATTATAAACGTATCAGTGTTGCACATGCTAAATTATATCTTCTTTGAAAAAAAAAAAAAAAAAAAAAAAGAGAATGGTCTAATTAAAGGTTAAATGGAGGCTCCTGAAATGCTATTCTAGCCAAGAGCGTGTACTAATTGTTATTGTTGTTTCGGCAAAGTGCAAGAGCAAAGAAATGTCAATTTAGTGTCTGAAATTAATTATTTTAGAGGATGGAGGATTCATATTCTGCAAGAATGACACACATAGACATACATATATATATATATATATATATATACACAAACACACACACACTAGGCCAGAAGCAGACGACTGCAGCTTGTGACCATCTTTCCCAACTTGCAGCATCACAGTGCTGCATCAGAGCCTTCCTCTATCAGCCTTCCTCTATCTGCCTTCCTCAATCCTCCATCCTCCAGGTGTGTGTGTGTGTGTGTGTGTCAGCGCTGAAGGAGGCGGCTGCTCTCTACATACACTGTGACCATCATCATTGTTAGCGTTATCTTTATCATCATCATCAGCAGCAGCTGCATCATGAGCATCCAAGCATCAGGGACTGCTTGTGCTTATCTCCTTTTATATTCAGCGCCTGGTAATGCGTTTACCTGGCGTTAGGTTCCCTGTTTTGTTTGGTTTCTTGCTTGCTTGTTTGTTTGTTTGCTTGTTTGTTTGTTTGTTTGTTTGTTAGCCTTCCTGACACGCTACAACGCAGCATGAACTAAACTGACACACTAAAGAAACGTAAGAAAGCTTTTTCACTGCAGTCGAGCCAAACCGAATAATGGTAGCTACTGACCAAAGCAAAGCGCGATGATGCCTCACCCCCTGCCAGCCGTCGCCGAGCCTCCTGTCCTCTCACGCCGCCGATATAGTTGTTGACTTTCAGGAAGACTGCTGACGTCACGGACAGCCTGTTCTCTGACCGTCTCATCCCGTCCACGCTAGGTCCAAGCTGGCCCCGCCCCTCTTTCTGCCTCCAACCAAACTCTCGCGAGATTCTGCTCGCTGATAAGAGATGTGTATATGGCACCTCTGCTTGACGTTATCATTAATAACACCTGCTATAAAAGCACTGTTTCCCTAGTTTCCCTGCCCCCAGGTTAATACTACAGGATTATCATTCTTTTTTCTCTCTTTTTTTTAATTATTCGCTATAATTGTGGACTAGTATTATTTGCAGAGTGTTTGATGGGATCTGCATTATCTAACCATAGAGTTTAAAGGGCTTCTGACTAGAGCTGTGAATTAAGCTACTATTCTGGTTATTTTTCCTCTCATTTATTCATAGTGCATTCCTTCTGTTCAAGTCAAATTGAAAATGTTTTTAATTAAACAGGAACCATACTAAAAACTGTTTTTCAACATTAACTTGGCTCATTTTCGCTCCTAAACACAAACAAGAACTAATTTAATTAGGGTGCATCTGCTATACCCTACTTCATATTTATATCACAGGTTCTTTTAGGGTCATTGTGAAGCAAGAATATAACAGATTACAAATAGTTTTTGAAGTATCATTTAACATTAGCTGCTTTTTTTTTTTTTTTTTTACAAAAAATACAACAAATCAGTGAATTCACTCTTTTACATTACCCCAATGTCTTATTTGCTCTCATACCTAATCCCCAGGCATAATAAGTGCGTCTACTTTGTGTGTCTTTATTGCTCCCCCAAAAACATAGACGTATTAAAGGTCAGTCATTACAAATATTATCTGTATCAGCTGCCCAAAGTCGGTATAAACCATGAACAGTACGTCCATTGCTAAGTTGCAAACAGAACACAGGAGCCTGTTAATTAAGTAAGTTGTGGATTTATTTATTTATTTATTTATTTTAAAATGTGAGTGCACTTTTTTTCTTAAGTGATTTCTAGTTTGTAGGACTAGCACTATTATGTCAAAACCGGATATCAGCTAATTTTCCATTGTGTGGCGAGGATTCATCTCACTGGCATTATCCAGTCTCACTTGCAGCTTTATTTCCTTGTATCAGAGCTTATTTGTATGTTTAAACAGCTATTAGTATGTTATCTATTTTCTGTGGTTGCATCTGCTCTGTCACATTTAAATACAAAATGCCTGTTTGTATGTGTGCTATCTCTGTATGTGCTTTCATTATGTTATGTAAGTTTTCTTATTCTCATCCTGCCTGAGCTTTCTTAACCTATTCTATGGATTTTCACTGATTTGTACTTTCTGGAGTTCCTTTGCTGTATATCATTTGGTATCTTTCTTCTGTTAAAAAAAAAAAGCACATACACACACACACACACACACACACACACACACACACACCAAAGTCTCTTAATATTTTTGTTAGCAAGTCTGCAGTTTGCAAAGCAGAGCTATTTCAGACTGTGGTGTGTGTGTGTGTGTGTGTGTGTGTGTGTGTGTGTATGCAAATCTCACCTGAGGACCACTGAAATTTGGTCCTTGAGTCTTTTTGTGAGACTGTTTTTAAACTGCCTGCCCCATGATTATGCCACAGCTCAGCCCCGACTGCACCAGATGGCAAAGGGAGGTGCAGTGGAGGTGAGGAGAAGGCCAGGAACAGTGACCCAGGTGGAGACCCACATACAAACATCCACAGGACAGCAGCCGTGCCAGGAACATGACCTTTCACCTCTCCATCATCTGTCCAAATGTTCAGAGGGAAAGCATACCTGCCCCAGGGGCTATATGTATAGGAACTGGGTTAGACATAAGGGCGCATGGGTACATGTCTGAGGTCTGTATGTGTACACATGTTTCTGTATGTACACATATGCTCAAGTTTCAGCACTGACCTTAAACTTTGAAGTGCCACTGAACCAACCAATGCCACTCAATAACTGAAAATTACCATCCGTCCATTTTCCATACCACTTATCCTACACGGGGGAGCCTGGAGCCTATCCCATGGAACTCAGGACACAAAGCGGGGCACACCCTGGACAGGGTGCCAATCCAACGCAGGGCACAATCACACACACACCCGGACAATTTGGAAATGCCAATCAGCGGACTACCCTGAGCATGGGGAGAACATGCAAACTCCAGGCGGGATTCGAATCCCCCAGCCCAGGGAGCTGCAAGGCAAACATGCTAACCACTAAGCCAATGTGCCCCCGACTAAAAACCTTAATCCAATTAAACTTTTGTAGGAGGATTTAGCTGATAATTATGTCATTGGTGGGTCATCATATACACCCCCAACTCCATTATTGTTTCATTGCTCTCTGTCACTGTGGGGCAACATTAGCCAGTTGAATTCAGCTAGGTGAGCCAGAATGGGCAGTCCAGGCCTTATGTTTCCCCATCTGAAAAGTAAAGCTGTCCTGCACACCTTTGACTGGGGCTGCAGCTGCTCTGTGTCCTCTCACATGGCCGCTCTGCTTACAGCTGTCCCTATTCCACACCGGAGTCCTCTCTTTATCCAGGACCACGTGCCGAGGGGCCACGATGTCCACTCACTCAGATACACAAAAAGGACTCAGGCAGACATCCTGAGCTCTTGTGTTGTTCTAGAATATTCCTGGGGTTCAGCTGGAGGGGCAAGAGGTAGCCAGCAAGGTAGCTGTGTGGCTAGGGGTTTGTCATGAAGAATACAGGAGCGGTGGTATATAGGCCCTGCTGTCCCACAGGACACAGAGTATGTTTTCATTCTGGAGACTGTGTGTGTGTGTGTGTGTGTGTGTGTGTGTGTGTGTGTGTGTGTGTTTTTACTGTAAGGAATTATTGGAAGCATGCTTCCTAATTTAAAAGCTCAACTCATTATAGCACTGTGTACAAAATCTGTAAAATATAGAAATGCAGGTTGTCCAAATAACAAAGCAGAACAAAAGTGCAGAAATTTATATATATATATTTAAAAAAAGGTCTAATTCACCATACAAATTCAATACAACCAGTGGAAACAGCTCAACTTAAGACAGTTTTCATTTAGTCTTACTTGTCATATTACTAATTATTAGTGTCTTATCAGGTTATACAGGTTAACTTCATATTAAATGCTTAATTTATTGTTGATTTATCCCTTCCACCAGCTCAACAGATCACACTATTATTAATGAAAACTAAGAATTAATGTTACATGAAATAGTTTTTACAGTGTTAAATGATCGAAAGTATGAACCACATTACATAGCCAACAATTTTTTTTAATTCTACATCAATTTTAGGTAACCCTAGTTAATTATCTCATTATGATTGTAATCTGTCAGCGTCTACTAATAAGTCTTCATGTACACGTTGTCTAACAGGCCCATCATACTGATTTATGACTGCATTTTTGCAGAGTGGCTACCAACACATCATCACATCCTCAGAGAGTACATGAACATTTGTGCAGTCTCCTCGCTAGAAATAAATGAGAACTATACAAACACCTATGCTATAAGCACACGTTTTGACTGTTTGATTTGTTTACATCTTTTAAACTATGCTCAGTTCAGAGTACAATTAAAAAGCCAGTACATATTTTTATGAGCTGGAAAAGGCTGCTTATGGCTTGTGTCATCTGACAGGATTATGGGCCCAGGTGTGAGCACGTTGTGTATATTTGAGCCCCATGTCAAGTTGCAAGTCTATTTCTGTGTGTGTGTGTGTGTGTGTGTGTGTGTGTGTGTGCATGATTTGGGCCATGTCTGTGGGGCACATATTAGGGGAGCATAAGGTTTTCCATCTTTTTTGAGAAAAATTCCAGTAGCAGTGTCATGCTTCACTACTGATGATGAATCCATCACCCTGAGCCTGCGCAAATATTCTTATAACTACAGTCCCCTCCAAAAGTATTGGAACGACAAGACCAATTCTATTGTTTTCGCTTTACATTGAAGACATTTGGGTTTGAGATCAAAAGCATCTAGATATGTTAAACAAATTAGAACATGGCACCATTTGTTTGAACCCACCCATTTTTTCACCCAAGTAATCAAAAAAATATCGGAACATGTGACTGACAGGAGCTTCTTCTTGCCCAGGTGTGCTCTGTTAACTTGATTGTTTAAAGAATGAATAGGTCTAAATGTCTACTCTTGGTTTGAGCCCTTGAGTTTCACCTGTGAAGACTGCATTTGTTGTTAAAAAGGATAAACCAACATGAAGACCAGAGAGCTGTCTATGGGAGAATAACTAGCCATTTTCACAAACTAAAAGGTGCCATGTTTTAAGTCGTTTAACATGAAACAGGAAATCAAAGCTGAAATTCTGATCTATCATTTCATATTCATCTTTTCATCTCAAACCCAAATGTCTTCAACGTACAGAAAAAAGTATTGGTCTTGCTGTTCAAATACTTTCTGTATAGTGGCAGGATTTACAGATGAGATTCAGAATACATACACAAATGGTTGCACCCCCCTTGATATCTGGGTGTTGAATATAAAACAATGCACCTTTATTTCACACTTTATTTTCTACTTCTCACTTTATATTCATTATTTTACTACATAACATGTTCATAAATATGTTCATTTAATGGCATTTTCCTCTTAGACACTCATTGCAACATGGCCTAAATATTAAAGCCACTTAGCCTGTGTCAGAAGTTATTTTATCAATATTTTAAAAAAAGTCTGCAACCCAGGAGACATGGATTACTTGATTTTCTTGAATCGGCTTATTAATGTGTGTGGTGACTTAAAAGTTAAAACATGCATTCTTTATAAATCTTATTTAAGCCATGAAACTCAAAATCACTCAAACTCAAAATCTAATCTACTGTATCTATCTTGGATAATATTATTTCATTCTACTGTATGTATGTTATTAATACTAGTATATTTCTACTGTATCTTTCCAGCGACCAAGTATTTAAATATGCTATCACCAACAGCAAGTACTATCATTCAGAAATGGACGCTATAAACACAAAGACACATGGAAGAAAAATAATTAATAGGAACTATTAATGCACTGCAACAGATATCTGCAAAAAAATATTAATAAATTAAAATGCAGAGTAAGAGATCAGAGAAAATGCTTAGACACTTCTGAAATAACATCCTACATTCATATCACTTTGAAAAAGATTATTATGAGTGTTTTGCTGTGGTTCCCAAAGCACGTAATCAGTTCATGAGGGGGTCCTGACCAGATGTCCTTAAGCATTACAGAGTTCCATTGTGCGTCACCATGAAGCTGGGGGTGGAGGGTTGGGGGATGGGGTTGGGGGTGGAAGGAACGCTCTCCGCGAGGACAGAAGGAGGAGCAAAGTTCTTCGCGAGGCCAGAAGGGGGAGCAGTGCTCTCCGTGAAATATGAGGGGGGAGTGATGTCCTCCATGGAGCAGGAAGGGGGAGCGACATACGGCGTGACAAAAAGAAAAGGAGTGGCATCTTCAGCGGAGCCTGGAGGCGGAGCGACGTCCTCAGCCGAGCAGGAAGATGGAGCGACGTCCTCAGCCGAGCAGGAAGGCAGAACGACGTTCTCAGCAGAGTAGGAAAGCGGAGCGACATCCAAAGCAGAGCCTGGCGTAGTGAAGTCCGAGGCAGAGCAGGGAAGTAAAGCAGAGCTCTTGGCTGCACCAGGAGGCGGAGCAACATCTTCAGCTGAACAGTGAGACTGAGCAGGATCCTCAGCTGAACAAGGAGGTTGAGTGGTGTCCTCAGTCGAGCATGGAGGCTGACCGACGTTCTCCGTTGACTCAGCAGGCTGAACGAAATCCAAAGTGGAGGGAGGCAGATCGACATCCTTAGTGGGGCAGGGAGGGTGAGAGATGGTTTGCCCCTGGCTGGAAGGCTCCTTCTCGACATATGCCCTGAGGGACTACATCATGTTGAGCCATTCCAAATTGGCCTTGATCAGGGAGAATCTCCCTTCCTTCTCCCACCTCGGTTTTTCCCTTTCAAAAAGGGCCTCTTGCACGCTGAAAAAATCTACTGCATCCATTTTTGCGTTCTGTCACAATACTGAATTTGAGGTGGATGCAAATGCAGAATTTAAGTGCAACGTTTAATAAAGTATCACACAAAGCAAGACTTACATGAAACAAGGCTGAGCACAGCTTGATAGATGGAGACAGAACAACCAACACAAGACAACTCGTGCAGTGCAGAATGTGACTATATACACACATACACACACACACACACACACACACACACACACACACACCAGTGCTAATGAGAAAGGTGAAACAAGTGACTGAAACATGTGACATGGTGCAGTGACTGATGGGAAACGTAGTTTCTAGTCCTTCTCCGCTATTACATGACATCTTTATTTTGAATGTCAAGCACATAATTTATTGAATATTGAACAAAAACACACAATAATTTGTATATGTATACAGATAACATACTAAACTTGAACTACAATACACACTACAGGTGACTTTAAAGATTATAAACCGAAGCACAGCTTTAAAATATGAGGAGGTTTGTAGCCCAGCTTCTAAGAGCATTTTTATTTGAGAAACATTGAATTTAATGAATTATCCTTCTACTTGAAGAAACTTAGGATGAAAAACAAACATGATTCATATCTAATTATTGATTTGAAATAATATTAGCAAATAACATCTTTCCATGTTGACGTTTGCACCAAGACAAAAACAACTAATGAAATTAGTTGAGAGTAAATAGTTAGAGAGCATTAAACAGGTTCACTGAAAACTGTGTTAGGCGACAACAGTTTTGCTCACAGTTTGCGCTCTCTGCTGTGTTTCTTGTGTGACACGGTGGCCTCTGGCAGGTTCTCTGGATGAGGAAGGCAATTTCTCAGTGCCCTGAGCCAATGCAGCTGTTCCTAGGGTATGAAATCTGGGCCTGACAGATCGCCATGGCGCCAGCGGTGATCCACACTCACTGCATTCACGCCACACCCCTCTCACATCCTCCTCTTCCAGATGCATACTGAGGTGCCACAGGGTGCCATCCAATCTCATCATGGTCAGGCCTCACAGCCAACACTCTGCGTCTGGGAGCCAAACCATATGTCAAGGTCATAGCTGAGTAAAACAGGGCTGTAGTGTAGCATGTCTGAGATGTAGAAGAAGCTTGAAGTGTGAGATCTGGGCAAAGGTGTTCAATATTTATTTTTAAAAATGCATATAGTTAGAAGTTAATAAAAAAAAAAAAAAAGAATAAAATATAACAAAGCTTTCTGTTACTGGAAAATAATAAGAGGCAGGGCCCTGTCCTATGGAAAAAAATAATCACCTAGAGTAAGTTTTCATATAACAGCATGTCCTGACGTGTTTTATTGCTCGTATACCACTTATACTTAGCTAACAGTTATTTGTAATGAATAAAATTTTATTCATTTTATTTTATTAATGAAACTTTTTTTTTTTTTAAATCTGCTTACAGTTACATTTAATGTTGTGGAACATTCATTATAGCAGCTATAACTACAGGGTGTCCCAAAAGTCTCCATACTGTACATAGGGGACTGTGTTTTCCAGTACCACGTCGGTTATGCTTTCGTCAGGGGATGATCAGGGACGTCCACTTCTCGGTTGGTCCGCAACACTTTCAGTCTTTTTGAATTTGTTAATAAGTTTGGAAACAGTGTCATGTGTGTGATGTGCTTGCCATGTTTCCTGTTAAAGTCCATCACAACCTCAAGACAGCTTCCTCATCCAGCCACGAGAATTTCAATACGTTCTTATTTTGTCAAAGGCGTTCTTTAAGGCTATCTGAAAAAAATATATATAAGAAAATATATACTAAGTAACTAAGTACGAAATATTTTGGTAGACATTTTGCTAAAAAGTGTTAATTTCCCCTATGTATGGAGAATTTTCTCTCTTTTGAAGTAAATAAGACAAAAAAGCAGCCTGTCATGTTATCAAGAAACCGGGAAAGTGTAAAGTCATTTGTCCTTAAAACTCTACTGTAGTGAAGAACTTACTGGCTGTGACAAAGCACTGACCCCCAAGACTCCATCTATAAATGTTAAATAAATGTCTCCTTACAGAAACCTTCATTATATCAACCATTACAGGATTCCTGTTGTTAAATAACATCCGTTTATTATTAGCCTTAGATTATGTGGAGCGTCCACCATATACTGTAAGTCCCTGTAAATGAGTCGTTACTATAGAAACGATAACATATTAGAACGAGCACACTAATATAAATCTAGGATTTAAACTACAGGTGGCAATATTGTCAGCTCTGCTGTTATAGGTAATTAATCAACACCATCTGACCGATCAGATTTGAGAACTGAGAAAACTGTGCTGTAGTATAATATACATTTAACAATAAAATAAATATAATAAACTTGTCCTTTGATGGTTCTGCTATCTTTTTTTTAACATCTATTTTTTGAAATATAACGTTCGTCTCTGATGTAACACAACTGGCAACAGCTGGAGTGAACAGCATTTGGTGAAGCTGATTTTGATTTCCCTGTGGGGCTAGCACATTGGACCCTTCACACTGGACCACGAGACTGAGAATGAAGCATCTGGAAGCTACAGACTGTGTTTGGATTACCACAACTGGATGAGTTCTCTCTGTTTGTAGGGAAGTTTGTTTTGGCTCATCCTGACAGAGAAGAGACAGTGGCTTAAAGCACTCCGTGGGGAGTTGAGAATCATCTCTAGTTAATCTTATTGAGTGACTTTACTTGTTGTGCTCAAATCTATTTTCTGACAGGGATTTGGTCACAATTCTTTTTGCTCAGTCACTGTGACTAAATGTAATTCTTTCTTGTCCAAAAGATAGATGAGCAAAAAAATACGCTAAAGTCTCTTTAATAGCTTCAAACCTCAGAGCTCTTTTCACTTTTAGAGACTATTTGTTTGCTTTAGACGCTTGCTGTTATTTTCTGCATCTTGATATCTAAGAAGCACAGATTTCAAAGTCAGTCATCCAGAAGACATATAATATATATATGTATATAATTTCAGATGATATGATTTAGCTGTAACATTGATATGGCTAAACAAAATAGTGGTACAACTGAGATAATGTCCCTGTATTGATTCAAAGGAGTGAGCGTCCTTCATCACCTTTAGAGGTGGCTTTGATGCAGTTCAGGAATTCGAGCACCATAGCCAGCAATAGGCTGGAGTTTGAGATTATGCCTGAAATTAGCTATCAATTACTTATCTTGTACTTTACAATATTTAGCTATAAAGAGTATACATCAGTACTATTAGACACACAAGAAATGCTACTGCATATTCAAGCAAATGTGAAACTGTGCTATAAGTGTATTTTGCTTTACTGATACTCCACATGGTATTGCCCTGGTCAGGAGTGTTGACTGTAGATTCAAGATTTAGGTTTATTGTCTTTATTGTCATTCATCAGTACCACTTCAACTGGCTCTTCTCAATTCAAAGAAGCAGCAGCTTTACTCCAAGGCTCTCCCAGATCATCAAGCTCCTCAGTCTATCATGGAGATTAAGACTAGCTGTGGATCCTCGTTTCTGCCACCTTTACTCACAACCTTCTACTCTCCATAGCATATGACCATTGGTGAGGATAGGTACATGGGTGGATGGGTAAACACAAAATGAGTGCCTGCTTCCCCACAACAGCTCACCATGCTGTAACACCATCTGTTTGTTATTTTCCTTCGCCCTTTTTCCATGACTAGTGAATAGGATCCCAAGATCCCAAGATACTCGACCTCCTCTGCCAAAGTCTCTCCCCTTACCTGAAGGAAGCATCACAATCTTTTCCGGAAGAGAACCATGGCCTCAGACTTGCTTCAGAGGTGCTGCTTAGACTGGTACCAAGAGAACAACATCATCTTCAAATAACAGAGATGTTACCTCTAGCATAATGCACACCTCCATAATGCCTTAAATGATTTTAATACAGCTCTCACTACGCTCATACAGAGATTGGATTGCATAAAGTAGCATCCCAGATACCCTGGATTACCTTATTACCTCTTATCTTCGGTTCACCAATTATTTCATATTTCTTTTTCTTTTAAGAAAGTGAACTGTATACATTAATTGAACTGCCTTCAGATTAGATAATGGTATCAGTAATGGCTCTGAAACGTCCATCGTTGTTTTAGTGGTATGCCAAGGTAAACCTTTGAGTTGTGATCCATTTTGTATAATTCTTACTTTTGTAACAGTCTCTGGCACATCTATGACTGGAGCTGTCTTTTCTTTATGACTGAATATAGTCCTTCAGTGCTTTCACTGCTTTCAGCTCTGCAATAGTCTACCAAGATCAACACTGAATTCTTTCTTTTCACCAGTGTATAAATTCCATAGATGACTTTGGCAAATATGATTTTAGCTTCATGATAGATAAACGTTTTTTATGTATATAAGGTTCTGCTGTTACCTCATTGAAGTGCTGCCTCACTATCAGAGCACACTATGTCACACTGTTTCTTTTACAGTATGTGTTCCTCAGGGATCCGGCTTTAGCCTGCTTCTATTTTTACTTTATATGCTTCTCCTAGGTCAAATCATTTGACGTTTGTGGACTAAATATTCACTGCTACACCTGATATGAAATTTACACCATTACCACCATTTATACAAATATTGTATAAAACATTATATAAATCATGTATTAATGTATTCATGTTTTAAGGCTATGAAAAGTCCAATTTCCTGAAGCTGACCTGTTGACCTTAAAACAGTGCAACTCTCTATAGTTGTATTAAACCTCGTCTCTACCCTGTAATACATTAGCTATAATACATTTTGGACCCTATAATACATTAGCAGTTGAACCTGATCACGATGGCAAAACTTTGTTATTGGGACACAGGTGGCATGTACTGTATATGTGTACACTGTATTTATGTGTACGTATATGGCACTATAGTAGGGCTGCAGTGCATAAACCACTTTGGTCTACAGATGTGTGTAAAAGTAATTTGGTCAGGTGAGTCATCCTTCGCCATCTTCTCACAAGAAGGCAAATGTATGTATGGCATACACGGTATAGGCCTTAATGACTGACCTCCACAAGGAGGGGGTTCTGCTCTCCAGTGGCTCTGTTATGCTGTGGGGAAGATTTTGCTGGCATGGATTGGGTTCAGCACCTTATTAAAGCATGTTATGTTGGTGGGTTTTTTGCCACCCATTTGTCACCCATCTGTATGTCTATTTTCTTAGGTGCTACTATTTCATTTGCATCATTAGAAGGGAAATCTTACTTTTGCTGGCCAGGAGATGGCCAGTAAGGTTGCACTGCGAGCTGTGAGAGGATATGCAGCCTGCATTATTCTGTCAGCATCTGGATCAACAAGGCCAGTGTGCTCAGGCCATAGTAAATGCTTCCCTGGGGGAAACCAGAGCAAAACAACCCCAAGTCAAGGCCCTCTGTTATTATGGCCACAGTTTCCCAGCTAAGGAACCACACCATTGTGCCTCAGGTTAGCGAGGAGTGAGGCCAATAGGAGTTGAAATGTCAGAACTTCTAATAGTTAATACATCTTCAACATAAATACAGTAATAAAAAGGAGACCAGGATTTTTTTAAAAATAACTTCATAAAATACACCCAAATAAATACCATGGGTATTGATTTCAGCATCGCTGTACAGATTTTTCATCTGTATTATATGCTTTTCAGTGTGTTAAGAAGAATACTAATTCATAAGAACAGAATAGGCTTTCCCTCAACAAGGAACCCAGCTTTCAAGAGTTTCCCCCACTTTCTGCCAAAAGCGTTAAAAGACACATCTGCAAGGCCCTCCTTAGACATCCCCACCACTGCAGCTCCTCAAGTCTCTCCCGCTGATGGATGGTTTGTTGAGGAGGGAGCTGGAGGAGGGAAAAAAATGGGCACTTGCAATTCATCAGGGCTGGAATAATGAGTGGAGAGCTACACTGATTTAGCCCGGGGCTTACAGCTTGAACATCTGGCCCAGTTGGCAGCCAGCACCAGGCCCGGCGCTATTGGAAAGCTTTCTTTAGCACGTCCAGATGCAGAGAGTGGAGGATGGGTACAAATGCCACAGATGGAAATGCTGGAGCACATGATGCAGTGGGCAGCAGCCGCCACCGTTGGCACAGGTAGCTTGTCTCCAACAGCTGGCGCAGGTTAGCCCTTTTTGGGAATTGCAGCCTCAAATGTTCACACAGTGTAGAGGTTGCGCTTGTGGGACATACACATGCTGTCAGCACTGCTATCATCAATCAGCAGTAGTATGGAAAACAAGTGAAAAGCTGTGCAATTTATAATGCATACTTATATATAATGTGTACATTGCACAATTAAATGGATTAATAGACATAGAAATAGATATACTAACCAGTTCAAACCGTGTTTTGCATAAAGGGAAAAAGTGCATAGATGTTCAATTAATATGTGACATTTTATCACATACATTGCAGTAAACACAATGTTTCATTGGCCAGAAAATCACAGCTTTAAAAAATGGCTTTGGAATAGTCGAAAAAACAAAACACAAATAGCAGATTGAGTGTGGGAGACAGTTTGGCCAGATGTATAGAGGCTGGACAGCATGGATTGGCATGAAGCTGGCCACTGCTCGCTGATGGACATCTGGAAGGCAAATTGGTTAATGGCGCCTCCAAGCCAAAAGGTAGTCAGCCATCACTTCCTCCAGTAATATGAGGGCTGCTTCTGCATCTGTGCTCCACCTACTCTATGAAAACATTCCCCGCAGGCCACTGAATAGCCAGGGGAATGAGATGGGTGGAAGGACTGCATGATCCCTGGCCATGTCTCTGGTGAAGAATGTGGCAGGATGTGAGATTTAATATCAGTAAATGTGGAGCGAAGATAACAGGAACACAAACTGCTCCTGTTCTATGGCTGTGATGTTGATTGAGAGGAGGCAAATGAGTGGACAGAAGTCTGCTGTCTGATCTGTCTGACTCACTGATGAACAACAGCATGATAGTCTCACAATGGTCCTGTATTGTCTCATTAGGAGTATAATATTACATTTATTTTTGCCCATGAACTCTGCTGGATATTTAATGTGCAATCTGGAGCTGTTTGAAAAGTAGTTGTACGTGATAGATTTCTTTATTTAGACGTCTGAAAGCACTAACAGCTTGACTTAATTTTTTCCTGTGACTGCAAGACATAAATAAGCAACTGTTATCATTTGGAAGAATAAACGTCTTAACACAATACATAATGCGAAGGCTTCAAAACAGCTCTGTTACATAAGAATAGCAGTTCAACAGCAATACTGTACCAATATGACCTGTTTGGTTGGAATTTCTCTATAAGCCTTGTAATAATGGAATCTTTTTGAGTGGCAGATGCACAAAGCAATGTGAATTGAAAACAAAGCTGCTGTTTTCTGATTTTATGAGCCTGATCCTCACCATCTGTAGATAAACAAGTTAAAGACACAGCGGTTTCCCCTGATGCTTACACCCTGAAGAACAGGCTTCCCCTCCTCCCAGCCAGATGCCGTACTCTCGAGGCATGTCACTATGAAGTGAGCCCAAACAGCTGTTCTTCTGCCCGTCAGAACGGACGAACGTGAGATGGACAGTTCATGAATTATTTACGGCAAGTCCTATTGTTTTCGCTGCTGTTCACCTAGTTCTCAGTTCTTTGAGGACAGCAGAGACGTATGAGAAACAGTTGTGCAACCACATGAGTACTTGTTAACAAAACTATTATGTTTATTCAACTTCCTTCACAAATGAAATGACTACATGTCAGAAACGGGTTAATACATCTTAGGCAAAGCTTTCAGTACTGAAGAGCGAAAAAAAAACTGAAGCAATGTGCCAGCACACAGGCTGGGTTTATGAGAGCTATTTCCTCCTTTTGTGTATCTCCATCCATCATCCTAGAATCGAGGCTGGCAGGAGTATCCATCTTATTCAAACAAGTCATCACATAATCCCCCAATACACAGTAAAAGGCTTTTGTGAACTTCTATTTCTTTGTAATGATCAATGTGATCAAAGTCTAACTTATCATCTGTGGAAAAGACTAATGATGTGGGGAAAAATATAAACTTATGGAAGGGAGTTTTCCCACACATTATATGGTACTTTGGTCCACCTATGCAGGCCACTGGAAACACCTGATATATATTCTATTCTATTTTTATGCACTTTATAAATTAGTACACACACACACACACACACACACACACACACACACACACACACAGAAAGAGAGAGAGAGAGGGCTCATGACAGAGTCATATTCTTCCAGCTGTGTTGTTCACCATAAAGCATTACCCTTAACTCATGAGCATGTTTTCAGCAGCAAAGAGTGAATACCTCCATATGGTTAGGTTCTTAATTAAATGCTAATTGTTATGAGCTATAATAACTGTGGGACTGTGATGTGCAGCAGGCTCAGCACTGCTGCTGCTGATTCTGCTGCTGCTGCTGCGCCTCCCCAGAGAGGATGAGAGAGGCTAGGCTCCAGATGAACAACCCCTCGGCTCCACTCTTCTCCAGAGAGTGCATGCTCGGTTGGATGATGAGAGGCCTTCCTCTGCTTTGTTCCCCTGGGTGCACACGCTTTACTGCCGTTATCTCACAGCTTTCAGTGCGGAGGTTTGTGGAGTGTATCATTCCTCACCGAAGTGTTCCTCATTGCCACCGCTGCAGTTTTGCTTATGGTTTATATAATTAGTTTATGTAACTACATGCAATTAACTGGAAAATGAATTTAATGGTGATGTAACTATCTGTTGCTTCATCATAGTTAACATTATTTATATAGAATTAGCAGTTGAGGTTTTGTTCTAATAAGCAATATGTTGTGAGTTCAAATCTCAGGACTGCCAGAGAGCCATTGTCGGGCCCTTCAACATTGACCCTTAAACTTTAATGTCTCAGCTCAATGCTTGTATTAAATTCTGCCTCACCTTTATAAAAAAAAGAAAAAGCATATATTATATGTAAATGTATTATTTACTGTAGGTTTACTAATGTCCCTGCGACTACATAGCATTAATGAAGAAGTCACTGTCACAATTAAACAAGTCCTTCATTCATTTATCTTTAGTAACTGCTTTTTATTTAGGGAATACACCCTAAATGGGACGCCACACATTTCCTCTTATTGTCATTAAGCACACCAATGCAAGACTACCCTATTTTCACATTCTGATCAGTTGTATATCACTGTGCATCTATTAGCACTTCCTTTTATTGTAATGATAAATCTAATGGCATAATCTCGACATTATGCTTAAACTGTTGCTTCACAGCCAAATCATTAGTGTTAAATTAACACCTATGATAGACATTGGTGACTGGTGTAACTACACAGTGTACATCAGAGACCATTTTAGCACAGCTGGCGTTAATTTAGCAGTGGGTTTTTTTTTTTTTTCCCCTTGAACTATTTTTTTGTTGAATAGGTTTCTAGCTGCAAACCAGCACCCTAGAATATGTCTTCAACAAAGAAAATCCTTAACATTTCACCAATAAACCACATTTGGTGTCTGAACTGTCACAGTGCATATGTGATTAAGAGACAAGATATTTACTTGTAAATTAGAGACACAAACTGTGTATAAAATCTGTTATGGAAATTGTCTGGTATGATCAAAGTGTATGCAAGACTACAGTAACTAACAGCTTTGTTTACGGTCTACAAAACAGAGAGCACCTGCCCAAATACTGAGACAGAAATGGAGAGAAAGAGAAGGGGAAAGACATACTTGACATGTTCAAAAACTTGGCATGTGCATCGGAAGTGCTGGCCTTGAGGGCCTGGCAAAAAGCTTGGAAGCTCGATGTCAACCCCCCCTGACATTTTTCTTCCTTATGGACATCCAGTTTTACCTGAAGCATATTTGGTAGGCATGCACATATTAATTACCTCCATTAGGCTAAATTGCTGCCAGGTTAGAAGTGGGATTCACTGTACAAACATACACTACACACACAATTGTGTCCTTTTTAAAAATATATATATATTTCTGGATGGAAAGAGGGGTGACTTTAGCTGTGAACATGTGGGTGATGGGTACAAAGAGCAGTCTGGGAAGATCTGCTGTTTGTGTAATGACCATTGGCAGTACAGATCTTCTATTCGGGAACTGATGCAGGAGAAGAAGAGTGACTGTCTGTCTTGTTTTAAAACCCACTGCTTAAACAGAATAAAATGTTTTCCGTCCTGAAATTACTGACTCGGTCCAACAGTAATCATTAACAGATTCATACACCTTCTGGAAGTGTTGCATAATTCCACTGTACATTGTACGATGTGGCTCAAAGTACAAATGTATGTCCAGTAATGGGGCATAATAACATCAACATGCCAACACTGGCTAATACAAATAAAAATGGCTCATGAAATAAACAGACAATAGACAAACAGGTTTTTTTTTTTTTTATCATCTGTAAAATTTCCTTTGGATCTGTTTAGGAATGAGGGTTCAGAATTCACAGTTTTATTTTACTAGAATGTGTGCATCTTGGTATCTCTGGGATGTAAATGTCGATATTTATCTAGATTGATAATGATGATGATGATGAGGAGGAGGAGGAGGAAGAGGATGATAGGATGTGTGGAGTGAGGAGGAGCAACACTAGGATGGGGAAGTTTATCATTGTCAGGATGAAGATTATGGCAATGATGACTGTGACCACCTCAGTGACTGTGCTGGTAATGAAAATGAGTGATATTACCCAAAGAGGAGCTTATCCCCACTGAGCTGAGAGCTGAGTTTGTCACCTCAGAGGATGTGATCTCGATTACTGTGCAGCTCTGAGGGACAAGGAGAGGGATAAACCAGAGGTCTGAAGAAGAGGGAAGCTTATAGATGGACAATGATTTACAGTAGAGACCCTACCTTGTACAAACCATGATGTGTAGAAGAGTCTTTTTGACATTTACATTTATGATATTTGGCAGACGCCTTTATCCAGAGTGACATACAATTATCTCATTTATACACCTGAGCAGTTGAGGGTTAAGGGCTCAAGGGCTCAGCAGTGGCAGTGTGGCAGTTCTGGGTTTTGAACTCACGCCCATTCGATCAGAAGCCCAACGTCTTAACCACTGACCTACCACTTCCCTAATTGTTATTCTCAGCTGCCGAAACCCGGGACACCATACCCCATCAGAATGAAAACACGCCTAATTCCCTGCAAAAGCCCTTTTATCTGGATTCCTGTGCTTCCGGACCTAGCCAGAATTTTCATGTTCACATGTATGTTCAGTGATGTGACATAATAACATCCACATGCCAATAGTTCATGAAACAGACATTGCTGTATCCTTGGTTTTTGGGTGATTGTTTCAATTCCTTTATCATACTCAGTCGTCAGTTCATTTCACACACACACACACACACACACACACACACACACACACACACACTGATTCATTCCTAGGAGCAATTTAAAGTAACCAATCCACCTTTCCATCATGTTTTTAGGTGTGATACTGGACTACTTGGTGGAAACCCGCACAGACACAGGAAGAAAATACAAACAATAACTCTGGACTCTAAAGCTGTAAAGCACCAACATTGCTGCCCGTCAGTGTCGCTCCATTTCTTATTTTACTATTCCTTCATTTTCACACAGTGTGTAACCACACTTTTGGCAATACAAATATACCTTAGTATATCATGGCTCCAAAGTGAACTCATCAGGGCAACGCATCATTAGGAGATTATAGTGACAAGATTTTCAGTCTGCAATTCAAAAACAAATCTGATATAGAGCTGTTTTAGCATTGTGATCATTATTTAATGTGTGCATTGTCTTACTGTCCCAGTTCTTTAAACTTACTAAGGTACTAATGTAGTTGTGCTACTGGACATCTCTCTCTCTCGCTCTCTCTCTCTGTCTCTCTGGCTGTGTGCTCTGGAGCATGATTAATCCCATCAAAAAGCCAGTGTATCAACATCTGCCTAATCCTGTCTAATGGCAGGCACCCTGTGAAAATTGTACCTCCAAGCAACATGTATTTGCATAATTAGAAGGAGAATCCCAGCAATCGGGAGAAATGCTTAAACATGCTGGCCAACAAACTGGTTTTCTCCCCTGGCATGTTTGCTCTTTGTGTGTGTGTGTGTGTGTGTGTGTGTGTGTGTGTGCATGTGTACACTACAGACTAAAAGCAAGGAAGCAAGTGATTTTTACAGTTTTAAATAATAGCATGTTTATTGTCACCTTGATTAAGCAATTTTCTCCCAGAATAGTCTATTGGTGTGAAGTGATGTTGTTACTTACAAAGACAAGCTTTTAATCATTTACACATTCATTACCGATGCAGCAAACCAATCCTTCAGAAGTACAGAAATATCATATGAATATTATACATCACATGCCGTCAATTAATGAATAAGTTTGCAGCGAATGCAGAATTAACTAGTTAGTTGTACACTATTTCTACAGACATTTAGTCAAACTCCTTTGTTCTGCATTACTGACCATATTAATGTCTGTTATCTCTTAGTTAAATAATTGCTTGTGCTTATTTGTACAAAGTTACTGATGCTTTGGTCTGTAGTTTCTGCATTTATATATTTTCCCTCATATTGGGAGCACATGTGTACATCCGGTTTTATAACATCAATGTTTGTAAGAATGATGTTTGGTATATTTATAGCCTGCCTGAGCTGATGTACTGATTATAAATGTGACATTCACCAACATGGATTGCACAGTGACCTCTAGAGGAAGGAACTCAGACAAACGCAGCATCTTAAAATACTGCAACTTTTATAAAACAGGCAAACATTGTTTTAATCAATTTAAAATAATAATATCAATAATAAATAATAAGTTTGTTTTATGCATCATAAACTGTGGATTCATGAGGACTGTTGATTATTAAATTTGTACGACGATATCCTGCCTTTGATCTATTGCTTTTATTGTTTACAGCAGGGAAAGTTTGAACAGTCCTTCTCAGTACTTCAGAACACTGCTTTTCAGTGGCAGATGATGCAGCCTTTACATCTTTCACTTCAGTTATGACAGATGGGGCTGCACAAACTGCTCATGGCCCAACCACATCCAAGGGACTGCAACCTCCATAAAGCATCAGAACAGCCTGTTAGTTATAGTATGGGGGCATGGAATAAAATAACAGTTATGTTAATTGCTGATAATCTCTCTCTCATACACAAGATAGGACTTTCAACTTTGAACAACATTTTAAACATAAAAAGCTTTTTCTTCCTAAATGTTTCCTCAGGTGGTGAAACATTGGCAGTGGCTTGCATTCTAAACCACAAGGGAACGGGTTCAAACATCTTAATCAATAAAATGAAATATTTTAGGTTATAATATGTTTACTCTAACAGTGTGCTGAACTGCATAATGTGGCTGGTGTCCAAGTTGTAATAAAAAAAGGCAATATTCTGAGTTCAGGTTTAGACAGAGAGTAGCATTATGCCTTTATGCTTCTTAGGATATACGACTTCTAGCTGACGACAAAAACATTAAGAATTTACCACTAAGATTTTTGCTCTAAATATTGTTTTTCAATGAGAAATGAGATCAAATTAACAGAATACTATGCTGTGCACAACATTTTAAAGAAATCACAGCTTGAATGATGGTATGCAAATATGTATATAAGCAAACAGCAGGCTTATTCACTTGAGTTTGATCCATTCTCACACATGCAGTTCTATTGAGGCATGATGTGAATGTTGCTGAATGATGATAATTCACAACACTCCTTGACCAAACAAGGAGCAGATTGTTGGGTGGCACTGCAACAACAATAGAAGGAATGCTGAGAGCTTTAAACCGTCCCCCACATGTAGAAACTCACGCAATGAAACCTTCACCACATCAGCTTAATGAGGAGGCCGAGCTCAGCATTAAATAATAATGGTGTTAGGTCAAGATTCCAGACCTGGGAGGACAGTGGTTTGTTTTGAAATGTATTAGTAACGCCAATTAATTTACTGGGGCGAAAGAGGCACATTGAATGTGGGACCATGATGGCAGAGGGCGGGCTGGGTTTTCACAGCCAGCTCTCATGAACAAGTGAGTGTATTCATCAGGCCCTGAGTGAACTTGGCTTCACACATCTGTGGGGCCTCTGCACTCACCTGATTATGCACTCCCTACAGCGCACCACACTGACTCTACAGCCTCAGCACCGCAGGACGCACTCGACTCTAGACAAGTCAATTGTTATGCTATGATCCTTACTGGCACATGTGTCTGGACTGGATTTTTCAATTTAGTTTTGCTTGTAATCTTATTTAGTTCAGTTTTCACCACGGCCATGACAGTCTATGATAGTACATGGGGCGGGAGGGGGATGGGGGAGTACTTTTGTGCTTAATTTATTAATGGTTATTTAACATGTTTTATTCATTATATCAGTAACACTACTTTGAATAATTTCACAAAGAGTAATTTTGAAAGTAAATCACTGACTTATTCATTAAATTGATTTATTTAGCAAATCAAGCATCTGATGTAAAGAACCACTTTCCACAGTTTAGGATTGAACAATCAATTTATCCAGTTAAGAGAGAAAAAAAAAAACAAGCAAGAAAGAAAGAAAGAAAACGAGAAAGAAAGAAAATGAGAAAGAAAGAAATAATTATAATGTTCTATACAGATCTTATATTCAACAATTATTCTCAACAACCATATTACCCAATTATTCTAAATTACAATTATCCATCCATCCATTTTCTATACCACTTATCCTACAGGGGTCGCAGGGGAAATTACAATTATTACAATAATATTCCACACAAAAAAAGTGCTGTACAGATATCATCTTACTGTCTACAGTAGTACTTAATACTCCAAATTATTGACATTTTCTCCACAATATGAAAAATTGTTATTAACAAGAATATTCCTATTATTTCTATGCATTTATGCACTCACATATTTGTCTATATTAGTTACTCCCATATTTTCACAATGAATGAATGAATGAATCAATCAATAAAAGTACAATTAGACTACATTTTTATTTGTCCATATTAGTTACTTCCATGTTTTAATCCATAAACAAATCGGTCCATACAAGTAAAGTGAGATTACATTCATTTATATTTGTTCATATTAGTTCCCCCATTTTTTTTTCAACCTATCAATCACCATAATCAAATTAGATTACTTCATTTACATTGTCACGTGCCTCAAACACTTCTCATTTCAAGTATTCCCCCCCATTTTTTTTTTTTTTTTACAATTTATGATCAGAGATTGTATTAATATGACATTATCTTAAAATACTAATGTGCATCTCCAAGCTACTCTAAGCTAGATTTATGATAATATATTTACGATGTCCTTTTCACAGACATACACACATATATATATATATATATATATATATATAAGCACGTGCATGATGTTTTATATTTCCAAGGTATTCTACGTCGTGTGGTCTAATGTTCACATAATATAGTGACCTACATCCTGTCATTCTCCTGCCCACCACAGCGCACGGTACTGTACTTAGTCTGCTGTGCTCGTGAGCTGTTCAAGAGATGTTCAAGAGATGTTTGGTCACGTGACCTATGAGAGGGCGGGCGGAAACCGGATAACGCACCTGTTCTTTGTGGCCGTTGTGCGCGTGACTACATTACCCATGAGCCCAGGCGCGCGCTCCCTCTCTGCGCCACTCTCTTCTAGGAAACCAGTCCGCTTGGTCTTTTTTTTTTTCTGCTTTCTCACTGTTACCCGGTGTCAACCTACGCCGAGGAGACGAACACATCCCTCCCTCTTTCCCACTCGGCGGCTGCTTCCAATTCGCCTCGGCGTTTCTCCTCGCCTCCTCTATTGGCCTCGGACGCCGCCAGTCACGAGCGCTTCCCCGTTTTCCTTTTTCCCGGAGAGTTGAGTAGCAACAGCTCGGAAACATCTGGCCGCCGCCGCCGCAGCTCCTGCTCCTGTCTCTGCGCTCCGCTCCGCTCCGTGTTTCCTGCAGCGCGGCAGATATGGAAAGCTGCTGAAAGTCAATTCACTTCTCTCTCTCTCTCTCTCTCTCTCTCTCCCCCCTCTCTCTCTCTCTCTTGTTTGCGCCGCCGAGTATTTGGCCAGAGGAAGTGGGAAGTCGTCGGAGCTCGCTTGTCTGTAAGTGCCTTTTATTATTATTTTTATTATTGTTGTTGTTGTTATTATTTAAATACGAGGCGCTGTTTTGAGGAGATGAAAAGCGGGTGTGAGTGTGGCTGTGAGGGCTGGATGTGTTATGTGAAAAGTAGCGATCTTCTTGTTCCTGGCCGCTGGTGTGTGTTTCTGCGGATAAACAGTTAGTGGAGAAGCGAGAAGCCTGAGCGCGAGCGCCTGCTCAATCCAGGCCTGGTGTGGAAATGTAACAGTGCAGGTAGCTGCCTTACTTTTTCTGTGTTAGCTCCGAGCTAGCTTTCCCTCAGTTCACGGTGTTAGGGCACACACAGACACGCACACTCGGTGGTGTTGTTTTAGTGTGTGTGTGTGTGTGTGTGTGTGCCCTACACCTCTGTGTAGCCTTTAGAAACAAGGAATTCACGTTTTCCCAAGAAGTATCCCTAAACACCGCCACCGAATACGCTACTATAACAGTATACAAATGTTCAACCAATTAATAAATACATTAAAAAGATTAATGGTTTCCCCCTTTTCTTTTTTAAAGTTTAGACAAGGTGATAAGTCTTCTTGACGCATTTGTTTGGCATGTTCTAGACACAAGTTTTACTCCGGCGTGCTGTTCAATCAAACCTCACACAGCTGTGAGCTTCTGCGTTTTAAGCTCTTTAAATAGACCAAACGGCGCTACATTACACACACACACACACACACACACTCGTTATTATATTTCAGTAGTGCGTTTGAGTGATAGCTAATCTGAATAATGAGTTATTTGTGAAGTAATACTGAATTCCTCCATGTTGTTGTGAGAGGAAGCAGGAGTCAGGCAGGTGTGCAGTAAGCCATGAAGAGTTTACTTTACGGTGTGCTTCCTAAAAACTTTGGCAGATGTTAACAGATAATTATATAGATAACACTTTCAAACTACTTTTATTTATTTTTTATATATATAATTAAGGAAACACTGCAGTGTGTTTCCTAACTTATAAATAAGCCCTGTACTTGTTTTGTTTATGTTTATTTGTTTATTGAAGCTAAACTGTAGGTAACTAGTTAGTTTGATTTGGGGTGATACAGTGATTATTTTATTCTTCTTCTTCACTATTTGAAGGAGGACGTAAGTGATTAAGGGTAAAAACATGGAGTTAAACTAAGCCTTAAGTAGTCCCCTTAAAGAAGCTTTTTGTTAAAGCTCTGTTCATGAGGTCTATAGGATCGTTCCCTTTGTCCATTATTTCATTTTCCCCTCCTCAGCGAATCGTCCAGAGGACGAGGAGAATGAATGACAGTAATGGTGCGGCCGGTGAACCATGAAGAAGTTGAAAACAATATCAGCTGCGTGGATCTGTCATTTGCAAATGCACTGTGCCGGCCTTTGTTTATGGTTACTGGAAGGAGAGCAGTGAGAAAGAGAATGAGAGAGAGAGAGAGAGAGAGAGAGAGAGAGAGGGGAAAAGAAAAAAAACTTGAGGGTATTTAAATTCTCTGTGCAGGAAACTAGGTTAGAAAAAAAAGTGTCGGCTTTCACACAGACCTATTTTCTAAAGTTCGCCTTTGCCGGGAGATTACAAGGGGTGGGGGGGGGAGTTGGCCGGTTTTCCACAGAATCACCTCTCAACAGTTCCTTTTCCCCCCCATACACCCCTCCTTCGCCTTTTTAAAGGGAGAGAAAGAGAAACAAAGTTGTATAAAGGAGAGGCTGGTGGCAAGAGTGTAGAGGAGTAGCATATGGCACTAAAAGGAGCACAGCTGGAGGTAGCATTTCCATCTGAACATGATGTCAGAGCAGCTGACAGGCTGCCATCCCCCAGTCTTTTCTTCTGCCGCACAGACTGCGAGTTAGTGTGTGTGCGGATCTGTGTGCAGGAGGAGGCATCGCGTTCCCCTCCAACATCTCCTCCACTTTGCATCTGTCCCTCGCAGTTTGATTTTTTTTTTCCCCGTCTCTATATCTCTGTCTTTCTTTTCTCCTCCTACCACTACTCGATTCAGCAAAGGGAGCTACAGCAGGCATTACTACTACACTTTTTATCAAGTTGACGCAAACTGCAGGTACTGTACTGGGCAACTATGGATTGTAATTAGAGTGTACTAAAGTATTTTTGTAGCCATTGTATTTGTTAGATGTGTCAAAATTTGCTTTGCTGTAATGTAACCAGGTAGCGGACAAGTGACGCGTCTTGTTGTCGGGACAAGTTGGAGTGGCTAGCTTTTCATTAAGTTGCATCTTTGGTCTGTTTGTTGTGGTTTGACTTGCTCTGAATAGGATACAGTAATTTTTGTCATTGTTGCTGTTTGAGTAAAGTTTAAAGAATTTAAAAAAAAAGTTTTGTTGTAGATTACAAGTAAAGTTAGTTTTTCAGTTATCTTGTGTACTTTTTTACTTATGTGTTTTTTAGTTTATGCCTTCAACATTAAAGGCACATGTTTCAATATAATTAACCGATCTATATGAAAACGTAATAATTCAAAATGACTTCAATTGTGATTTTTTTTTCATGGACAGTTGGACTTTTTTTCTGTCCAGAGTGACTAATTTAGAACTTGCAGATTTGAGCTGCCTGAATTGGCTAGACAGCTGTAAT
>JANDJT010000169.1:22625719-22660215 GCA_024331685.1 Stegophilus panzeri | reverse complement strand
ATAATATTTTGGAAGACATTTTGCTAAAAAGTGGTAATTTCCCCTATGTATGGAGACTTTTATAGAGGTTATGTCTGTAATTTTATAGGCTCAGACATACACTTGCAAATTAGTACAGGATGCATGTTCTCCATGTGGCTTTAAATCCTGTTCTCTGGTTTCCTCCCACCTCCCAAAATCCCCAAAAACATGCAGGTAGGCAGATTGGCTACAATAAATTACTCCTAAGTGTGGATGAGCATGTGAATATGTGTATGCATGATGCCTTGTGATAGACGGGTGTCCCATCCAGGGTGTATTCCTGTCTTGCACCTCATGTTCCTGGGACAGGCTTCGGAAACACCTTGTGCCTAAAGCAGTTACTGAATATGAATGAATGAATGAATGAATGAATGAATGAATGAATGAATGAAGGAAGGAAGGAAGGAAGGAAGGAAAAATTTGTACTGTGAGAACATTTCTTTGTTATTATGTATAGTTTTGTGTTGCTGGACATTAAGGAAGAGTTAACTGCAAACACCATACAGTCACATTCAACATAGCGTAACAATTACTACCAGAGCCATGTGGTACCTCTATCATGTATGACTGTGAAACAAAGATACTGTGAAGCGGCACTCTAAACACAGCCTACTAGCTTGAGACAGGTACTTAAATGCCATAACTTGGCCTTGTGTACAGGATGTAGCTGCTGTCTGTGATCTGAGCGTCTCTCTAGTCTTCTAAACAGCACACCGAGGCCAGAGGACACCGCTGCGGAACATGTTCACTGGGCCTCTCTCTGCACCAGCTGTTCTTGGCTCTTCTGTGTGTTGCAGATAAGTGGGCGTCAGGGTGTGGGATGTTGATAATGGCGGGGGTCTTGGCAGCACGTAAACAGCACTGAGTCTGCACTTTTTCTTACTACACCGCTGCTATGCTGACCTTAGCAAGTTCAGCCTGGGACACAACATATGTGTATGATGCCTGTTATTGATTGCTCGGAGTATGTTTCCATCCCACAGTGGTGGAACAATGGAACTGTAGTTCCTAAAATATGACACAACAAAATATTCGTAAACGTTGTGGGAATATTCTGAAAAATAAAATCATGTTATCAAATGATCATCAGCCAAACACTCATTTAGAACATGCTATTTATCTTCTCCTTATCTCTTCTCTTTATGTACTGAGTAACTTTTCCATCTCAGTCAAGTGATATTGAGCTTCTTTTTTTTTTTTGGTGCCACACAAGAAACAGTCGAATGGAAATGCCAGTAGTGTCTCCTATATGGTGTGCTGTGCAGTGGCTTTTATGTCGCTTGGAACCAAAGTCCTCGATAAGACCCAGATTAGGTACAGCAATGCAACTTCTCACTCAGTTTACAGTTTTGGACTAGACCAGAGCAGATTATAGAAGTGGTGCGTGTTGATACGCTTGCTTTATTAGCCTGTAACAATGAAGTCCTGCCAGATGTGAAGGCACAAAAACAGTGCTAGTCGTTGATCTGCAAACAGCTGTACACAGCTGGCCAGAGGCAAGACCACTATTATACATGTTGTTCATCCATGGTTTCATTTTGCTTACTTTTTAAATTTTATTTACGATAACAGTTTTTAAGATGCGAACATACTCCCCCCACATGACTGAAGTGCTCTGAGAGCCTGTATGTAAATGAGCTGCTGTCAGATAGAAGCCACCTCCATATGACCCCTATTTTACTGTGATTACACTGCTGTTTCATCAGCGTTTACTGGCGATGGGGGGGAGGGAGAGGCTTAAAACTTTTAAAGTTAAAACAAACAAAAACAGAAATCTTGAAAATATCACTGATTTAACCACATCTCCATGTAAACGTATTTAGATATGAATAAGAAAAGTGCGTATATTTTGTTGACATTTTTTGTACTGTATATTATAATAGTTTCTCCACTAAACGATTACTGTTAGCTGAATCGTCACCTTCTTTGGCATTTCTTTATACAAAAAGCTCGCAAGAAGCCAAGCTGCCAAAGTCATACCACCTGCAGCATGTATAATATCATTCAGAGACTTTTAGCTTCTTAGACCGCTACGCGTTCAATCTACCACATTACCACCTTTCTAAACTTTACAGTAAATACTAAAGAAGGGGTAAAAAGCATAAATCATAAGAATATTTCTGCTTTTGGCTCAAATTAATGCCGCTTTATGTTCCTTGTCAGAAATATTTTTTTCTTAACGCATGCACATTTCAGACAGTTAACTGTCCATAACATTTTTATATCTATCATGTTGTAGTGGCGAACTGGTCAATTATAGCAAGGTGCATGCAATGCATAACCTTTTATCATCTAATAAATCATATTGTTTTGTAAAAAAAACTGGTGTAAATTTGTGTTAAGATATGAGGAAGACAGGCATCATGCTCAGTAGACTTATGAGAAATTGTTTTTTTAAATTTTCTGAACTAAATCCAGGATTTTTAACTCCAAATAATGATGTGTGTGTGCGCGTGTGCGTGTGCGTGTGTGTGTGTGTTCACTCAGGTCACGCTTTACAATGTTTTTATTGATCATTATATATTCGATATATTATTTCTATTTACTTGTCTAGGGCTTGTTTGGGGATGATTTGTAATTGTACTCAGTAATCAATAATAATCGAAATATTGCACATAATATTGTACATAATTTGCAGGAATTATGTACCCTCTTAGGGGTTTTCCTCCGGGTACTCCGGTTTCCTCCCCCAGTCCAAAGACATGCATGGTAGGCTGAATGGCATGTCTAAAGTGTCTGTAGTGTATGAATGGGTGTGTGAATGTGTATGTGTATGTGATTGTGTGCCCTGCGATGGATTGGCACCCTGTCCAGGGTGTACCCCGCCTCGTGCCCGATGCTCCCTGGGATAGGCTCCAGGTTCCCCGTGACCCTGAAAAGGATTAAGCGGTGTATAAGATGGATGGATGGATGGTTGGATGGATGGATGTACCCTCTTATGTTGTTAAAATGTCCATTTGAGATGTAATTAGATTGTACATGCACTCTGTATACAGGAATCTTAAGATTTTTCTGATTTACAGTGTTACAACTAAATTAACTCATTGTGGATTTTAATAATAATAATAATAATAATAATAATAATAATAAGCCTTTCAAAACACATCTACGTATGTTTAACTAATTAAAGGGTATTACAATTGGCATATGAGATGGCTGTTTAATTAGTAAAACCTAAATATATCTGTCATGTGATGAACCTTTTTTGGCACACACGTGGAAGAAAAAAAAGCTAACTGGTTTTTGTATACATTTCTTGCTTCAGTTATAGGGTTATAAAGCAAAATTCTACAGATCATTTTAAAACGAGGATAAAACGACTACAAAACCCTGTATTTCACGTATAATGAAGTGTTAAAGAAAAGGTTCAAAGATATAGTTGCTACTACTTCAGAATGAATTTCGGGACACAGGAACGATCCATACGTAAGTGAGCAAATGTCAAAGGAAAAAGTCGCTCGAATGGCAGTTTTGTGAAATTTTTCTGATTATTATTAATTTGACAGGAATTACTCTGGAGCGATCAAATGTGGCCCGCTGAGTTGAATTGCTCTTCATGTAAGATGTCTGGCCTGCTCGAGTGCTCTTCAGCTTCATCTGATAAAGCTTGTGATTCTCTTCACTCGTTCTCCAGAGCCTGACACACACACACACACACACACACACACACACACACACACACACACACACACACACACACACACACAAAAACGCTCTACTGCACGTTTTTGAGGGCACCCCTGGTGCTGCGTGTGTAGGTGTGTGCATGTGTGTGAGTATACTGTAGGTGTGTGAAGCACCGAACAATTATTCGGAGAAAGGTGAGGCCTTGTTCTGTGGGGTGTTCTGTGGCACACTGTCTGCTAGATCCATCTCCAAGGAAGCTCCACACCTGCCTACCACAAACGTGTGACTCAGCAGGACCCACATGCTCCTCTCTCACACACACACACACACACACACACACACACACACTGCTGGAGCAGGAGAGTAAACCTCAGTTCTCAGTTCAGAGCAGATGTACACCACAGCCGTGCCAAGCCAGAGCTCACAGATACAAATTTACAGGAATATTGCTCAGCGATGGTAATGTGGGACTTGTACATCCTTTATGACTTTGGATTCTAATCACATTTTTCTTCATCATGTTTGCTGCTTTAACATAACACACAACAAATTAAGTGGATGGTTGGAAGAAATTTAAATGGAATTTTTCACTTGCCACAAATATAGCTGATAAGCCAAGATATGTGTGGTGTCCGAATTTTGTTGTTGTTGTTGTTGTTGTTGTTTTTTTTTTAGATAACTTAGCTAACAAGATTATGCCCACCAATTAGCATCACACAAACCGCATGCCAGAGTCATCTCACACATGCCCTAATTTGCTTCAAGTTGTTAAGTGACCTAAAAACCTACAAAAATGAGAAAAACAATTTTAGGAGGAAACATTTTTATGACCTACTGGTATCAATAACATTGAACAAAATACTGAATCTCACAGCACATTGTATGAAATGTCACGACTATAAATGCCAGCCTGTTTGAGATTACTTAACAACTCCAAACTTTTCTAAGGAAAGTGTGTCCGGATTTCCTCCATGCTGATTGGATGGTTATATGCTCATTTGAGTCTTGTGTACAGTTTTGACATCTGTATACATGATATTTCCACCTTGCTTTCAAATGCTAGCAGTAGCCATAGCACAGGCACATACAGGCCTCATCACCGTACATCTGACGAAAAAACACTTCTGAGGACTTCTCAGAACAGAGTGACTCCTTTCCATGTCATCTCCCCTGTACGCCAGACCTTGTTGCAGTATTAAGACCTGCTCTCTGTGGCAGGCGAATGTCACTGTGAGTGTGAGTAGGAGCGTGGCCATGTTGAGATGCCAACCTCTCTGCTCCCTGCAAGCCACGGCAGCGTGGGCCCCATCTGTCGCCTCCACCAACCTGCAGCAGTTCAGGAGTGGCCCGAGGCCGACTCACAGGATTAATGCGCACAACCTGAACTGGGTTAGCGTGCGCACGACAGCGAAAGGGAGAAAGAAATGTGGGCTCAGCCTATGGGACTTGGCACGGTCAACTCGCCACATTCCCTCTCACGATGCGGCATCATCCACGGCCACACTGAACCCCACAGTGGAAGACAGAAGAGGAATCCTGAGGATGGAGGATGAATGCGATAGCAACACATGTAACTTTGATGCGCCCTTTAAAAACGTACCTTGATGAACAATCTACCTCAATCAATCTTATTCAGCTCATCAGCTAATTCACAAGGCCTTTACAGGGTGAACTTGGTGTTAGAGTAGAAAAAAATAAACCCCACTGTGGTGCTTTGGTTAGAATTCTGCACAGCTTTTCACCACATGAGTGGGTGCTTAGGAATAGTTTTTGCACTTGGTCATGATCCTTAATTCTAAACATAAGTGAGTCTCTGCAACCAGCGCAGCTCTGCTTTTGGAGGTATGTACGTGGGCTTCGGAAACATGTGATCTATTGTGACAGCCTCAGTAATACACATGGTTTCCCAGCATGCCTTCGGCGAATAGCTTTGCCAAAGTCAAAAAGGGCCATTTGTGTTAAAGCAGGTCTTTCACAAAGCCCACAGGTAAAATGCATGGCATAACATTTAAACCAAGCACGAGTGGCTAAAGTGTGTGAGAAAAGCAGTCCTGTGATACACACCGGGTATATACAGAGTGCACTTCTTCTTTCCACGTCCTCATGGTCTGCTCGAGTGACCTCGGATAGCAAGGCCGGTGTGAGCAAGCAGGGCCGCTCGACTCCCTTGAGTGTCTAACGAGCATCTGAATCCAGCACACATCTGCACACAGCATTATCATTAGCGCTCCCGCATTGGCCAGGACCGCTGACAAAGTGAACAATAACAACAATCACTCCCCTCAGCTGCTACCATATGGGCGCCATACTTAGATTGCATGGGGAGAGGGAGAAAGGAAAGGCAATTCTACTGGCATCTGTTTGGCAGTCCTTAGAAGCAGGGTTTCAAGATAAATTCGCTGTGCAAGGAAAGTTTCTCTCTTTTTCCTACTCCTCTCTCTGTCTTTCTCTCTCTCTCCAGTCTCATCTCCCTCTTTTTTGGACAGTAAGAAAGTATTGCAGGTTGCACTCCTGTCGGCTGCCTCTCGCAATTAGCTGCACCTTAATGTGGCACCTTAATGGGATCGGGAGCATGTGCGCCCAGATGGTGGAACAAGGTGCTTTTCATGGTGCTCTGTCCAAATCCAGCTGGATTCGTTTCCCCTCCAGCGGTACCTTTGGAATTTATTTCTCCTCCACTACAATCAGTTCTATCAAATAGATGAAGAACAGTGTTGAAAATGCAAGCATGTTCTCATCGCTATTACTTATAAACGATGAGAGCAAGGAAATGGATCGTGTCATATCTGACACAGTAGATGTTTTGTGAATATCTGGCGTGCTTGCTATAGACACGTTGGGTACACTGGTAGGCACATTTGATGTTCAGAAACTGCTGTTGCTTAGTCAAGGAGCATCAGTGTAAAAAAATCACAAATCCAGGTGTAAGGATACGGAGTTATTTACGGCTAGGAAATCCAGTGAATACATGACCACATAGACACAATTCACAGTAAAAATGGCAACTGATTCAGACGCCATTTAGGCAATTTAGCTTGGCATCTTACCTTTGTTTGCCTCCATGACCATTCATATAAAGTCTATGATCATATTAACATCTCTAAGTTTTTATTATGGCTGAATATACTCTTTGGACATTTATTCACCATTCAGTACAGCTTCACACCTTTGCAAAGCATTCTGGTTCATATGTCTCATGGTTGGCCACGCTGGTCTCTGGATTTTACTGCAGCTACGCCCAACCATGCAGCTCCTCCAGCCATGGCCAAACACGGCAAGTCCCTCCTGGGCAAATATTTAAAGTCAAAACAGCCAGGGCTCCATAAAGCTAGCTGGGTGGTGTGACTACATCTGTCAGCCGGGGGAGTTGTTCTGCTAAGTGTGTGCGTTAGAAAGCATGCAGCAGCTGCTGATACGAGTCTGGACACTGCTGACGCCAACACCTGTCCATTCTGGAGACATGGAGGAGCAAATGTCCAGGCAGAGCTCCCACTGCTGCTGGGCCATGAGGTGGATGGCTGACTCACTGGACGCCATAGCGGGATGAATCACACTGTGCGTGTGTGTGTGTGTGTGTGTGTGCCTGGAGTTCCACCCATGATGGCCATATTGTAAATCTTTATGTATGCTCATTATTGCTTTGTTGGATTATGCATTATGGAGCACTTTGTGTGAATCTGGGGACTATTATCAGAAAATATGTCAGAAAAATATGCAAGACATGAGAGTCAAATTATCAAACGCAATGAGTTATGTGTGTGTTTGCAAAATTTTTTTCCTGTATATTATTTTTGTGATAATTAGCTAATTATAATGCACGGTTACGGTGACTTTCAAGAACAAATACAAAAGTGTTTGAATGAGCATGCCAACTGCCCCCCCAAACACTCCCCCCAAACCACTCAACAAACCACTTGTGCGTAATGTTTTTCTGAGCCATGTGTTGCTGCCATAACCCCCCTCCACTTCAGGCCTAACCCCAGCCCCCTCCTGCCCCACACATACACCAACTCCACCAGTTTCCCCAAAAAGCAACAGCCAGTGCTCCAAACTCATAAACAGCTCTCTTCCTAGCCCCAGCCCAACCCCCAATGCTCTGCTGACCCCCATCTGGCAGCGCTCGGACTTTTTCAGAGGTAGAGGTTGGGGTCAGGGATCAGACGCTGGCCCTTTGCTCAGCAGCTGCCTGTCTTCTCAGGCCAGAGGAAGGAAGCAGCAGCCATCACAGCAGCAGCACATCTGCTCTAATGAGGGTTTCTCGCGCACACACACAGAGCTGGCTCTGTCCAGATCACCACACCAGACAGGGGCCCTTTGTGAGTGTGTGTGTTTGTGTGTGCGCTGGATTATGCTTTCTAATAAAACAAGAATGAAAATACAGAAAAGGCCTATACACTGATTTCTGAAATTCATTCTTCTTCAATAATCATATTGTTTACAGTGGAACCTGAGTGTATGCAGGGAGCACTGGATGTGAGCTGTGTATACACCCTGGAAGAGCTGCAGGGAACCATTCACAATACACATTCACACACTGGTTCACACCTAGAAGCTATTTAGAGTAGCCAATATACTTATTAGCATGTTTTGGGGTGGTGGGAGGAAACCCCCCCAAAAAACCAGATGAAACCCACATGGATACGGAGAGAGCATGCAAAACTCCACGCAGATAGAACCGGGGAACCTGGAGCTGAGAATTTTGTAAACACAACTTCCAAAATTAGAATCTGGGAAACTATGTTATGAAATATATAAACATAAATATATATGTGTGTATATATATATATATATATATATATATATATATATATATATATATGTTTATGTAGTTAATGAGTTTACTTACCTTCATTAATTAGCAAGAGCTTACTGTAACTTAACACCTGATTGTTATTTCCTTAATGTAATGTTAATTTATGCAACAAAATCATGAAAAATTTTCATTTTGCTGAGCAGTTAATAATCCTAAGGTCAATTAAGGACAACTCAGAGGTGTGAATTAAATCAGGGATCTTAAATGTATTAAGCTAAATTAATTAATTAAATTCACAATGTAATCAATAATGTTCCAGAAAATAATCTTTTGAAACATTTTGGATCTACTGTAATACACTATTTATATACTGTACCCTCAGGTATGTGCTTGTCTTATAATATTTTGGTCAATTTTGTAAAATTCTACCTAATTATTATGGGAATATGAAACTATGGATATTTATCAAATAGTGATGCTTTATGTCCATGATGAAAAATTAGCTTATAGGAAATTCATTGGAAAAAAAAAAAAAAAGAATTTGCATTTTAATGCAATATATGTAACTGGACAGTTTTTTCTTTATATGTCATTTACTACCCCAATTCCAAAAAAAAGTTGGGACGCTGTGTAAAATGTAAATAAAAACAGAATGCAATGATTTGCAAATTTCATAAACCCATATGTTATTCACAATAGAACATAGAAAACATATCAAATGTTTAAATTGAGGAAATTTTAAGCCATTTTAAGGAAATAATAAGGTAATTTTGAATTTGACTGCTGCAACTCGTCTCAAAAAAGTTGGGACGGGGCAACAAAAAGCTGGAAAAGTAAGTGTTAGTAAAAAGAAACAGCTGGAGGTTATTTGGGAACAGGTCAGTAACATGACTGGGTATAAAGAGAGTATCTTAGATAGGCAGAGTCTTTCAGAAGTAAAGATGGGCAGAGGTTCACCAATCTGCAAAAAACTGCGTCTACAATTTGTGGAACATTTTCAGAATAATGTTCCCCAACGTAAAATTGCGAAGACTGTAAATATCTCATCATCTATAGTACATAATATTTTCGAAGGATTCCGAAAATCTGGAGAAATCTCTGTACACAAGGGACGAGGGAGAAAATCAAAATTGCATGCCCGTGATCTTCGGGCCCTCAGGCAGCACTGCATTAAAATCAGACATGATTCTGTAATGGAAATCAATGCATGGGCTCAGAAACACCTCCAGAACTCATTGTCTGTGAACACAGTTCGCCATGCCATCCACAAATGCTGGTTAAAGCTCTATCATGCAAAGAAGAAGCTGTATGTGAACATGATCCAGAAACGCCGCCGTCTTCTCTGGGCCAAAGCTCATTTAAAATGGACTGAGACAGAGTGGAAAACTGTTCTGTGGTCAGACGAATCCATCCATCCATCCATCTTCTATACCGCTTATCCTACAGGGTCATGGGGAACCTGGAGCCTATCCCAGGGAGCATAGGGCACAAGGTGGGGTACACCCTGGACAGGGTGCCAATCCATAGCAGGGTACAATCACACACACATTCACACACCCATTCATACACTGCAGACACTTTGGACATGCCAGTCAGCCTACCATGCATGACTTTGGACTGGGGGAGGAAACCGGAGTACCCGGAGGAAACCTCTGCAGCACGGGGAGAACATGCAAACTCCACACACACAGGGTGGTAGCGGGAATCAAACCCCCAACCCTGGAGCGCTCAGTTCAAAAGCCTGTATCTCTGATGGTATGTGGGTGCATTAGTGCATTAGTGCCTATGGAATGAACAGTTTGCACATCTGGAAAGGCACCAGCAATGCAGAAAGGTATATACAGGTTTTAGAGCAACATACTCTTTCATCCAGATTCCATCCCATCTTTACTTCTGAGAGACTCTGCCTCTCTAAGATACTTTTTTTTTAATCATGTTACCAATCATGTTACTGACCTGTTGCCAATTAACCTAATTAGTTGCAAAATGTTCATCCAGCTGTTACTTTTTAGTAACACTTACTTTTCTAGCCTTTTGTTGCACGTCCCTTTTTTGAGAGATGTTGCAGCCATCAAATTCAAAATCACCTTATTATTTTTCTTAAAATGGTACATTTCCTCAGTTTAAACATTTGATATGTTTTCTATGTTCTATTGTGAATAACATATGGGTTCATGAGATTTGCAAATCATTGCATTCTGTTTTTATTTACATTTTACACAACGTTCCCACTTTTTTTGGAATTGGGGTAGTAAATGACATACTGTACAAATCTGTACAGTTACATATATTGCATTAAAATGCAAATTCTTTTTTTTCCCCTTCAATGAATTTCCTATAAAGCTAATTTTTCATCATGGACATAAATCATCACTATTTGATAAATATCCATAGTTCCATATTCCCATAATTATTAGGTAGAATTCC
This sequence comes from Stegophilus panzeri, assembly GCA_024331685.1. Classification (NCBI taxonomy): domain Eukaryota; kingdom Metazoa; phylum Chordata; class Actinopteri; order Siluriformes; family Trichomycteridae; genus Stegophilus; species Stegophilus panzeri. The sequence goes on along the minus strand of JANDJT010000169.1, from coordinate 22,649,387 downwards.
ATCAACATTTTTGGTATAAATCTTATCTTCAAGTGTTATGAATATTTAATGACTGAATGAGCAATCGACACCTTCAGTCTACACTGTCTACGGTATCAGGAAGAAAAGCCGCCTTTTCATCATTCTCACCATATTCCTCACCTCCTACCTCATCTCACATACAGTATGCGTACATTTATATCCGGCTTCTTAGCCAAGTCAGTCAACAAATCGGTGTTGGATTTTAACCGGCTTGAAAATCACTTTACGTTCAGTATATTTAAGTTAAGAGAATCACTATGTTTCTTACAAGTTTGTTTATAGATATTCGAGACATCATGTGATTTATCCAAGTGGATTATCACATCTTGGACAGCAGCAGAGAGATGTTCTGAAGATACAGTTTACATCCTTAATGTACTTTTCCACAGATTTTTGTCCTGCAGATCATTTTAATCTGCCACTGGTTTCCAAAGTTCTTGAATGAAAAAATATTAACAACCAATTTAAGCCACAATTACTAACAAACTGTTCATTTGGTCTGTCCACTATAACATGTACAGTATATACTGTGGAATCAGCCTACTGAACTGAGTTCAGCAGTGGACCTAAATAAATATTTTTCACGAGAATATAATATATAAGTAAATAACAATGGAGGAATTACAGTAATGCCACTGAAGTTTGTCAAACACGGGGCTTTATAGCTTGATAGAGAATCGAGTATCACACAGACTGCAGGAAACTGGTGTAATTGAATGTTTATTTTCAAGTGGATATCTCCCCCTGGTGGTGATTGCAATGAATTTACTGTTAGGGCAGCCATAAAATCTTTTAAAAGTCAAAGGTTCTGATATACAGTGGGGTCCCTATGTCTGTGAACCTTAGTGAAAATGCTTCTATTTGACATTTTTTCTAATTTAACACAAAAATTTTCATTACAAATGATATTATTGACAGTGACTTGAGTTAAAAGTAGAATGTTTGAAATATTCACAAGTTTTAGAGTTTCTTAGTATTTGGTACGTCCCCTTTTTGCTTTAATGACAGCGTGCACTCGAGCTAGCATGGACTCCACAAGTTTGTGCAAAAATTTATGATCCATTTCAGATCAAATCCATCGGAGTGTCGTCTGAACACACGCTTCAGTAGAAGAGATTAGACATGAGGAAAATCTGACCTTTTGTTCAAAGCAGTTAACACGATCAACATCATACGTGCTTACATTTAAATAGGGACCTAGAAATAGTGCAGAATCTTCAATATTAAATATTCAATATATTGAACATTTACTTTCTTTGTTTTAAATAGGTCAAAATTCTAAAACCTTCTGTTTATTTCCAATTAGATATATATAAATAAATAAATATCCCAGACTGTTGGATTCCACTGTATATATAGCTATTGCAATGTAATATATTGTTTATGAAACAAATGATTCAAGTGGTGAAGAAAATAATGTAAACTCCAAACAATTACATGACAAAGAGTAGAGCTAGACAGTTCTTTTTTCACTTACAGATGTACGGAGTTTTTTTCTGAGAAGAAAGCCCTTTCATTGTGTAAGCAGTGGCAGGGATAGCATTTGACTTCACACTCTGCTCTCCAGAATTTCCCATTAAGGTCCAGTTATCTTTAGGTCTGGTGTCTGAGAGGCCATGTAACATGTTGGGCTTTTTCTTGGTGCTCATGAAACCACTCCTGAATTTGTTTTGAATCATGAACAATGCCTGTTGTTTTATTTTTATTTTTTTGTAAATTAAACTCATATTATTTAGCCATTATTTAATCATGCAGAGCACTCAGTGGACCAGATTAATCCTATGTGATGGAAACTCATATCCTGGAGATGGCATCATATTCAATAGTTAACAAACATTATGCACTGATGGCATACTTCAGTTCTCCCCAAGTTGATTGATTGTAAGTTAAATGGGAGTACCGATCATCATCCAAACATCAATTTATTATGCACCAGGCTCTATCCTTCACCCGGATACTTGTGTGTGTGCAAACAAGATGAGACCTTCAACAAAGTGAGGAAGTGATTGATGTATCTGATAGAAATTCTGTTTTGATATGGCCATCTTTCTCTTTCTTCTCACCTTGTACACATGTAGGACCTCATGTGCACCTTGGAGCTACTGTACCAGCATAACAGCCTGTAACAGCTACAGTTCACCTGTCCTCCAAAGCTGGTAATTGATTCCTATCATCTCCTTTCATCTTTCTGGCTGCGTGAGTGGAATTCATGTTTTCATACCTGCACTTTCTGCTAAAGTTGAGAACAAAAGTTTACATACACCTAGGCTAAGGACATTCAATCTCAGCTTTTCACAACTCAACACAATTCATATTACCACACATTTCCTGTGTTAAGTCAATTAGGGTATCTACTTTATTTCCATAAAAGTAGGAGGCCATCCATACATAGCTACATCATTATGGCTAAATGGTTCAATTTGTGTTTCATCTGACCAGAGAACACTTCTCCAAAAGGCTAGGTTTTCATCCTGGTTATCACGTGCAAACGTTAGTCTGGGGTTTTTATGCTAGTCTTGGAGTAGGGGCTTTTTTCTTGAGTGACAGTCTTTCAGGCCATGGCAATATACCTCCTCATGGTGGATGTACATACTTTGGTACCTGATGCCTCAAACTCCTTCACCAGTTCTCTTGTCGTTGTCTTGGGGTTCAGTTGAACCCTTTCGGACCAAAGTTTGTTTATCCCTGGGATTAAATTTGTGCCTTTTTTCTGAACAAAGCGGTGTCTATGTGATCCCCAAGAGTTTTAGATTTACATATGATTGTTTGTACAGATGCTTGTGGTACCTTCAGTTGTTTAGAAATTATGGAGGTCCACAATTTGTATCTGAGGTCTTCTCCAAGTTGCCTGGATTTTCTCATGGTAACAAGGGCAAAAAGGCACTGCCTCTAATGGTAGTCCCTTAAAGCCACAAGTGCATCCCAAGTTAAGGATGATAATTGGCCAATCAGATGTTTCTAAAAGTCAATACAATAGCTGGAATCTTCCAGATGGTTTAAAGAGACAGTCATCTTGGTGTATGTATACTTGGAAATCTGATACAGTGAATCAAAGCTGAAATAAATCTGCCTCTAATAGATTGTTCACCAATTACCTCAGATGAAAACAAATTAGATGCCGTAATGACATATGTGTAGTTGTGAAATAATGAGACTGAATATATTTAGCCCATGTTTATGTATTTTTAGCCACAACTTTAGTTAGCTAAGAACTGTTCTTCTTAGCTGTTCAATACAGCACTCACCACAGTCCATTTCCAAAGATCCTTTCCTCAACACTCTGATTTTTCACATTGCCCATTGTGTGGTGACCTACAGGCCAGTGAACACAGGCCATTATCATGGTTGATTGGTTTGCCCCCATGCTGTTCTTCAACACTGATCTTGCACAATTCTGTAGCTAAACTCTGCTAATACACGTAAAGGGGCCAGACTTGTGCCTCCATCCTTTTTCCCATAGCTCCATATAGTGGGGCCTCCCAGAGAGCTTAATCATGGTTTAGCAGCCTCTGCAGCCTTCCAGACCACTACGCACTACCATCTCCACATTTTTCGTCAGGCTAAATGATGACTAATAATCAGTGTAAGAAGCAGAGAAATCAGAGAGTAAGAGGGAATCAGTAAGAATCATACTTGCACCACTTTCAGGGTCCGAACAAGCCATGATATCAATGCTCAAAATCCAGATGGGCCCAAATGGTTTAGCACCCTCGGCCAGGTTACATGCACCTGGCCCCTTGGAATGAGGAGCACATTGAGGATTGGAACCCAGTTGTCCATGAGACAGTCTGAAATGAAAGATCCCTTACATTTACATTTATGGTATTTGGCAGACTCCCTCATACAGAGCGACGTACATTTATCTCATTTATACAACTGAGCAGTTGAGGGTTAAGGACCTTGCTCAAGGGCCCAACAGCGGCAGCTTGGCAGTGCTGGGATTTTAACTCGCAACCTTCCAAATCAATAGGCCAGTGGAAACTTTGATACTATTTAGCACAGACTGCAGCAATTCAATCATGAAATCTGTTGTCTTAAATTGACAGAAATATTTGGCACCCTTGTCCAGGTTACTGGCACCTGACCAGGTTGAGGACTGTGAACCAGCTCTTCCAGGTGCACTCCTGAATGCAAGAGTCCATAGTATGTGGGACTTGTAGAAACTACAGTAGAGTTTAGATTGGATGATGTCAATTCAATCAGATCAACTGTTCATCTGCCATGGAAGGTAGAGACAAGAAGCTTCCCTGTCTAAAAAGAGACTGGTCACCTGGGCCTACAGGTGGGCTGGACGACCAGCCTCTCCTGTGAAATGCCACAAGGAGTGTCTCCTTATCTGCATTAATTAGGAGCATGCTATTCCAGAAAGTCTGTGCTGCGCCTGCTAGTTAGGACAGGTGAAATATTCACCCACTGAACACTATTAGGAATACTATATTAATACTGGGTAGGGCCTACCTAGGATTCCACAAGATGTTGCAAACATTTCCTTGAGATTCTGGTCCATGTTGACATGATTGCATCATGCAATTCCTGCTTTTTCAGGAGCACTTTCAGCTACAAATCTCCCGTTATACCACATTCCAAAGTTGTTCTGATCAGGTGACTGGAAAGGCCACTGAAGAATACTGAACTCATTGTCATGTTCATGAAACCAGTTTGAGGCAACTTTTGCTTTGTGACAAGGTACTGGAAGTAGCCATTAGAAGATGGTAAATTGTGGCCATGAAGGGATGCACATGGTCAGCAACAATACTCAAATAGGCTGTGGCATTCAAGAGATGACTGATTGGTATTAATAGGCTCAACGTGTGCCAAGAAAACATTCCCCACACCATTACACATGACACAAGTCAGGTTGGGTCCATGTATTCCTACTGTTGGTGCCAAATTCTGACCCTACCATCTGTGTACAGAAATCGAGATTCATCAGATCAGGCTTTTTTTCCCCCAGTCTTCAACTGTCCAGTTTCGGTGAGCCTGTGCCCACTGCAGTCTCAGCTTTCTGTTCTTGTCTGACAGAAGTGGAACCCGACATGGTCTTCCTCTGTTGTAGCCCATCCACCTCAAGATTCCACATATTGTGCATTCTGAGATGCTTTTCTGCTCACCACAATTGTACAGAGTGGTTATCTGAGTTACTGTAGCCTTTCTGTCAGCTCGAACCAGTCTGGCCGTTCTCCATTGACCTCTCTCACTAATAAGACTTTTCCTTCCACAGAACTGCTGCTCTCTGGATGTTTTTTTCTTTATTGCACCCTTCTGAGTAAACTTGAAAGATTGTTGTGCATGAAAATCCCAGGAGATGAGCAGTTATAGAAATACTCAAACCAGCCCGTCTGATACCAACAATTATACCACGGTCAAAATCACTGGTTTAACATATTCCCCCATTCTGATGGTTGATGTGAACATGCTGCTGCCACACGATTGGCAGATTAGATCATTTCATGAATGAGTAGGTGAACAAGTGTTCCTAATAAAGTGACTGGTAGGTGTATAGTTGTGTATAACCACCAGTGACACTCATCGTCATTCAGAACAGGAACTCAGAGTACGTTACAGGGAATGTTGGCTGTATGACAATTGTATTAATATCAAATAGTACATCATACGGTCACTTTGAGACCTTGACTTTGTTGAAGGTCTCAGCATGCATGCACCCATGCACAAGTAGGTTACTAGGTGATTCTCAATTCCACTGTCAGTTATCACTTAACAAGCATTATACATCATTTTCTGCTGAACTCGTATATAGTGGTATTACTGTTGTAAACTTTACCTTTTACAATTTAAAACTGATTAAAATCATACATTATATGGCCAAAGGTTTGTGGACTCCTGAACATCACACCCATATGTGCTTTCTGAACATCCTGTTCTAGAGTTAGTCCCCTTTGCTATTATAATAAACTTCCATTCTTCTGGGAAAACTTTCCACTCAATTTTGGAGCGTGGCTGTGTGTCCATTCAGCCACATGAGCATTAATGAAGTCAAGCTCTAATGTTGAGTGAGAAGGCCTGGCAAAGAGAGTCAGAATTCCAGTTCATCCCAAAGGTGTTCAGTGGGGTTGAGGACAGGGCTCTGTGCAGTCAACTCGAGTTCTTCCACTCCAACCTTGGCAAACCATGTCTTCATGGATCTTACTTTGTGCACAGGGACATCGTCATGCTGGAACACGTTTGGGCCTCTTCATTCCAGTGAAGGAAAATCTTAATGCTACTAAGCATTAAGCATACGAGCACATTCTAGACAAGTGTATGCTTCCAGCATGGTGTCAACAATTTGGAGAAGGTCCACATATGGGTGTGATGGTCAGGTGTCCACAAACTTGGCTATATAGTGTAAAATTACATAGGATCACATTATATTTTGTTACGTTAATGCGCAAAGACTCATAATAATTTCTTAAATATTTATTGACTGTGATATTTTTATAACTGTCTTTTGTGAAAGTTTAATATTGGTTTATCTGCAAAGATTGGGATCTGTATTGTACAAATCACACCAGTAAAACATGCACCCCTAAAGGTATTCACCATCTTCCACAGCTAAGCATATAACACCACCCTTAATAAGACCATAATAAGACATTAATAAGACCTTAATAAGACAATAAGACCAATAGTATATGGCTCTGCATTCAGGATATACATATATTAAAGATCGACCAAACAGCAGCAATACAGTAGAAAATTCAAGAGAAATCATTTGAAAAACAGAGGTCAGTGTATGGTTGTGCAAACATGCAGTCATCGGCACAAAGAGTGTAATTAAATTAAAGCTTAGCAAAGTGGTTTGTGTTCTGACAGTCCTGTTTTTCGCACTTTAGCTGAATGATCAGAATAAGCAATGAGAAGTATTAGGGAACAATACAAAAAAAGGGAAATCACTTTAGCAGCCAAGGACTATACTAGAGACAGGAGAATAGTGCTTTCTATTTCCAACTAACAATAATAGAGCAAGAAGAAATGCCTCTAGAGAGTAAAAGCCTACACCATGCACATAGTTGGCAAGTGATTAATTAATTAATTAATTAATTAATTAATAATGCCCTTGGCCATGTAAAAAAAAAAAAATGTGGCTGTTAAGGGAATCACTGAACTTTACAAGCATCCAAAGATTCTAAGAGAATTTAAATCATTATATATAGATATATAAAATGTCTAAGAGTGTGTATTAAAATATTATATTGGTAAATACTCTATATCTGAACTTGTAGATTTCAATTTCTAACCATTCACATATTTTTGTACCTGGTTCTGACTTAAAATAACTTATTGTTAAGGCACACTTTCTTCACTGATGAAGGCAGTGTGAAGGATGCATATCAGTGCATATAAATAAATATGATAAGAGAGAGAAATAGAAAGCTACAATAGGAGCTATTATTTCTAGATTCAAAATGAGACCAAGAGATTTAAATTACAGTGAATTAAAGTTAATTTAAAGGGATAATCTACAGTGAGCACCTATAAACTTACTGGGATGAGCAGTAAAAATTATGAAACATTCAGTTCCACGAATACGTCCAAATGCAGCCCAATATGATATAACAGGGATTGGGGGAAGAAAAAAACAAAACAAATTAAAATAAATAAATAAAATAAATAAATAAAAAACGCACCCAACATAAACAATTCAATAACACTTCCTAAAAGTTTGTATCCATAATACACTGCAAATGCATCTAGAACATGTTGTACACCCACCCAATTATGAGCAGGCCCAATTATGCTCTCCTGGACACCCACCCATTTCATGCTTTTGCAGATGCGCTCTTAAGGAGCAAGTTAATATATTTTTGAAAAATTGCAATGTCTTACACAATAGCATACATGATACTGAGAATACATTTACTGTATTATAAAAACAAGTTGCATAGGAAGTGTTATCCAAAATTCTTTTACTGGCCACAATCTTAATCAACGTCTAATTTTCCAACATTACATGGTGTCTGAATGTGTAATCAATTACAATACTGACCAGAAGAGTCTTTTTTTTCTTCTCCAAAAGGCTTTTCTACTCCTTGTAGTCAAAAAGATGTGGGGCTAAATTAAATTAAAATGTAAAACTCATGGGCTGGTTAAGAGTTATGCTATGCGGTATTGCTACATTTTGGCAAAAAAAAAAAAATTAAATAAAATAAAAACCAGCAGTAACAACAACAAAAAAAACAAAAACATGTAGTTTGTAGAGTGAAGAATAATGGCACAATATGTTAAATATTTACTCAAACCCCAAAAAGAGAAAAGACACAAGCAGTCAAACCATTCAATAATCTACAGATTAGAATGAAAATATACAGTTATGACAACCAGAAAATCCTGAGAGTTGAACTAAGTGTGTTTCAATATTAAAAATACATTCAAGACATGAATGAAGTGCCAACTAACTGACAAACCTGTCTGTGTTGTGGTATAAATGCAACACTACAAGCTTAAAGTTAGAAATAAGTAAATAGGTTTACATTTCCATGCTTACAATTTCCACAAATGGGTAAATGTCAATATCACACCTTTTAACATATACTTGAAAAAGTGAACAAAAACGATCACTACTACTAAACAACTTTTTGTATAATGTGTGTGTGTGTGTGTGTGTGTGTGTGTGTTATTATGATTGATTATGGTGGCTAACTTCAAATTAAATACTTGGGCAGTAAGTACACATCAGTGCAAAGACAAATAGGATGTATGGTCTGTCGACTATATGTGAACAATGACAAATAGTGTTTCACACAGAAATGTGTCATTTACATAGGAACCTGAACAGGAATAATGGAAAAGGGCTATATCCATGTCAAAGACACTCCAATTGGGGGAAGCAAAATTGAGGCCAAACTGAAATACTGCTAACGGTCCAATGGCACAATAAAATAACTCTTAAACTACTCAGCATTTGGTTAAGAAAATGTTCAAACCTCTGTTAAAACTAATCAAAGTTTAGTTGTTTTGTAATCTAGAAATAAATTAATTATAGTAGTTAAATAAATCAGGGCCTACATTTAGCTTCTGAAGCTATATTAGCCACTCAGTCTGCATATATGTTCAACTGAACTGAACTAAAAACTCATTAAAAGAAAACTTGACACCAAGAACAAAAGACACAGGAGACCCATAGGCATAGATAAATCCTACTCGAAAATGATCGACAGGTGATTGTGAGAGGTTAAAGATTTTGTTCCCTAAAGACCAAAGGGCTTTCCACAATGGTCTCCTCCAAAAATGGTGACCTCCAAAGAAAATGATGAAAATTATGAAATGGTTCTTGAGTAAAGTATCATATAGAGAAGAAGAAAGAATCCATGTTGTTGTTGTTGTTTTTTGTTGTTTGTTTGTTTGTTTGTTTTTTTATGAGAAACTGCAGTGAGTGGAGAGGTGAGAGGCTGGCTCCATCAGGTAAGCCCACTGATAGGCCCAGGGCACTGTGCTGAGTCAGAGGGCTTGGATAGTACCACACAGCCAAACAGCCCTTTAAAACAGCTGGATCATTGACTCTCTTGACTTGCCAACACCGATCCATTTCACTGGCCCAGATAAGGAAACAGTTAGTAAATGTGTTTGTGTTATTATACCTAGTGCTAAAACCTTGACACTATTAAGGACAATTAATAAATGTACTCAAACCATTAATAACAATTAACGATGGTTATCAAAAACCTAACTGTATAACTACTCGAATTAAAGAAGCAGAATCTCTTACCAGGCAACGTAAGGTACTCCTCAATGAAGCGAACGTATTTCTGTGCATTCTCAGGAAGTTCCTCAAAGGCTCTAGCAGCTGAGGTGTTGCTGTTCCAGCCAGGCAAAGTCTCATACTGGACCTCGACCTTATGTAGCACCTCCTGATTTGCTGCCAAAATGAGGTCTCTTTAGGCATCTCTATAGTTTTCCACTACTTTTTGACAAAACTAATCATAAGCAAACCATTATAGGACATGACAGTAAATACAATGTTTGCTTGGGAGTATCATATTGTGAAGAAGAAGGAATCCACTGTTTTTTTGAGTGTGTGAATGTTTAAAAATATAACGTGACCTCCACAATTATCAGAAATGAACTACTGTAACATTACCTGGGCTTCAGAACGGTACAACAGAAAAGCATTCCCCCTGTTGGTGGGAGGTCAAATTTCATAAGATAATAATAATATGTTTATAAGAAGACTCAGTACTATCATTCTCTTCAGGGAATGATGTCCCTGTAGGTTTGAACTTAAAATATTACTCATTGCACGTGTTGTTCTTTTTTAATGATATTTTTCCTTGTTTTTATGAGGGATGCCAATAATTCTAGAGGACACGATGAAAGAATTTAAGTTCTTAAGGATGCATTCTCACCTATAAGTCAGTTTTTATGTAGTCCAGTTTGGTTTTCCACAATACAAATGCAAGTGGGACAGACAAAATATTTGCTAGGAGTGTGTGGTGGAATAGCCTTGCTATGGCAGGGCTGGAAACATATTCACATATGTTTTTGATTCACAGGTCATGTTGTGCATTTAGCTGAATCAGGGCTGAATTCTCACGGCATCCTAATCACAATATTGGATGCGGCCAAATACTAACTAATTTCAAGAGTCTTTGGTCCACACTAGAGTGTGATTGCTGTGTTTGCCTCAGTCCAGCTGAACCAATAAACACACCCAGATTTCATTCAAAAGACTGAATACTGTACAGAAGAGTGCAACGGTTTGCATCTCCCTGGTTTTTACAGAAATGTGAATTCCATTTTATTAAAAATGTAATATCCTGCAACATCCATCCATCCATCCATTTTCTGTACCACTTATCCTTACTGGGTCACGGGGATCCTGGAGCCTATCCCAGGGAGCATAGGGCACAAGGCGGGGGACACCCTGGACGGGGTGCCAATCCATCGCAGGGTACAATCACACACACATTCACACACCCATTCATACACTACGGACATTTTCTTTTATCCTGCAACATGACGATCTACATAAGGCAAATCAACAGAAAAATAACCAATAGAAAGAAATCAAAGATTTACTATGACCATCTCAGCCTCCAGACCTGAGTGAAAGAAAGCAAGTGAATGACCTCTGGCACAGTAAGATCTACATTTACAATGGAGAGGATCCAAACACTGTCAGTTATTTTATAATATTTAGATCACATTTAAAATAGGGAAATGCACACATATAAACCAATATCATTGTTTTATTTATTCACTATTAATATCACAATGTGCAATATTTTTATCATTTTTGTCTGATAATGAATGAGCAATCTAACACAGTAAATATCTTGTTGCTGTAAATCTTATTTATTTGTTTGTTTGCTTTTTCAAAAGGTGAGTAACTGCTCTCACCTGTATATACACTGTATGGCCAAAAGTATGTGGACACCTAACCATCAAACCCATATGTGCTTTTTAAACATCCCATTCCAGATTTAGTCCCCCATTGCTGCTATAATAACCTTCACCCTTCGACTAGATTTTGAATCGTGGTTGTGGGGATTTGTAACCATTCATCCAGAAGAGCATTACTGTGGTCAGGCACTGATGTCGAGCGAGGAGGAAAGGGGTGCAGTCTGCATTCCAATTCATCTCCAAGGTGTTCAGTGGGACTGGGCTCTGTGCAGGACACTCAAGTTCTTCTACACTCTCGCTTTGTGCACAGGGGCATTGTCATGCTGGAACAGGTTTGGGCCCCTTAGTTTCAGTGAAGAGAAACTGCAATGCTACAGCACACAAAGGCATCCTATAGAATTGTGTGCTTCCAACTTTGTAGCAACAGATTTGGGAAGAACCACATACAGGTGTGATGGTCAGAGGGGTTCACGAAATGTTTAGCCATATAGTACATGAAAGCATGTAATTGTGTAATATTTGTGAGAAACATTATGTGTGTTTGCCTGCTCACCTGGGAAATATGATATGAATTCGTTGTCCACCTTATAACCCACACCAACTTTAATTTCGGGGAAGATGTCCAGGATGTCTAATTTGGTTAGAGCCAAGCTAAAGAGGATGCACGTTTGAACAGTCACACAGAACGACACCAGTAAATATACAGGTACACATCAAACTCGGATTGGCAAAGGTAGTGAATAAAATAATATGCATAAGAAATTGTTTATATTTGATGAGCTTTTAAACTTCAGAAGCATATACAGTATCTCAAAGTTAAAACTGAAAGACGATGAGATGGAAACTCACGCAGTGAAGCCGTTGATCATGTGCGCATATTTGACAAGCACCAGATCTAGCCAACCGCATCTCCTTTTGCGGCCTGTGGTCACACCCACCTCCTTCCCTCTTGTCTGAAGCAGCTCTCCAATTTCCTTAAAAAACAGTCACTGACTGTCACTAAGCCATTTTATTCACACAGATCTGAGTCAGGGTTTGTCCTAATCAACCTAAGGTGTATCAAAGCAAATATTTTTTCCCCCAATGCTTGTATCCTCCGCTACACGACGCTGCCAAACACTTAAAAACAGGCTAGAAAATGTAAGAGTTTGGTTAATTTATTGTGGAACATATTAAAGCGGGAGGAATTGTCTATAAGCTGTTGCAATGCAAAACAGGCTCATCTATTTACCCCATGGATTACTTTACACCTCTTAATAATGCAACTGGATTTCAAGCTCAACCTGAGAAAACACAGGAACCCGCATGTGTGTACACACAGCGAACTCTTGTTCCTGGTTGTTCTGCGTCACAGGAATCTTCTAAGGCAATTCAAAAAACAAAAGATGTCTGAGCTTTTTTTTTACTGCTCATGTTCAAATTGCACTCCATAATGTCAGGTGTGTCTTCCTGCTTTTCTGACATTACAGGCGATGAGTGCTCAAAGAAGGAACTTATACAAGGTACTGATCGATGTAAAACTAGTGCAATAAGAACTCCGAGCTAAAGGAGATGCTTACATTATTCTGTTCAGATGGGAAGGCTCCGATGCCCACTCGGGTGGTGTAGGCCTTGACAACTCCATAGACCTCCCCCACGTTCTGAGGTGGCATGCCCAGGCCCGTACACACCCCACCCACAGTACAGTTGGACGAGGTTACGAAAGGGTAAGTTCCTGAAAGGATAGAATCGTGTCACTACCGAAAGTGTAACATACTAGGGAACCTTTTACACTAACCGAGTCAGTTTCTTCATTCAATGTCTCACTTTGGTTTCAATACATGGGAATAAAATGGCACAGATATGCTGACTTCACTAATTTATTAGCACCTCAAGGACAAAACAGCTGTGCTGTATCGGAAACTATCAGAAACACCCTGAACAAAACAAAGTGATCTAGAAGTGGAAAAAAACAACAACATGTAATTAATAAACAGTGAATCTGTTCTGTACATCGTCTTCTACCAGCAGATGGAAAGAGCAATCATTTCAACTATTCTCTTCTAAAAGTAGTTTGATCATTTATGCACACTTTGCAAAGTAAAACGATTAAAGGTTAAAGCCCAACAAATGTGCCTTCTAATATACAGTACAAACTTGTTTAATTACAGTGCTTGGCATACTCCTGAGCCATCAATCAATCTGCTAAACAGTATTTTACTCACAGCATAACAGTGTTCTGGTTACACATACATTTTAACAAAAGAGTAAACATGCTGAAAGTAACTGGTGTTCAAAACGAACATGCAGAGTGGCATGTGGGTTCCAGGACTCCAGGTACATTAACCATAGACCTTGATCTGTGAAAGACTCACCTGCGGATATGAGATGACGTTCCGGCAAGCTTTCAAAAGGAAATTGTTAATATTGGCTGGTTAATATAATACATGTTCTTTCACTTGCACGAGGTTGGGAATGGAATGAGCTGTACTTGTCCCTCCCAAATTCCTGCAGATTTTACTTGTTGTTTCAGCCTAGGCAACTTACCAAAGTCAATGTCCAGCAGGGCAGCATTGGCACCTTCCACCAGTATCTTTTTAGGTGCACCGTGTAGAGCCTCGTACATGAAGAACACGCCATCCTTTACCATGGGTTTTATTCGTTCCACATATGCCTGACAGAAAAAAACCAAAACAAAAAAAACATACTGCTCTCTAAGTAAGCTCATATGTGAACATAGTGGTTGAGACAGACTTGCTGGTATTACACCTTACACAGTGATTTTGCTAAAGTGTGTATGTCAAATGCTTTCTTTAAATTAGATCATAGATTAAATTGACATTTTAATAACTGCGCTGCAAAAAAAAAAGTCATCTTAGCAAGTGAAAATCTCTTGAATGTAGCCAAACGTATCTAGTATTTCTGATTATAAGATTACAATAAACCAAATATAAGATCATTAAACCTATTTATGAACATTGTTACTCATTTCGAGCTTGTAGGTTTGTTATTCTGTTGGCAGATAATTTAGCTTCTTTTTAGAAACAAATGCTTAAAATGAGTGAAATGATCTGCCAATCATTTGCACAAGGCTATTCCGAGCTTGAACTGAGCACAAATGGCTTAAAATAGGATTAATAATTGTATATTTGGTTTATTGTAATCTTATAATAGGGAATCTTATATAAATTTGACTATATTCAAGGTATTTCCACTTGCTAAGATGTGTGTAACTGTGCAGTCTCATCGACAGTGGATGATATTTGTGTGCTTGCAGCACTGATGTTTTCAGTGTTTCAGACCATTAATAGAAATCCTCAAAGCACGCCAAGCCTATATCGAGAGACTAAGGCTATGGCTAGAGGCCAAAAATGGTCAGACAGAAGCCTTGCACTCAGGAACTCAAAGAGAAGCCTTGCACTCAGGAACTCAAAGAGAAGCCTTGCACTCAGGAACTCAAAAGCTGGTTCTGTAAATTATGATCTGAGAATCGGCAGCTCACCTTGAGTTTCTCTAGCTCCCCATCAACATCCATCTCCAATGATGGGTACATAGACTTGTACTGTGAGGCCAAGTTTTTATACCTATAAATGACAAGGACCAAGGCATGAAAAGGTTAAAATACACCAAACTGGAACATTTAAAATTTTCTTAAAATGTCTTAAACTATTTTTTCATTATGCTGTGGCTTTGATAGATCATCCATCCATCATACACAGGGTC
This sequence comes from Stegophilus panzeri, assembly GCA_024331685.1. Lineage (NCBI taxonomy): Eukaryota > Metazoa > Chordata > Actinopteri > Siluriformes > Trichomycteridae > Stegophilus > Stegophilus panzeri. Next base: position 22,634,324 of record JANDJT010000169.1, on the reverse strand, counting down.
GCGGGGGGAGCCTGGAACCAGAGGACACCCTGGGCACAATAGCACACTACGGACAATTTGGAAATGCCAAACCACCTACAATGCACGTCTTTAGACTGGGGAGGAAACCAAAGTACCAAGATGGAACCCCTGAAGCACAAGGAGAACATGCAAACTCTGCACACACAGGGCTTGAAACGCCCAACCCCGTAGGTGCGAAGCAAACATGCTAATCACTATCCACGTAAGAGTAGGCTAAATCTATGAATCAGGAATGGTAGCTTTTATTGATGTGAAATTTTAACACAACTCTACATGGACGAAAAGAAACAAAGTCTAAGATATTATATCCTAAAGATTTAATGGTAGGTTTTGCTTGACATTTCAAGAATGGGTTAAGACGATCTCAGACAACAATAGAGCATATTATATCTCACAACGGTTGTTGAAAATGCTCTACAGATATAAACCAGTTTGTACAGTTGACTACGTCTATTACCATTACACATGGATCTGTGAATAGAGTCAGTTAAGAGATGCCCTCACTTCTGTGAGAATTGCTCAAAGTCAGACAAAAGGTCACATATTCTGAGGCCGCTCCTTGCAGCCTTTGCTGAGTAGACAGGTCCGATACCCTTTTTTGTTGTTCCTAAACTGGAAAGACAGAATGAGACAGGCATAAGACTGTCACAAAAACTAGCTCAGATTAAAAAAAAAAAGCATTATAAAAATAAATAAATAAATACATTTTAAAAATAAAAATTATCTTGTAGATAATTCACTCAGCAAAGTATGGTCGCAGAAAACTGGGAGGAGATTAAAGATCAGAAACAAAAGATTTTTTAGTCGTTGCATTTTTAGCAGAAACAGTGCTTACTTTTTGCCAGCTTGCTGCTGCCTCTCTTGTTCTTGAACTCCATCCACAGCTTGATGGAAATCAAACACTGTAGACAGAGTGTGTGTAGATGACTACGAATACTACTACTACTACTACATTATCTGCGTTAGAAACTTTAGCTAATTTGTTTATTCCAGTGCACTGTTAATAACCAGAACCTGCCTTGAGAACCTACAATTGTGTGAATGGATGCAAAATGCACATCAAAGAACTTACTACGTTAAGGAATGTATCTGCAATGTAGACACATATACAATCTGCTTTTCATTATACATGCTTAAAGTGTTAACAAGCTCATTTTATACATGTGGGCATTCAGGGGAAAGCAGGTGAGAACTTTTCGTGCAAATTGTATTACATTTGATGGATCGAAAATAAATCATTCCTGATAATGCTGGGTCCCAAGAGGCAGAAGCTGCACATACCAATATGGGCGCGGTCTGAAATGACAAGACGCTTCTCCCAGCCCTCCAGTCCTGGAATCGCACACAGTAAGATTTCGGTTAGTGGTCTCAGACACACGCAGAGACATGCATAAGACTACCGTGTTTGTGTTTTGTGAATACTCGAACACACCTTTACCCTTCCGTACATTTTTCTCAGCCTCCTCGAAGAGGCCAGGAAGGTGAATCACTACGCCATTACCTGTGGTAAGAGACGAGTCATGCATTACTCCGGATACTCGGGGTAGGATGAGGAACAAATACTAGTAATGCACAGGACTGCATACAGTGGACATGATAATGCAGTGATAAAGAGTACTCCAGAAAGATATGTTTATATCTGTACTTTTGCATGCACAAATTAGGAGCTGCTAAGAGCTGTCTGAACACAAAATACTTTTTCATGAATTAGCATGATGAAATACGTTGCTATTTAAAAGTTAAATGGCTCGCTGTGCATCGTCATTACTCCTTCTCGAGCACAGGAGTTGCTGACACATTATTCAGACAGCCATTTGCAAAATAGGGTCGATGCAGATAAATCTGGAACTGCAACATGCTGCATGATTTGGTTCAGGGTATGGCACAAGTCTAACTGAATAAAAATTCTTATAGTACAATTCTACTTCTGTAGTTAAAAAAAAGGACTTTTTTGAAATACTCACCAATAAAGGCTGTGACATTAGGATTGATAATGCCACTAGGTAAAAGGTGAAAGTCATACTCTACAGAGTCCACCACAACTGTGTGTCCTGCGTTGTTGCCTCCCTACAGAGACACAATGGTATGAAAAGGAATTAATTAACAAAAGAGTCTTACATGGGCAACCTCTGAGTAATTACAATGACTCAATTAAAGAAATGTGTGCACTTCTAAAAGAATTGTACTTCATGCTGCTTTGACATGGTCTTTTCGTCTTGGATAACAAAGTTGTTTTGTAGCTTCAAAGAAAAGTGCACAGCATATTTTAAGTCTCAAATCTGTTATGCTCTTTTTTCTGCATTAAACATCTCACCTGTACAGTGGTCAATATTTTCACATTTTCATGCAACTCTACATTAAATATTTGCACTATGTGAAGATATTCTAATATGCTCTGGAGCAGATGTGCTCAGAAAGCCATGATTTCAGCTCGGGTGGATACTTTACAAACACATCCACACAAAACCTTTGTCATTTGTTTCTGTGTTTCCTAGACCAGGGGTCTTCAAACTTTTAGCAGTCAGAGACCATTAACTATAACAAAAAAAAAAAACTCCAAGGACTGCTTCAGTACAGATTAATTTACTATTCAAATATCATTATTTAAATGTCTACCATAACATTAGCCATAACATTAAAACCACCTGCATAATATTTGTGCCACCAAAACAGCTCTGACCTGTCAAGGCATGGACATACACAAGACCTCTGAAGACATGCTGTGGTATCTGGCACCAAGACGTAAGCAGCATATCCGTTAAATCTTGTAAGTTGCGAGGTGGGGCCTCCATGGATCGGACTTATTTGTCCAGCACATCCCACAGATGCTCGATCGGACTGAGATCTGGGGCTCGATCGGATTGAGATTTGGAAGCCAAGGCAACACCTTGAACTCTTTGCAGTGTGTCAGGGTGCATTATCCTGCTGAAAGAGGCCACTGCCATTAGGGAAAACATCATCAGACCAGGTCACCTTCTTACATTGCCCCATGCTCCGGTTCAGATGCTCAGTGCCCACTGTAGGTGCTGGACAGGTGTCAGCATGTGCACTCTGACTGGTCTGCAGCAAAGTAGCCCCATACACAGCAAGCTACGATGCACTGTGTTTTCTCAAACTTTTCTATCATTGCCAGCATTAACTTTTTCAGCAATCTCTGCTACAGTAGATCTTCTATGGGATCGGCCCAGACGGGCTAGCCTTAGCTCCCCACACACATCACTGAGCATTGGGCACCTATGACCATGGCCTACTTTTGGTAGGTACTAACCACTGCATACCAGGAACACCCCACAAGACCTGCCGTTTTGGAGAAGCTCTGACCCAGTCGTCTCGCCATCACAATCTGGCCCTTATCAAAGTTGTTCAGATCCTTACGCTTGGCCATTTTCCCTGCTTCCAACTCATCAACTTCAAGAACTGTCTCTTCAATTGCTGCCTAATATATCCCACCCTGGGATGTTATGTTATGGCTGATCGGTATATTTGAGCAATAGACTTTTTTATTCCTGAGCTTTCCATCCACAGAACGCATTTTTATTAAAACTGACATTGGATTCAAGTTTATTTATTTATTATTTATAGGCCTATGTGCTATTTTGTTACTGAAGTTTGGATTGCACCTATTAAATTCAGTTTATCAGTAAAACAGGTTAATAACAATAAGAACTTAATAATAAATATGGTAACTTTCATAAAGGTGGGCTGTGATTGTCACCAACAAGTAGAACTCTATGCCAACAGCATCAACAGGAAGCTTTCAACGCCTAGTCTAGTCAAGACTAATCCATCTCGTTATTAATTTGTATCCCTCAAATACTTTATACTGTGGCCAGGTTTGGATCAATGCCTAAATCTAATCAGTTAATCTGGTGGTAGCAAAGATATTAACCATTTAACCATAACCATAACGATTAACCATTTAGTTTTGAGAGATTGCACAAAGAGGACTTGCCTACTGATGGACTGATGGTTAGAAAATGAGCCTTGAGCCTGAACATGAACGTGTAAGTTACATCTCTGTATGAAAAACAAGAAGGAAGCTATTGAAGGAAAACTATTTCAGACATTTGACTGTGCTGTAACCCTGTCCCTGCTTGGATCAATTCCAAAATCTAATTAGTTTATCTGCTGGTTACAGTGAAACAATTTCACCACTCGCTCTTTGAGAACCATGGCCCTAAACAATTTTGTTTCTCCTCCTCTCTAATTAAAATATACTTCCATCTATCCAACCATCCACTATGCCACCGAGCCATAAAATTTTCATGTTGATGTTACGTTTAATAGATGTTTGTATTGTCAAAATTCAATCTTCCTTAATTGTCAACATTTTACACAATACAGTAAAGGGAAAGGAACACAAGAGGAAATAACTGCTCTGTGTTCATTGCCAGAGCACAAAGATACTGCAGAGCTGTAAACATCTGCAGGCCTCATTTGAGGTATTAATATGTCAATGCTTAGGGTGAAGAGTATTCTATGCGTCACGTGGATCTTGGCTGAAGTGTTCTTTGCTGTGTCTCTGAGTGTGTCTTTGCTGCCTGGTGACACTGCAGGCATGCAGACTGTGGGTGGTATTGTGGCAGTGGCCATCAAAATGATAGAAAATCATGTTGATATGAGCACAGCTACATAACTACAATACTGACATTGCATGGACTCTACAAGTTTGTGCAAAACCTTATGATCCATTTCAGATCAAATCCATCGGAGTGTCGTCTGAACACACGCTTCAGTAGAAGAGATTAGACATGAGGAAAATCTGACCTTTTGTACAAAGCAGTTAACACGGTCAACATCACACCTTTGCTTACATTTAAATAGGGACCTAGAAATAGTGCAGAATCTTCAATATTAAATATTCATTATATTGAACATTTACTTTTGCTGTTTCAAATATTTCAAAATCCTAAAACTTAGTTCAGTTCAATTTTTAAATGAGAAAAAAAAAAAAAAAAAAAAGACTTTCAATGTGGCGTCAGACTTTTGGACCCCGCTGTAGACATGTTAATCTTACCCTGAAGTGGCATCAGGTTTCTTATATTTATGGGTTTACTAAGGGAAAAACCCTCCCTAGCAATTGGTATAAATTTCTATCTGGGAATGAACAGCAGCTTTCCCAGTATAAATCATATTCAGACACCTCATAAAGCACAGAGAGTCGATAGCTACTACATTTTTTACTACATACTGTATGTACAAGTATTTTAAATTAATACACTAATTAATAAAATGGAAAACTAAAACTTCATAACAGCGCTACGATAGTACTATTAGAATATATGCTTTCTATATCTTTCCCTTCTTTCCATTTTATCTTGCTTCCTTGGTTAAGCTAATGGTTTGCCGAGCTTCACCACACACTGCCACTATCAAGATGGACCTCCTTCTCATATCAAGTATATATATATATATATATATATATATATATATATATACACACACACACACACACACACACACACACACAGTATGTACCAAAAAGAGGGATAAACATAGATTATTTACATTCACGTAAATAACCTTCATGTAAAAATGTACAGATATCAAGTGTCCTCATGTGTCGGGGCTTCGGTTCTGACCTCTCTGATGGGCTCACTACACTCACCCAATAAATCAGCCTACATTTATGTTCTTTTCTTTACGTAATAAGCAGAAGAGCCAAGCTATTCCTGGTCAACTCCTGTGAGATGCCACTCCTTTTTAGTTGTAGATACTATACTGTATGTCCACACCCGTAGCAGCCACAAGAGCCATATGGTACATTCAGTGTTAACAATGCAGTGTAATGTTACAGTATTCCAGTAGACAGGTCTCAACACGTGTAGCAGTCTAAATTACGGCCGTGTTCTTTCCATCCTACACAATTTTCAGTTATGCTGAGAGTTCAGCTCCATAACTACAGGAGTCTTTCTTTCACTATAATTTTCGCTATGTAAGGGGGAAATACTATCACATTTCCCATCAACTACAGTATACCATGTCACATAAGATGAGGCTTAAGAGTAAATAAAAAAAAAGTAGATAATGTAGCTGAGAAGAGGACAAGAATATTTTGAAATCTTGTCAGTTTCAGCTGGTGCCTTGATCACCTGATAACTTTATGACAAGGACAGGTCCAATGTCCCTAGATTCACACTAGCAACATCATCTTACCAACACTATTTTAGAAAAGTGTATCGCATAATCATGTATCACTATATAAGTATTATATCGATATATCGCCAGCCCTAGTGCTGCCTCAATACAAGAAAAGATGCAGGAAGGACACCCGAGGTGGTACGGACATGTGCTACGAAGTAGTGAAGACTCAGTATCCAAAATAACTCTAGCACTCTAGAGTCTAATCCTACAGAGCTAGGACTGTCAAAAAAGATGCTCCAACAAGACTCTCCGACACGATCAGTACAGTACATATTATATGATTTCAGGTTTGTTAGCACAGAAGTGGGCACTTGGTGCAGAATATGAGCTTCCTGCATCATTCACAGCATATAAGTGAGGCCTTATTGAAAATGCAATAACACTCCTTAGGCCTTTCAAAGAATTTACGAGAGAAATAAGTTTACACACGGCAACTAATGCAGACGCGATTCCCTCTTAGTTTCCCTCGCAGTTATGTTTTTTTTTTAGAAATGCCCACTGTATATGTTTACCTTTTGGTTTTTGTAATCAGGCACACAAAAATTTGAGCCTGACAAAAATCGGCCAATATATCGGTTATCTGCTTCCAAATATAAAGAATTATCGGTTATCGATATCAAAATTTCCATAACAGTGCATCCCTATTTTTTGACATGCAAAAATGGAAGGAGAACTAATTACCATGGTTTCATCTTATAACGAGTCTTTTATTAGTCACATATACATTACAGCACATTGAAATTCTTCTTTTTGCATACCCCAGCATGTTAGGAAGCTGGGGTTAGAGCACAGGATCAGCCATGATACAGCGCCCCTGGAGCACAGAGGGTTAAGAGCCTTGCTCAAGGGCCCAACGGTGGCAGCTGGGCAGTGCTGGGGCTTGAACCCCCGACCATCTGATCAGTAACCCAGAGCCTTAAACATCAAGCCACCACTGCCCCTTATCCTGTCATATACGACCTCTTGTTAAACACATATAGAGATGTTACAAAGAAAAATAAAGCTTGGAAGGAAGGAGCAGAGATCATTGGTGCCTCTGGTGAGTGTATGTAGCTAGTATAATTTATTTGCTTTGCTAATACAAAGCTAGTACAAAGCCTTATTCATAACATGTAAATCAAACAATCAATTTTCACACTGTATTTAATTTGTATGTAAGTAGTTAGCTGTAGACTATAGGCTGTAGGCTATACACATTTTGGTTACTACCAGTTCTCATCAGGACTTTATGCTGGACAGTGCACGCCTACAAGCGACAACAGTAGCTACACACCCACAAGAGACAAACTACAAGTGACACGAGCAACTTCTTGCCTAGTGGTAAATCTCAGAAAACAAGTTAGAAAAGAAAGCACAACACTGAAATTCACATTATCCTGACTGTTAAAGCTCTAGAACATGTCTTGAAAACCAGTTTAACCAAAGAGTTTGTAACTACACTGTCTAAAAAAAACAATGCTTAAAGTTTCTGTGGGTAGCTAATAGTTTGAGTGCTGTAAACAGGTTCTACTTTAGGTTCTACTAATCTTCTTCTTCTTCTTACTTGAAACTTAAAAAAAAAAAAAAAAAATGTATATAAATGTAAGAATCACACCAACTACAGAGAACTAGCAATTTTGAGTTCTGTTTCCACACTCAGAGCTTGTTGCACATAATGATAATGATGTTCTAGTAACAGTTTTATCAAAAGCATGAGCAAGAACAGGTACCGACGAAAATGATATCAAGGTCACGTGGACCTTGCTACAAGGACATTAAACAAAAAAACCTTGCAAGTTCAACCAACTGCTGATCAATAACTAGATTTTATTGTTTATTTAATTACAGGTCAATAAGCTTTTTCTAAAGTAATTATATTCTAAACGTACTTAAATTAAACAGCCTTACTCAGGATTTCTAGCAATTACCTGTGTCATTTTTATATGTTCTTTATCTTTACTGTGCACATGACTGTCACTGGATTGGGGCGTCAGGTCAGGCTGTGTTGGCTGACTTCCATATTCCAAACCTGACGGGCTAAAAGTAGCTAGCTGTGACTGATAAGCATGGTTCCTAGAGGGGAGAAAGCCTATGCTATAGTGGGATAAGTATCAGGCTTGCCATCTTATCACCCACAGTGACAGAGCCACACCACTCAGATCCCTGTAATAACCTGACACAAGCCACTGGCACAGCATGCTGCCATATAAACTGATTTGCACCCAAGGTGAGTTTTATATTTATAGCCGATATGATGAGAATAATAATTTACCTATACTGCTTAGAATAACAGAAGAATAACAGATGATTTTTCAGGGTATAATTAGTTAGTTACAGTTATATTTATATAGTGTTTTTCTAGACACTCAAAGCACTTTACATAGTATGGGGGGGAGAAGAATAATGAAGCGTAATGGAGAGTAATGGAGAGTAATGAAGAGTAAGGAAGAGTAATGGAGAG
>JANDJT010000169.1:22568555-22589972 GCA_024331685.1 Stegophilus panzeri | reverse complement strand
AGTAAGATTTCTTAACTTATTGAATGTTATTAATTCATATTAACATTGACTGAATTCTAAAAAAAACTCCTGTTAGGTTTCACATTCACTCACCACAAACAAAAGCATTTCTACTTCAAACTGGTGATATGTAATATAAATATTTTTAGATGTTATTAACTCATTAACATTAACTGGATATGAAACATACTACTCTACAAATATATATTTTTCTGTACTATATATTACACACCTTTTTTTGTCAACTCATCTTCATTTAAATCTTTCAATTGTGTACAGGTGCTTTAATTGAGTACGAGCAGCATGGCAAAAAAATAATAATAAACTCGCTGCAAAACTCCCACTTCACTGCTACAGCGTCCGGTGTAAAAGCACTCATTCGTTGCAGAGCTTACAAACTGCAGTTTTGTCGTCGTCATTGTCACTCAATTCACAGTAATTCCACACAAGAGACATCATCTTTACATACAACATGAATTTGATGTTTTCCCGCCCTCTTTTGATTGACAGGATATAATCGGCCCTGATCATCGGATGTTTTTAAACTATCGGCCAATGGCCTATAGTGTGAAAAATTGCCTTTATCGGCCAATACCGATTATTGGCCGATACATCGGTGCATCTCTAGTAGATTGTTGAACTGATACTGACACCAAAAACACTGACCATGATCACATTTTTTCCTCTTGTGAATGTCCTTTGACATTAAAAAAAAAAAGTTAAAAAAAAAATTGTTGGCCCATATGTTGACAATATTATTGGCAACTGGCATTTTCAAATAAGGTAAAAATAACAGATGTATGAAAATAAGAGCATTTTCGAATGCCCCTGAAGTATTTATGGAAACAAAATTTAAAATACTAGGCTCTTGGGGAAAGTCTTAAATGTTATTAAAACAGTGCTTAGAAGTGACATGTACTGGCTGGGTTTGATTATATCCAGGCCTGTTAGCTTCTCCTTAGTAACTGTGATCTTTTCCCTAAATTTCCACCATTATCTATTTGGGTAAATTTTTTAAACTTGAATTTTTGGTACCGGGATTTCAAAAAAGTGAATTCAGTTCCGTCTAATCAGTCTATGATGATATTTAAGTTTTGCTTCAAAATTTGGCTAAGAATTCTTGCTCCCTATGAAAGGCTTCCCCTTCATGAAGCTCTCATCTGATTGGATAAATGCAGGTTTTCGTTGCACTACAGCCATCATGCACTGCACAAATGTTGCCCATTTAAATGAATAGTATACAGTGGGGCAAATACACACTTTTGTGCACTTTTTGTATTTCCAATCATGCAATTTTCATTCATAGTAGGAGATGACTATTTTATCTGGATTCTTGCTGATGTCTCTGCTTCCTTTTCTGGTTTATAGTCCTCTACCTTAAAAACTTGATTCAGATGAGCTATTAGCTGTTAGTTTTGTTTTGTTTTTTTAAACTTTGTATGGTTGTAATAACTTCACTTTGACTTTGAGAGTCTGTATTCTCTTCACTTCTTGTTTGTCAGGCCAACCAAAAGTTTTGTTTAGGAACATTTACACCTCCTGCTATTATAACCACAATGACAACGTGTTAAAAAGAACAGGCTTAAAAAAAATCTTCTGAAGAAATGCTTCACACACTGAAGCCTTGAAGAGGTTGTGCATACTAACTCCAGCAGTGTGTGTGTGTGTGTGCATGCGCGTTTTAATTGCACCATGACTTGTATTTCCTTTGACGCTACTTGGAAAAGAAATGTGCCTGAACACAGTGCTGACTGAGTCAGAAGGCAAGTTTTTGCTTGTGGACTGCATAAGCATGTGGTCAATTTGGATGTTGTAATTTTTAAGTTGTCTGTCTTGTTACGACAGACTGATGTTCTGCAATATTGATGAGTAATTAGCAGGATGTGTCCTAGTGTGATGAATAACTCACAGCCATGCTACTGTAATTCATATTTTGATTATATTCAATTCAGTTTAGTTTTATTGTATGGTACGTGTACACGTGTTATTTGGTAAATGTAATGAACATTTAGCATTAGTTTAAAAATAAAGAAAGGCAAAGTACAAAAACACTATTGCATGGTAGTTTTGTTTGTGTGGCAGGAATACTGTCTCGGATAAGTCACAGTAGCTTACTGTGTATAATGAACATTTCGAGATAAATCATGAAATAAATACATCAGGCAGGATATCAAAGAACAGGATAATATAAAAGCAGGATGTATGAAGGTGTATATATAGTGTAAAAAGTGCACAGTGATTTATTCCACTTCACATGCTGAGGTTTGCATAATGCCATTATTCTTTATCCTGTGTAAGAGCACTTATAGCAAATAAACAGTACAGCACAACTGTTCTGTGAGTGAGGACAATGATGCTTTGATGACCTTTTTTAAAAAAAAAAAAAAAAAAAGGCCTTCTGATGAAAATCTGTCATCAAGTATCAGTTTCCGTATTACCTGACGTTGTCTAGTTTTAACCCACCACCCATCCTACCACAAAAAATATGACTAGTCTTTAAATGTTATTTATAGTATCATGCACTCATGGTTGGTTACAGTAAAACTAAAGGACATACAGATAGATATTCTTATAGATTTGTTATCTCGAGAAACAGAACTGAGAGATCAAGGCCTAAAATTATCACCCTTTATGTGAATCGTTCCTTATGGCTCCTTAATAAATTGTGTAAATGCCACAGTGAAATAAGTCAGCTGTCTCTGCCAATATCTTCTGAGTGGGTGCTCGTTAAGGCCACGTAAACGCCCCCAATGAAAAGAACTTGTAAAGCAATACCAGTCAATATAGCTGGTCAACCATGTTTTTATAAAATATATTTTATGTCAAAGATCAAGCATAACCCAAGTATGTTGACTTCTCAAAGTCACTGAAATGTACAGCTGTATGGTGAAAGTTTTTTTTTTTTTCTCTTTTATTTTTTTATTTTTTTTATTTTTCCCCATCTAGTGTTTAAAGGGAATTTAATGTTTAAGTTTACAGTTTTAAACGAGTAGTGCTTTTAAATGTGCTTTTAAACGAGTATGCTTTTAAATGTGCTTTTAAATGAGTATGCTTTTAAATATGCTTTTAAATGTGCTTTTATCCAGCAAGCTGTTTATTTGGCAAGATTTGCATAAATGTTTATCAGATATGAGTGAGTCAGCCTGTGCTTAATGGGTTTTGCATATGTAATATATATAAACTCTTTGTTCTTTTTAGTACTGGATCAATGAATTCACTACCTCTCTGGGTATTGGGGTCTTTCACTCAGGGATTGAGATTTACGGCAGAGGTGAGTTCACTCTGCTGTTCTGTTTGGACACACAATGATGGGACATCAGAAATATAAATAAGTGACTATTTATTTCTTCTCACTGTGTTTGGCTTTCTCCTTTGTTGCAGAATTTGCTTATGGAGGGCATCCGTATCCATTTTCCGGCATATTTGAGATAACACCTGGCGATGCCACAGAGCTTGGGGAGACCTTTAAATTCAAGTGAGTTTTGTAACAGGCTCATTGCTGTTATAGGGCACATCTAGGTAAAAAGGGATGCCGCTAAATGTTCTCTTGCATTCTCGCTCCCTTTCTTATCAGAGAGGCTATTGTACTTGGAAGTACAGACTTCACAGAGGAGGACATAGAACGGATCACGGAGGAGCTAGGAAAAGAGTACAAGGGTAACGCGTACCACCTCATGCACAAGAACTGCAATCACTTTTCCTCAGCACTGTCAGAGGTAAGGCTTCTGGTAGCACAGAAATGGGGGAAGAACCAGTTTATGTGAACATGTATACCATGTTAGATGGGATGGGTGACATTTGATTCTGTTGCAAATTGCAATTGTTAAACTTGTTGTGTTTTAGAATTCATTACTGACAGACAATTGGGGGAAACAAAGTTGACATTAAGGGCAGAAGTTATGTCCCAATTTACAACAGTTATGCCCCATTCCCTGTAAACAAAATCTGCCTGAGCAAGAAGTATATTTTTTGGCCCAGTAGCAGCTTGCAAAAAAAAGAGTGACTCAACTTTTTTGTTGTTAAATGTTACTATACATTTGATGTCTTGTAATACATGAATTAACATGATGTTTATTAAATTGCACACATTTCTATTAGCTTATTATCTGGTTGTACAAGGCCAGGTTCTGCTGGATAGATGCACACTTGCAGTTGGAATGCACTTTTATTTGCAAAGGTGAAGTGACCGTGAGGTCCTCATGCTCATGCAGCACTTGTCACTTGGATAGAGATGCATGTTATTTTGCTTTTTAACAGTGGAGTATATGAACATCGCTATATGTAGAATTTGTCTTGAAAAAGAACCATTTTCTGGAAATGCCACTAGTATTCACACTTTATGCCACCTAGAGCTGCACTTGGCCAGTGTCAAACCTGCTGCTAAGGTGATTAACCAGCAAAGTCTCAACACTCCACAGCTGTTGTGACAGGGTGAAACTGAGAACAAAATGAATACATGCTTAATTTGCCAAGAGTGTGTATTTGTTTCACATTTTAATTGCAGCAGCGCCTGGACTCTACAAAAGGGTTAAAAAACAAAAAGGTTTTTTTTTTTTTTTTAAATAAACTTGGCAACAACACTGCAATATTAGTTCACAATACTGAATCTAAATATACATACTCACTGTTCACTTTATTAGGAACATCTACACATTCATGCAATTATCCAATCAACTTCACCTGCCCTGCGTCCCAATCGGCATACTTATACTATGCACTAAATGTATGTACTCTTTTTGTAAAGGAAAAAGTACAAACCTTTTGAGTAAGGATGTCACGATAACCGATACTTCGGTACCAAGTCGGTACCAACGTTCTTAAAACGTGACGATACTTGTTTTTCTGCAGTAGCGTAGGTACCGTTGGTAATGAAGGTACCGAGGTTGCAATTTTTCCGGAACTGAAGGGGTCAGCAAATACGCGTAAGTGTTTTAGTCGGTCCACAAGTGGTAAAGAAGAAGAACGCCTACAAGCACACGGGAAAAACTACAGAAGTTTAGTTCCGCCCCGACTCGTTGAGAGGAAAGGTGGTTAGAGTTAAATATGGAAATACTTCACATTCGAGGCGGATGACAACAAACATATAATTGATGCTCTGAAGCCGGTGTGCAACTGATGCTATCGTTTATTTCAAACAAAGCGAGGAAACACCTGGAGTTTGGCAAAGCACGTGAAAGACGTGCCCTATATTATGTTTGTTTGAGGCAGCTGGCATTGTGGCCGTGAAACCAGCTAACGTTATGCTCCATGTGATGTTTGCGATACAGTTAGTTATTCGTTAACGACGCTAACGCATTGCAATGTTATAAACTACCTCCTAATGGGCCACCATGCATCGCCATTCAGCCCGTGTCCTGTCAGCTAAATGTAGCCTAATGTCACTAATAATTATTCACATGTTCATGCTTTTTCTAAATCTTTTTGGCCTGCCACTATATCAGTAAATTTAAACTAATGCTTGCATTCAGAGTATAAGGTGTGTCTGTGTGTCTGTGTGTGTGTGTGTGTGCGCGTGTGCATGCGTGCGTTTAGGAGTGCACCACCACTGTAGCCTCCAGTCATTGTCAGACAGTGTTTGATAACTAAAACACCCCCCCGCACTTTCTCTCTCTCTTTCCCAGTATCAGCCAGAGGAGGATGTCCTCCAGGAGAGTTTTTAATTTTATTTATTTATTTGTTTGTTTGTTTGTTTGTTTGTTTGTTTGTTTGTACCCCACCGTGGTATCGACTTTGGTATCGAGTGTCGTGTACTTTTGGTGGTATCGGTACCGACTACTAGATTTTTGGTATCGTGACATCCCTACTTTTGAGTGTGTAGTGAGAGTATTCTAGTACTAGGATATAACTCCTCGTATAATGAAAGAGAACGTTTTTGCCTAGTTACGCACACGGTCACTTTAAACAAACTCCTCGTTGCTTTGCAGCTTTTCTTCATTCATGATTGATTATTTAATTTATACTATATAGCTTAATTTATCATTCCCTTGATTTTATTTTCCCACACTTCATTTACACCTGTCTAAAATGCATCCTTGAATTTGATGAAGCAAACATAGTAAAACTCCTCCTCTCTCGCGACTTGTGAGCAATATTAGCTGAAAAAGTGTCCACAGTTCCAAAAATCTACCGGAAATAGTAGGCCATCCAGGTACCTTTTGGGATACTCATTTCAGCACACTACGATTTCAGACACACTAATTCTAATCTCGGATACTATTTAGTACAGATGGTACCGTAAGTACCCAACCTTAAGCTGTCCAGTTTTGGTGACCTGTGCCCACTGTAGCCTCAGATTCCCGTCTTCCACAGGAGTGGAACCTGATGCGGTCTTCTACTGTTCTAGCACATCTGCCTCAAGGTTCAGTGTACCTTCTGAGATGCTTTTAAGTGGTTATTTGTTACTGTAGCTGTCCTGTTTGAGTGACCCAGTCTGGCCATTGTCCTCTGATGGCTCTCATCAAAAAGCTGTTCCATTCTATGTGAATATAGAGACTTTTGTGCATGAGATCACATTTTCCCCATTCTGATGTTTGGTGTGGCCCCCATTAACTGAAGCTCTTGACCTATATCAGCATAGCTGTATAATACAATATAAAAATCGTAATATGTATTTACTCAGCAGCCGAACATTCCCGTAATGATTAATGTATTGCTGTAATTTAAAGTTACATAAAGTAGTCACATAATCTCTCTTCCCATTCTCTGTGTGCTGTGTCTGTGACAGATCCTGTGTGGTCGTGAGATTCCACGCTGGGTGAACAGACTGGCGTACTTCAGCTCATGTGTGCCCTTCCTACAGAGCTGCCTGCCTAAAGAGTGGCTGACTCCAGCAGCACTACAGTCCAGCGTGAGTCAGGAGCTGCAGGGTGAGCTGGAGGAAGCCGAGGATGCTGCTGCCTCGGCCTCGGCCTCCACGCCTCGTCCCAGCCGACACCAGCCACGCCGATAGACTCCTCTGCCATGACTGACAGGCCTCAGAGGCTGCCTCATAGCTCCTGCTGCCAACAGAGCCCACCCCTTCCAGTGACAGACCTGCAATCCACCAGCAGCGTAGTTAAGCCCTGTCCTATCAGTGAATGGCTCTGACAGAACCATTGAGGGCCCTGCACTATTGGTTTTATTGTCTTGGGTTTTTTTGGTCAAGGACCCTGAGGATTTTCTGCCTGATTTATTGAAAAACACTCAGAGTTGATTTTATCAGTGTTTAAAACATTTTAATACTTGTTGCCTCTAATGTTTTGTTTTGGAAACTCAGGACAGAAAGACATTTTCCATACAAATTTTCCTAACTCACCTGAAGGGTTTGAAGGTTTTTTTGTTTTTTGTTCTTAATGTTAATTTAATGCTGTTTGCAACGCTGGATTTTCTCACTCGAAATTCTTTCCTCTATCACCCATCACCTCAGTGCATCTTTTTTTAAAAAGGGAGCTTTTGATTACAAAAAGTAGTGTTTATGTCCATGTATTTATAGGTTCTTACACAGAAGCTGACACCTGGGCCAAATGACCCCACTTTTGTACTGACACGTGTCCCATGTCTACCCACCTTGGTGATTGTGCCTAAAGATTTTTACTGTCACTTGCTCAAAGAGAGCTCTGCACTCTTTCTCTACAGTTTACCCGTCAGTCTGCTTCGAGTAGCAGACTCCTTCGTACCCTGCAAAACCTACTTCAGATGTTTTACACCTTCTAGGTTTTTAGAGTCTTCTATGTATTGGAGATGCTGTTTGTATTCCATTTTATGATTATTAAAGAGAACGACAACTTTTTGTTTCGGAAAAACAATTGACTTGTTCTGATGAATAGTCCAAACGATCCTTTTTAGTGAAAACAGCAGGGCGAGCATTGTTGACTGGAGTAGTTCAGTGGCTTTCTCTTCCGATCTACATGAATGTTACGAAAAAACAAAGAAAAACTGTTGAATTGCAAACCTCTAGGCTGCTCTATCAGAGCAGTGTGTTGGATTTACTTTACTTCAGCATTGATGTATCAAAGCGTAAACTTGCTAATCCAACGCTGAAACATAACGTGATTAGGAACCCGAAAAATAAGTGTTTATAACATGAAAGGGTTTGAAATGCTCTGAAGAAAGAAATGTGATTTCTAGTACGCTTCAAATCCCACTTCAGTGTCCTCCTGCAGAGTGCCCTTCCTCTCCCATTATGAGAAAGCATCCATCGTGTCTTTGACTTCTTTTGTTATTAAAAAGCAGTGAAATTGGTGCACGATGAGGCAGAATTTAAGAGCATATTGTTTACAGTCTCAAATGCTATGAGGAGCAATCAACATGGAAGAAAAGCAGGAATGTGAATGGGAGGAGAAAAACGATGGAGAAACAGCAGGGGCAGCAGGACAGTACTGCCTACACAGCCCTTGGAGTCATGGCTGAATGTTTAACCTTCAGCAGGTGATGTGCTATGAGTAAGCTGCCAGCAGGTACCACTCCTGTGCTGCACTCACCATCGACACAATGTTTGTAATGCTGCCTAAGTAAGATACACACAGCTAGCATGGCAGCTTCCATAGCTATGTCTCGAGGCTCATCTGAGAGTCCAAACATGCTGAAAATGTCAGATGGAGGCAGGCTGATGAGGTAGACAGGTGCTGCATTGTTGTTCCTCACCTGCCAGCTCATGTGGTAAATAGAGAAACAGAATCTGTGGGGCATTCGTATTAGGAGGGAAGCTTGGTGGTGCAGTAGGTAGTATCAGCACCTTACCGCTCCATGGTCCCCATTTTGATACTGAGCTCAGGTTACTGTGTGTGGAGTTTTGCATGTGTTCTCTCTCTGTGTTCTCTGGTTTTCCCTCAACATACTTGTAGTGGATTAGCTACTCTAAATTGCCACTAGGTTTGAATGAATGTTCAAATGTATGTATGTATGTATGTATGGTGCCCCACAATGGACTGGTGTTCCTGGGATAGGTTCCAGATCCACCATGACACTGACCAGGATAAAGTGGTTACTGAATAATTAGTAAATGTGGTTCTGTTGTTCTTCCATGAAACAAAAGTGTTACAGAAATCTGGATCTAGATTTAGGTGCCTAATGAGCAAGCCAGAGACGACAGTGGCAGAGGAAAAACTCCCCGAGATGACATGAGGAAGAAACTTTGAGATGAACCAGACGTGAAAGGGAACACATCCTCTTCTGGGTATCGACGGATAGTACAATTATGAGTCATTAGTCTTGCACAACTGTATGCTTGGGTATAAACTGTCTACGGTAAGTGTGATTTTTAGGCTGTCCAAGTGAGAGCATCCACAGCAATTTTTAGGGTATCCGTGTGGGGCATATCTAGTTATACTGAACACAAATGAAGATTCCAAAACTATTATACTTACACCAAGGACACTGCAATTTAAACTCGAGAGAATCTGTAGGTGACGTGAAGTTTTCTTTTGCTGTGTAAAATGTTTCTCTTTACTGTACTCATTCTTCTTTTTCCCTTCTGCTCTTTATTTCCTGAAGCAGCAGGTGTTCTGAATGATGCCCTAATACCCTGCTCGTCTCCGGGAAATGAGAAAGGAAAGCCGTGTTTGATCAAAATGATGTAGCTTTTATCATTATTGTGGTTTCTGAGGTTAGTAGTTAAAGGGGTCCCATTCACTGCCTTTTCTCACTGTTATTACAAAAGCTATAAAAAAAAAAAAAACTATATGACAACCAATTTCTGTAGCATCTATTAGATGTGCTTTATTTAGATGTAACATTATGAAAACACATTCTTCACAATAATGGTCGACGTAAGCAACATTAGGCATCTTACACAATAAATAGGTTAATAACTTAAGACAACATTGATTACTTAAGACCACTTGAATATTGACTTTTGAGCAAATACTGAAGTTTGTTGTCTGCCAACCACCCCCTCTTCCACCCCTCTTCAACTCTTTCTAATATCCGGGTCATATCTGAGATGTAAGCTCCGATTTTCTCTTCGACAAACTCCCCGTTCAAAAAAAGTAAATAAAATGCTCTCACAGTACAGTGTAGCACATTAAACAGCTTTGGTTTAAATATTAAGGACTAGTAGTCTTAAACTGTCTAAATCTCATTCTCATCCCTTATATTATAAGACTGTATGAAATGTTTAGCCTCCTATTTAAATCAATCGTTAAGAGATACTGATACGTGGCATATATGAAACCTTGTTTGTGACAGTTTATATGTTTTCTGGGAAATTAATTTCCACTTTTAAAATATGTTAATGTATGCTTTTCTTTTCTGCCATGTCTAATGCCAATGGATGATCGTGGATGGGAAAAAAAAAGGAATATTGCAGCAAACCTGCCTTAAACCTTAAGGGTCCTTGTTTGACTTGTTTTTCCCCAATAGCCTGATCCCTGTTATGCTAGTAAAAAATTTCTATAATGGGCCACTTCAGGAATCAGGCACAGCCAGATGAATAATTTGGAACACTTATCATTTTATAGCACGTCATCATGACCGCCTGTACTTGTCTTTTGAAGATGTGGAACGTCAGAGTTTTAAACCATTCTAAAATATCTCATGAGCACAGCGGTCAGCCTTACAAATATGTCTTTTCCCATTTCTAGCTCACTGAAATCAGCACAAAAATGCATTGGAATTTACCTGAAGTGTTGACTAGGGTATGTCAAATGACATTAAATGATAAACTCTGCTGTTTAGTGTCTGAGGGAAATGGTGCACTTGTGTAATCTAAAATATTTAAATATACTTAAAAACTTTAGCTGTTTGACTGCATCCAGTGATATTTAAAAAATGCACTCAAGTAAATGGAGTTGTCCTACTAAGGCAAAAGGCAGTATCTACAGTAACAATTTTGCTCTTTTTGCTATGCCATTTTATTTCACAGTTTAAAGAACTTTAACAGCCTTCAAACAGCATTCTATCGACTGATCTAACTACAACTTATTTTGCTGGGCATCAAGTAAGTTAATCATTTTAAAAAAAAGTTATTTTTCTCAGTTACTGCCTTCTGCCTCAGTAGGAGAATGTGCTTCTCAGGCTCTGAAGATGCCAAGGCAAAGAAACATTCCCAACCAGTCACTGCAATTCACCATTTGTCCAGGTCTCCAAGGTTCATGCGTATCCTTCCGATGGTAAAGTTGAGCTGCATCTAGTGATGGGGGAGCAGGTTTTTCAGGAAGCGGCAGCAGGGCTCATTCTTGCTGAAGAAGGTTATGTTTTAAGTCTGAAGCAGGCGATGCACTCTCTGCAGCTGGTACTGGGACAGCACGAGCCGGTGAACCTCCTCCTGCCCTCGAGCACAAGGCACCATCACACGACCAACCAACACTTCATCTCTCATCTTCTCCTCCTTAGCCTGGGTGAGTCAAAGAAATGTGGAGGTGTGAGAAATGAGAGGATTGATTTGGACAGGCTTTTGTTGCTAAAGCAGTTTCTAACCTCAGTAGCATAAGGTTCTGTCTGGCATTTTGGTTTAAAATCAGTTTAAAAAAAACAAACAAAAAAACACCACAAACTTCATCAATGGAGGATGTTTTATTCTTCTGTGGTGGGTTTATTTGTTCATTTTATGTGTAAACAAATTAATCACAGATGGTTTTATAAGGTTCTACCTGCCACCTAATCATCATCCAGGACGCTAATAGGATAAACGCAACATAGATTGTCTCAATTTTTGTAATGTAAATTTAAAGCCTAGACTATGTCGGTGGGCTACAAAACATCTCAAAGCGGCTCTTCACCAAGATACAACCTTACAATAGGAAAGTCATGAGATGTCTGTGTTTTTTACCTTTACGAATGAGGTGCAAGGGAAAGTAGCAAAGTCAGATGAAACCTGAGCACCAGGTCTCTGAGACACCACATGCTCCGCCACTTCATCCTGAAGGATAGTGAATGACTGGGGTCAGTCTGAGCCAATCACATTTCACTGTAATGATTTACGGTTGGGCTCTGACTCTGCTTTTACCTTTAGCCTGTCGAGAGTCTCACTGAGAGACTGTAGCCTTGCTGTCTGCTCCAGGAGCTGGGCACTGGGAGTCACTGTACACACAAATATGAACACACACATTCTCAATGTTAATAGAGATGTATACAGTACGTCTGTGCAGTGGCGTAACCGTCTGAGCAGGTCATGATCTCTAACCTGGTGATTTTCCAGTGATGTCTACGACTTTGACATTGGCACTCATCTGCAGCAGTGTTTCCAGGAGTTGGTCTGTTTTGCGATAGAGAGCGCTGGATAGGACTTCTGGTCTACAACCTTCACGCAAGCTCAGCTTAGAGACATTTAATGGAGGAAGCGAGGCTAACTGAGTACGCATCTTCTCTGCCTACATACACAAACATTTATACAGAGACAGAATGAGGACTGATTGATTTTTAGTCTGAAAATGATGACAGAATTATGCACATATACTCTGAAATTTAGAACATTTTAACCAGGACTACTTTTAGCCTCAACCAGGGCTATTCAACTTTAATAACAAGTGGAAGGAATGGAAATTTAGTCAATGAAAGGCTATTATAATATAATACAGTATAACACACAATATTCGCTACATTACTTGATCAGCAATGCTTAGTGCTTTCTTTTTTTTTTTTGTTATAGAAAAAAGTAGTTTGAAGGGAAAGCACTCTTTCTCTAAAATGGTCTTTTTGGTGTCAAGAGATGCTGGTTAAACTTTCACTAGGAAACAGTGTGCATAATTCAAATAAACATTTTATTTTTCACTAGAATTAAAGGGAATTTGGATTTTGATACAAGATTCATATTTGCTTGTGCAATAGTCATTGTATTATTACTATAGTAGATAGTATTTTTATAGTATTATTACTGACTATCTGGCAGCCTCACCTAGGCCACTTCTTTTATTTGATTTTTCTTCTTCAATTTTCTCCCTAATTTGGTCACCTATCAATTCCCATCCATCAGCCAGATCTTCTCTAACATATGACAGCTACCAACTGAAAGGCTAACACGTGCTTCCTCTGGGGCACGTGAAGCCAGCCACACTCGGAGGAAGGCGCTATCCGCCCTCTTCCTCATACATCAGCTTATAGACACATGATTGGCTAGTGTTGCTGTTACTGACAGGAGAGAGAGAGTAACACCATCATTCCCACCCAGAGAGCATGTCTAATTTTGCAATATTCCCCCAACAATAGGGTGACCATTTTTGTGTTGCACTACTTGGGAGCCTCACAGGCCACTCCTAAGCTGAAATGAGCAAGATACTACCATTAGGCCACTGTTTTAATCAGCCTATCCTGGACTACTGTCACTGTAACCAAATCTAAGACCAGACAAGGGTTTGTAACATGATTGAGAAGTGAAGTGTGTGTGTGTGTGTGTGTGTGTGTGTGTGTGTGTGTGTGTGTGTACACAGAAGACCTTCAGGATGTTGTTTTCATTCTTCAGATGCTTTATGCTCAGTCTCTGAGCTTCAATCTGTTGTGTCAGCAGTGGAGAATCTATCACCTGCACACCTCCAGCAGCACACACTCCTACAGAACCTACACACAGAGACAGACCAGATTACTAGGGAGCCTTTCTTAATTCAATGCAACTGCCAGCGTAAACATTTTCTGAAGAGTGTGTATATTTGTATGGCTGTGTTTAGATAAGGTTACATCGGGTCCATGCACTATATATAGGACACACTCGTACTGTAAGAGGCATGCAGAGAGACAGAGATTAGAGGAAGGTCAGAAGAGAAGAGGAAAGAAGTAGAGTACAGTGTGTGTCAAGCTATTATGCAAAACACTTACTATCTGACATCATGAATAACAGAGTACATACCAGTGGAAATTGCACTACATTTCCATTATTTATGTGCAAATATGTGCTCAACATTATGAGGCATTTCATGCGATATTTGGAGAGATATATGCACTTTCTCATAATAGTTTTATAAAAGTGGTTGTTATACAAACTCTCGAATTTTTAAAAAGTTTTTAGAACTATTTTTTTTTTTTTTTTTTAAATGCTGTTGTAGTGGTTTCTATTTAACAATCTTTCAACAACTGCCATGGCTGAGATGAATCTTTGCTCCACTGAGCTGGTTAGATTCTGAATTTCTGCTGATGATGAATTAGTGTACCACAGTTCATCCTTTCGAAGAAAAATGATATCCAAAGGCATAAACTTGATGCTCCACGGGATCTCCTTGAGATTCAAATCGAGTGAAAATGCTGGTCATTCCATCAGATGGCCATTTGTGTAGCCCACTTTCATTCAGTACTCTACTGTAATCTTTCTGGCAGATTGTGCTGGTGCTTTATCATGCATCAGTGTCACATTGTGTCTTAATGCCACAGGCTTGCTTTTATACCATATGACAAAGTTGTTTTTCAAAAATTCAGTATAAGCATCTTCCTAACCTTCAGGAACTCGCCAGGGAACTCCAGCCCAAAACATCACACCATAACCTCTTTGCTGGTGTATCAGTCTGACCCAACCCTTGCTCCATGCATCGGGTCCATCAAGAGTTGCTCAGCACTTGTCAGTAAACTATTCAGTTTTGAAATTCACCTTCATGTATGTCTGGGCCCATTCACTTTGGTGTGGCTGTGGCTCAGGTGGTAGAGCGGGTTGTCTAATCGCAGGGTTGGCGGTTCGATTCCTGGCCCACATGCCAAAGTGTCCTGGGGCAAGATACTGAACCCCAAGTTGTTCCCAATGACAGGCTAGCGCCGTGTGAATGGGTGAATGAGAAACAGTGTAAAGTGCTTTGTAGGACTGCTAAGGTTAAAAGGCGCTAAATAAGTGCAGACCATTTACTTTATGGATGGATTCAATGGAGGTCAAATATCTGGCTTTGGACTCGAATGGTAGCGTATCTTGCACCTTATTGATGTTGAAACAGTGCTAGCACCAATCTCATCAAATATCTCTGCTGTTGGCTAAAGCCTTTTTCATTGCTTAATATGAGAGTTTATGTTGAAAAATAACTTTCAAAGGAGTATGTTGCAGATTCAAACTTTTCCTAATTGTATTTGAATCTGCCACATACTCTTTTATGCTCCGATGATCTTTGCCAGTTATCTTAGCCATTTCAAGCATTGATTTGCCATTACCAGTTAAATCTTTCATCCCATAATAATAGCTTTGCCAACAACTTTATACAACTTGCTTAATACCACAGCACCACACAACTGTGGCAAAAGTGCAAAGATGGCAGGAGCGTTTATACTCCTGTGCAGTAATCAATTAAATTCTCAGTTGGTTCAGATAATTGTTGCTAAATTTGTTGGAAAATAAGAGTCCCTAAAAGCAAAAGTGTCATGAAAGACCTGCAACAAACCCTTTTTGCATAATAGTGTGACACCGTGCAGATCACAGAGTAGCAATGACTGACTGCAATTTACCTTTCTGATCATCTGCAGTGGAGAGAATGAAGAGAGACGACAAGACACACATTCAATTCAGCGAAGGAAGCGAGGCATGAGAGAAAAAGGCAGAAAAATGTGTGGCGGTCTGGGAAAACCTGTCGGATGTCACTAATTCTGGAAAAACAGCTGAATGGAATCTTTAAATAGGATATTTTCACTTCTCTGAATAACCAGGACTTCTGTTTGAGACACATGAAAAAGTGTTCCAATTTAGGCAAGCCTGTAACTTTCACAACTATTTAAAAAAAAAAAAAAAAAGAATTCAGCATGTAACGTGTTTACCCTGGCCACCACACACAGTCTAATATAGTTTCATTTTAATTATAACCATACAGCCTTTAGAGTGCCATTCGAAAATGTGATCTTTCTCACATGTATATAAATATACATTTTTGTTTCATTTTCATCATTCTCACCAGTTGTGATGCCACCAGTCACAATGGATGCAATGCCAGAGGTGGGACTTCCTCTGAGTCCCTCAATGTTTATCTTCGATTGGCTGTTTATACGCTGTCTCAGCTCCGTCTTCTCTGCCTCGAGTTGGTCTATATCGGCCTGCAGAGCATCCATGGTCTCTTCAAATTCCCTATACACACAGAGCGAGACGAAGAGACAGACAAACACAAACATTTGACACACAGTGCGTTTGATCAATGGTAATGGTTATTAATTGGTAAAATCAAAGTGATAAACCACGTTATTGTGTAAAAGGTAGCCTGTGCTTGTCAGCTTATTCTAATCTTTATTCTCTTACTTCTCCTTCTTCTTTAGTAGTGCCTGGGTCTCATCCAGAACGGTCTGGATTTTCTCCACTCGTTCGTCTGCGTCCTTTGATGCACTGTCCAGCTTCTTCTCTAGAAGACTCAGACGCACGTTGGCCTCACTCAGCTCCTCACCCTGCGCATAGCAGAGTTCCAACAACAGTTAGCCATTGTGTGTACGGAGCACAAGTATGTGGATGTACTGTACTCTCTTTTTAAAATGTGGGTACCTTTATTTTTAAGGATTTCTTGAGCTCTTTGATGACAGTCTCTCTGTCTTCCAATTTTAGGCCAAGTCCCTCAGCATCTGTGATCTCTGCCCTCAGTGCAGCCGCCCGCACCTCCACTGGAGCCATCTACCACACACACACATACAAAAAAAAAACATGGGCATTCCTGTAATGCTTTCTGTAATTTCGATGTTCCGCAGCAGCATTTCAGGCCCAGTTGTAATAAATAATAGCTCTGCAGAAATAAAGCTGTCGTATTGAACTCACCCCAGTCTGAGGCTTCTCAGAGTCATACTCTCCCTCCTGCATAGCGGTGGCCATCTTGTTCATGGTTGCGATGACGACGCTACAG
Organism: Stegophilus panzeri; assembly: GCA_024331685.1. Taxonomy (NCBI): domain Eukaryota; kingdom Metazoa; phylum Chordata; class Actinopteri; order Siluriformes; family Trichomycteridae; genus Stegophilus; species Stegophilus panzeri. Next base: position 22,573,281 of record JANDJT010000169.1, on the reverse strand, counting down.
GACTGGCGCAGACACTCGTAGAGGTTTATACCCTGAGAGCCGTAGATCTGAGCACGAGAAGAGAACACAAAAACAGTGCACAGACGGAATATATTATATGAAACAAAGCTGAAATTAAAACGACACAAAATTACATCTAAAAAAAGAAAAGCTTCCTGTGTGGTAAACAGTTCTAGAGTGCTAAAGGAATACTATCTTTTCTAAAAGGCCAACTCTCTGTTGTAAGGATATACACAGAATGTTTAAAGATTCCCCAAACAAGCACATTAGGTAGATAGGAGAGAGTGTAGACAAATATTTTAGTAAAATATCATGGTTATGAATGAATTAACTTTTTCCCTGCAACATGTTTCGGGGCAGTTAGTGAATGTTTTCATTAATGTTACACAATGAACAGTATGTATTTATTCACTCCGCTTTAAAGATCACAGCCAAACATTAGAATTTCCCAATCTCAATTAGGAAATCTTAAAATGAAATTAAAATATCTCAAATCTATAGGGATAAAAATAAAAATGAATGAAAACTGATAAAACCACACAAATAACAAATTAAAACAAAGTGTGAAATTAATTTCAAAGTTAAAATTATAATCTCTCTCACTTATCCATGCTGCGCACGTGCGCACATACACACGCACGCACACACACACACACACACACTGACCTGTTCAGCTGCTTTGAAGGCCATGTCCTCAAGTTTAAGCGTTGGCAGACCTTCATGTTCACCGAGTGGTGCGACGAGCTGAGCTCCTGCTGCAGCCACCTCCTGCAGTACAGCATTCACCCAGGCCAGCTGCCTCCTGCTTTCTGCCAGCGTCTCACTCACCTGCGCACACACACACACTCCCATCAACAATGCCTGTCCACTTTAATCTTGAGTCATAAATATGGATTAAAGACAAGTATTGTCTGTAAGTTCTACCTGAGATGAACAGGAAAGGGATGTATGTGTGAGTGTGTCTCAGCTAAAATGTGTGTGTGTTAGCATTGTGTGTGTGTGTGTGGACCTGAGGACCAAAGTTGAGAGCAGTAGGGATCCCTGGCGCGTCAGTGCCTGGCATGCGGCGGCGGATTTTCTTGCAGAACTGGCGAATGTCGCTACAGGAAGTGTGCAGATCTTTGAGCAGCACAGAAAACGGTGTTTCTTCCTCTCCCACCTGCAGGAAGGCACGCAGACGACCCACCTCCACAGCCATGCAGTCCAGGGCACTCTGGGTAAACTATAGAGATACAGGGATATGTTAGACAAGTGTTTTTTAGAGCTGCACAGTATGGTGGTAGGAGAAAATGATCCTGTGCCAAAAAAAGATCACAGTTATAGCCTTAAGAAAGAACTTTGTGTATGTGTGTGCAGATCTCCATGCAAATACATTTTCAAATCCTACTCCTCATGGTTTTTTTAGTCAGTTACATAATTCATGAAGTGGCCTTGAGAAGAAAACAAACAAGATGACAATGTTTGATTGGATGAAATATATAGTTTATAAAAAAAGCTCAAAATAATACTAGAGGTAATGTATGCATTGAGTTTTATACTGTAGATAATCTTTATTAAAATATTTTTTTTAATTGTGCGATTTAATTCATGCACAAGACTGAAAGTTGATGTTTTGCTTGTGTTGATGAGGTAAGAGATTATCTGGCAATGATCCTTATTTATATATATGTATATATATACACATACATACAATATGAACCTTAAAACTTAAAAAAAATAAAATAAAACCTATTACATTCTCTGTGTCCTTTCACAGCTAAAATGAAAAAAATTGTACCAGTTATGTGGATACACATGTGGAAGTATTACTTTATAGCGCTTTTCCACCAGACATCATGGCACAGTTCAGCTCAGCAATTCACCGATGATTCTTCACCACCAAGCAAGCTGTGCCACACTTAGGCAACCCTGCAGCATTTTGTTATGCTTCTTGCCCAGGTAACATGTGAGCTAAAAATAGTGCAGTCCAGCAATTGGTCAAAATCTGTCTGGCTGGAATTCCTTCCCTCTGCCATTCTCACACTTTTCAAAAGTCTTTTTTTTTTTTTTTAATAAGAAGCCAACATTCTTCATTTTAACTTTCAACACTAATTTAATGTTCATCATTCATGCATCCATCTTCAGTAAATGCTTTATCCTGTTCAAGGAAGCTGTGGATCCCATGAACACTGTGTGTGAGGTGAGAATACACCCTGAATGAGAGACCAGTCCATCACAGGGTGCCATACACACACACATTCATACCATACTATACCCATAGTCATGGTTTTTGGTGGAACAGATAACCTGGAGGATCTCCACACAAACAATAACTGGAGCTCAGGATTGTACTGAGGACCCTGGAGCTGACCTGTGAGGCAAGTAAAATCTGCCATCTTCTAGGTAGGTCAGCTCTCAAATGACTTCACTTTGCTTGCACCCTACATAGGATATAACGTGATTCAGCTGAATACCCTACCTAATGCCTTTAAGAATAGTTAGAAAGACATTTGAGATTCAGTCCCAGAAAATGCACAACTGCTTGAATTTGAATTCGAGTAGTATTGCCTTAATCATGTCTATCAGGTCAGCGTGTGACAACCTCCAGAGAAACTACTTCTACTTTCACGGGTAGAGCAATGGGAAAGTGGCACACACACACACTCAGACCATATACGGAGAGTCTATATTTGTTGCTGAGGCTTGGTGAGCAGCACTGTTCAGTGGAGAAGTGATATTAGTCTAAACTGGCAATTCTGTGTATATGTGTATCTTACTTTTATATGGTCAGCCAGCTGCACGGTGCAGTTCTCCGCCTGATCGGATAGATGAATGCTATAAAGGTGCTGCAGACACAGGACAGAACATTGCGTGTTTCATTATGCGTGTTTTGTGCCATACTGTCTTTCTCTGTCTATGATATAATTCTATAACAGTAAGTGAAGTACTTGCTAAGTATTAAAAATACTGCCTGTTAAAGATTTAAACTACATAAATGTAACCAAGGCACCCTGAGCATCAAGCAACATACAGAGCAACACATTTGTATCTTCTATGTATGTGTGTGTGTATGTATGTATGTATGTATGTATGTATGTATGTATGTGTGTGTGTGTGTGTGTGTGTGTGTGTGTGTGTGTGTGTGAGAAAGAGAGAAATACCTGATAATATTTAATGGCCTTAGTAAGTGGCTCAACATTCACAGTTTCATCCAATTGATCCTTGTGCAGCAAATCAATGAGGAAGTCCAAAGAACGCTCATGCACACTCATTTCAGAGTAAAGGGAACCCACACGCTTATATACCTCTACATTACACTGATTAAGGGCACTACAGAGAGAGAAAAAGCATATTCAGCACAACTAAACATTTATGCCATTCTATTACTTTAATAGGAGAGTTTAATTGTGTGTGTGTGTGTGTGTGTGTGTGTGTACACACTATTCATATTTGTGCAGTGTTGCCTGAAGCAAACTCAAAGAGTAAACAAGTCCAGCAGCAAAGCTGAGCTGCTCCCCCATTGCCCCTCTCATCCCCGGCCTCTGAGAGCAGTTATCAGTCAGATCAAACTTCTCCTGCGCCTGCTTACTGATCAGCTCTGCCTGTAACACACACACACACACACACACACACACACACACACACACACGGTATCTTAAAACAGAGGTTCTCTTTTTGTAGCCAGTGTAAAAATAAAAAAAGCCCAGCCCTTATATGATAAGCAGCATAGATTTATTCTGTGGATAAACCAGCAATTAAAGTATTAGGCACATATGGCAAATGTGTACCATATAATAATCTATCCATCCATTTTCCATACCTCTTATCCTACACAGGGTCATGGGGGAGTCTGGAGCCTATCCCAGGGAACTTGGGGCACAAAGAAGGGAACACCCTGGACTGGGTGCCAACCCATCGCAGGGCACAAAGGGCACACACATTCACACACTACGGACAATTTGGAAATGCCAATCAGCCTACACAGCATGTCTTTGTACTGAGGGAGTAAACCGGAGTATCTGAAGGAAACCCCGAAGCACAGGGAGAACATGCATGCTCCGTGTACACAGAGTGGAGGTGGGATTCGAACCCCAACCCCGGCGATGCGAGGCAAATGTGCTAACCACTAATCATTTAATGGAGTCATTAACGCTTTTTTACTTTTTACTGAACCTTCTACCCACAGAACCAAAAAAACTAGTTGTGTTATATTTTAGATTCAAAACATTCTGTATTATTTAAACACCACCTTCTCATTTTATTAAAACTGCAGTTACATTCAGGACAACATTATCTGGACTTGGTTTGTTTGTTCTGTTGAACTAAATTCACCACTAAAGGAAACTAAATCCCTGTAAGACACATTAGTGTGACTGGTATCATTTTAAATCTGTTCAATCAAAGTGACCAATCAATTATAACTTCAATAACTGAATAATAATTATATAAAACACTCTTATAGTATTTTATAGCAATCTCCACCATCATGTCATTATCAAAATGATGAAACAAAACTGTGGATTCTTTGGTTTATCCTTCACAACCCCTAGGACCTTAAAACACACATTAGTAAACCATAATAGCATTCAGTTGCTATTCAGCATGCACACACACTCTCTCTCTCACACACACACACACTACTGACTATGTTTATATGGACATCTAATTATGGACCTTATTCTGAGTAAGACAATATTGTGATTAAGGTGTTTACATGAGTTGCTTTTAGAATATTCCTTTCATGTTC
>JANDJT010000169.1:22537950-22552069 GCA_024331685.1 Stegophilus panzeri | reverse complement strand
ACAAAAGCAATTGAAATAGTTCAACACAACAAATGCTTCAAGTGGTTTCCCCAAATTCAACTGAAAATGCAACTTATTCTCCAGTCTCAAAATTATTCAACCCTTTAGTACTTAGTAGAGCATTCTTTTGCTGTTATGACCTGCTGCAAATGAGATGCATAGCTTCTGGCAGCGTTCCTGAGGAATCTTAGTCCATTCCTCATCAGCAATGGCCTCCAGTTCAGTAATATTCTTGGGTTTGCGTGCTGCAAGTCTGTAAATTTTGAACATGAACCTGATTTGCAATGGGGGTTGAATCATTTTGATTGCAACTGTATCTCTTTGCAAATTCCAATCTGGACTTCTGATTCTTACTGCTGATGAGTGGTTTGCATCTTGTGATATGGCCTCTATATTTCTGCACATGAAATCTTCGTCAAACAGTGGATTGTGCTACCTTCACCCATGCTCTCTGGAGGTTGTTGGTGATGTCAATGAATATTGTTTTTGGGTTTTTCTTCACAGCTCTCACAATGTTTCTTTCATCAAATGCTGTTGTTTTCCTTGGCCGACCTGTTCCATGTCTGTTGTTAGTACACCACTGGTTTCTTTCTTTTTCAGAACATTCCAGATTGTTGTATTGGCTATGCCCAATGCTTGTGCAATGGCTTTCATTTCCCCTCTTTGCTCAGCTTTAAAATGGCTTGCTTTTCTCCCATGGACAGCTCTCAGGTCTTCATGTTAGTTTATCCTTTTAACAACAAATGCAGTCTTCAAATGTGAAACCCACGACTCAAACCAAGAATACACATTCAGAGCTATTAATTGTTTAAACAATTAATCTAATAGGGCACACCTGGGCAACAAGAAACACCTGTCAGATACATGTTCCAATACTTTTGATCACTTGAAAAATGGTTGGGTTCGAACAAAAGGTGCCATGTTCTAAGCTGTTTAACACATCTAGATGCAAATATCAGGAATTGAAAGCTGAAATTCAGATCTATCATCTCGTGTTCTTTTGAACTCAAACCCAAATGTCTTCAGTGTATAGAAAATACAAAAGTATTGGCCTTGCTTTTACAATACTTTTGAAGGGGACTGTGTATTTATAACCCACATACATGCATACAAACAAACAAAAAATTTTTGTGAGACATGGCACTCACCACTTTATTGGACTTGGGAGCTTCCAGAATCTCTGTGGACAAGGCAAGGTACAAAGGCTAAAAAAATTGTGAAGGTCATATGCGTAAAATCCAACAAGTCTGTAGCAGAGTACAACTGTATCTATGCACACATATGAAACACAATCTGTATACATATGAATGCCTGTAAAAAAGAAGCTCACCCCGCTTAGGCACTTTAGATGTGACAGCTTCAGGAGTGTCAGGCGATGTTGTGTCTGCCCCATCCTCCACCAACTGGATCTACATTAGAATAACAGGATAAGGTGCATAGTTTGCAACTTCCATGTAAACTCATTCTTACAATTCCCACTAGCTTAGCATGTCAGTAATGTCAGCGATTTGTTTACCTGTGACTGCCGCACAAATATCCCATGGTTCTCAAGGCAGGTGAAGTAGCGCTTGCCTTGCACTGTGCCGTCGTTCTTGCCTCTGGCCTCCTCTAGGATGACTCCCACCCATTTCCCCGAGGCGAAGAGTGTATTGCCAATGTAGGCCACGGTGCCACGATGACCCTTTCCAATGACCTCCACCACAGAGCCCACCTTCACTGGCCTTCCTCCTCCATCTGAACTCATCCTGCTGCTGCCACTGCTAGTGGTCTGTGAGACAGGCAGGGAGAGAAAAAGAGAGACTATACAAATGGGGGCATATGAGGACAGGACAGGAGACGTTGTCTGTGTATAAAACTAAATCCCATTGCTCATACAATCCAAAATACATACTTTATATGACAAGTAAGACAGAGTGAAGCCTAATTAAATTGAAAAATCATTAGTAGCATCTGCACTTTGTAGTTTTTGTCTTTAATAATGTCTGATCTGTAAAATACTGCTCTGCCCACTGGAAGAGAAGAGAGAAGTAGTGTGGGTAGTACTAACCAGCAGTACAGTGCATAACTGATCAATCAAATTTTCAATTCAAATCTCAGTCCAAAGTATCACTCAAACTGAACAAATCCTGGAGCTCCTCTACGTACACACACCCCAGAGAAAGTAGTCCAAATACCTGCATTCATTTCATAGCACACAGAGCCACAACTAGCAAGTACGCAAATCTTCAGAGACATGCTCCATATTCATTCTCTGTTCAGTCAAATACTCTTTTTTTTCGTTGTGCCAAGAGTAAAAGCAAACAAGATTCAAACATTCAAAAACAATGTTCATTCTTTAAGAAAACTACAAGCTTTCAACAAGTCTCAGTGTGCATGTGTGTGGATTATTATTTCACTATATTACAGTTTTTAATCAATTGATAATGACATCTTTGTATTCGCAAACAAAACGTACTAATAGATACTATATATCATCAACTGACAAGAGTGCAGGAACTAGGTTAATTACATTTCTTTCATGAATTCCTATATGGATATGCAAAGTTCACAGCATCTTACTTGAGAATAACAGTTACTAGACAGAAAGATGTTTAAACTATAAGCTCCTCAAGGAAAAGGACCAATGAGTTATGATGGTGACTCAGCAAATATGACTAAAAGGAGAAAGTGTGAACAGTTTTAATGACTAAGCAAGATGGTGCTTTCACTGCAGCTGCTACATAATTAAACATTATAACACAGGAGTGCTATTTCATATATGTTTTATATATGTTTTTTTTAAGGGACCATTGTGTGTGAGCTTGTGAGTCTCTGTATCACAGGCAAAAACATGGGCGTACATGCACTGTGGAACAGGCCTTGCTGGGAGCAATATTTGGTGTTTGTTTGGAATTAAATCTTTTGGAGCAAGCAATCCTGGTTTAGTGTTACGTCTTTTTTACAGGTCTGCAGCATGGGTAAACTTTGTGTGTGTGTGTGTGTGTGTGTGTGTGTGTGCGCGCACTTTTATGCAATATGTGATCATCAACAATCCCACTGAGATGGTTCAGGAAAGAGGAATAAATAAACACACACACACACACACACACACACATTTGTACGGAAACAGTAAACTCTTTATTTATTGTGTCCTGCTTAAGTCCATACCTTTAAGATACTTTAAAAACATCAAACTAAGAAGTTCTCTATTTCTCTAGTCCATATATATGTTATATGGACATAATGCTGGTGAAATGTCAACTGCATGCAAGTTTTTGAGAAATAAATTAGTAATTAATTAATTATTATTTAAATCCAGGCTTGGAGATGGGATTAGAATATAGTAGTGCAGGCTGAAAATAGGCTGGATGACGGTTTATATACTGGGTTTGCTTAAAATAATATGCAGATAACCAAAAACATTTTCAACATTATTAAAATGTTTTTGGTTTAAATTTTGATTAAAGATATAAAAGAAACAAATGACTGACACACACACAAATCCTAACTGAATACTGAATTTAACACTAGATCCCAGGAATGATATCAGTGGGTGACATCATCATGTGTCATTTCAGTACACTTCCGGTCATGCTATACTACTTAGGAGAGCACAATACCATCTGATGTTACTCTTCCCCCCAAATACAGAACCATCACTATCCAATGTCTTTTGATATTACATAAAGACGTCTTTCCTTATGGCGCATAGAAAATAAACAACAGACAATGGGTTATTGTATTTGTGTTATTATTTACCTGTTTATCACTTACCCTGCTATAAGTGTACCTCTTCATTTGAGACATGCCGCTCCAGTGTTGCTGAAGACTCCCTGCCCTTCTCTAGACGCCAATATGTTTTCTACCTCTCTGTCTCCCTCTGTCACACTCCCTACCTCCCCTGTCTTCCATCACACATCACTCTGTCTCTTCTCTCCATCCCAATGATGGCTGGATGAAACTTGCTGTCTGCTCCAGGAGAAGGCCAGCACCACGGCTTGATGCTCACTGATGAGCAGGCAATCACCGCATACCGTCTTGAAAGCTAAATATGTGTGTATGGGAACCGTCTAAGAGGTCTTGTCTATTAGGCTGAACAGTGCATATGGATGTATAGTGTGTATCCGGTGCTGGTGGGGGAGTGTGTGTGGAGAGCAATGCTACTGCGCTAGTGTCTGTGCTTTCTGTGAGAGAGCCAAAGAGCCAGTGCTGGGTCCTAAAGCCCTCCTTACGCAGAAGGTTACACATTCTTATAAAAGCATACATGAAGGTACAAATAAGCACAAATGAATCATCAGAAATAAGCATTCACACTTACGAGCATCTAAGCATCAATGCATACACAAAGACATCCCTATAACAGAGTAATAGGACATTTATGTCAGCGCTTCAACAGCACTGCAGTTTACAGTTAAGAGGACATGAGTATTCTGTCCATTAAAAATGGCCACTTGACAACTTTAGTCACAGAATTAATATCAGTGTTCTGAATAGTTTTCGTTAAATTGCCAAAATTTGGGAAGCAATACAACCTAGTGTATCGACTGTATGTAGGCTCAGGTATAACTAAGGTATAGCACAGTCATAAAACATATGTAACACTACATTCCACATTTTTATCTCTCATTGCCACAACTCTTCTACCTGTGTCACAAAAGTCCTAAAACTAGAGCCCAAGTTGTCACGTATTTATTCATTCGTATTCATTTTGGCAGCAGTATGACGCAAATGCACAAATCTTAAAACATATCTCTAATAAATTGCTACTAATAATGCATTCCTGTTGTACTGTGCTACAGTAAGAGTTCATGCTTGCTTTTCATTCCATATCATCCATTCTTCTGAGATCTCAGAGCAGCTATTAGTCCCATAACCTAAACTGGACATGTAACCATGCTCTTTAATGCAGCTGGGATCATTTCACATCACCAAATAAATCACAGGGAAGTCAGTTCTTAGGCATTCTTTTTTTCCATGCTGTTATCGTCAATGAGAGTGAATGTGTTCAATGGGAAAGGTCACTTTAAGGCAGCGAGCTGGAAGAAGGTGGCCTCCCTATTCAGCCTTTCTCTTCTGCTGCAGGCCTGCTTCAATGTGACGCAGCTCTTAACAAAAAGCCAAAGAGACACAGCAGTGTGCAACCTCAGCTGATGATAATGCCACAGACACACACACACACACACACACACAAAAGGCTTAGCACACGTTATGAGTTAAAACTACAATGCAGCACTTACAGCTTTGCTTTCTATTTAAAAATTCTGCACAGACTGCAACTAGGAGCAGGTGAAACATAATCACTAATCACTGATTCATAAACTGGTGGGACTCTCTACTGCTTTCTGTCTCATAATGTACGCATTAACCAGCAAAATTACACCATAGTTACCATTGTAGACATGTACATATGTGTGGTTACTAATGCACCTTAGTTACAGTTACATTTATATAGCACTTTTCTAGACACTCAAAGCTCTTTACATAGTATGGGAGGGAGGATCTCCTCAACCACCACTAGAGTGTAGGATCCACCTGGACAATGTGATGGCAACCATAGTGCGCCAGAATGCCCACCACACACCAGCTATTAATGAAGAGGAGAGATTGATGTAGCCAATTCAGGGACAGGGATTATTACGGGGCCATAATAGAGAAGGGCCAATTGTGGAATTTTGAGGAATTTTATACCCCTACTCTTTTACTATAAGTGTCCTGGGATTTTTAATGACCACAGAGAGTCAGGAACTAGGTTTAACATCTCATCTGAAAGACAGCACTGTTTTTACTGTGTAGTGACCCTGTCACTATACTGGGGTATTAGGCCCCACACAGAGCATATGGTGAGCAGCCCCTGCTGGCCTCACTAACACCACTTCCAGCAGCAACCTTAGTTTTCCCCAGGAGGTCTCCCATACAGGTACTGGCCAGGCTCAGCCCTGCCTAGCTTCAGTGGGAAACCAGGCAAGAACTGCAGGGAGATATGGCTCTGGCCTTAACTGCAGCTCACTTATTCCCTGGACAGATCTCCAGCTAAACAGGTCTTTCAACTAGGCAAAAATCCTAATGACAGGAACTAAGATCTATTGCAAGGAAAAGTAGGAAGAGGACTGATCAGACAAGTTGAGAGAACATGAGGGACAAATAGAGAGACGGAAAAGGGATGAAAATGGAGATGAAGAACTGGTGAGGTTCATCTGTAAAAAGAACCTTTCAACTCAAAACAAAAAAGATAGGTCCTTACAGAGCATCACATGCTCATTACTGATTGGCTAAAGCACGCATCAGTCTAAGAGACCACAGAGAGCTGGAGGATGTTTACAATAAGACTATGAGCCTAAATTAATACATTTATTTATGCATATTTTTATCAAGGGCATTCATATGATGTAGCCAACTTTGCGCAGCATTAAAATGAGCATGCAAATGCTGAAACCCCAATTAAAGACAGCCAGATTAGTCAGATGAAAGAAATACACTCACTATAATAACATAATCAACTTCGCATTACAATCTTTTTGCTAGGCTAAAAACATAATGGTCTGAAAAAGTGCTAATTTTCATCTTTGTGACAATGTCCAATCAGCAATGAGCAATAAGGACGTAGCATTCCGTTTTCCGAGCTCATGACACTGTGTTTCTGAATATTTTCATAATTTCCTGTTGCATTTTTGTTTTGTTAATATATTCAGCACTTACAGGCCACCTATCTTTTACAGATTTGTTATTTTGTTTTCATATTTGTATTTTGTTTTGCACTTCTCGCACACCGTAAAACACTTCAAATAACACAACAAAATTTGTCAGTGACAGTTTTTATTTCACCTCTAGAGGCCGCTCTTGTAATGTATAATGACAGCAGACCACATCTCAGCTCCTCCCACAACTGAAGCAAATTGCATAACTCAGTGTGGATTTTTGCTGATAACTGATAGTTCCAGCAACCTGTTATCTGTGCTGATTAATCAGCAAAACCAATCAATCGGTTGACCTCTAAACCAAACTGCCGAAATTTCTTCTAAAGACTATGACTGTCTGAATTGCCATTATGACTGTCTGAATTTTTTGCAGCAAAACCCAACAGCCTTCATTATGTTTTTTTTTCTTTCTGAAAAGTAGTCTCTTACGTAATATGCTGCTTTCTTTAATGGCATACAAACATTTTTTTTCTCTAACATTTAATTTTGAGCTAGAAAACTAATGTTTTGGATATGTAAAATGTTTTTGTACTGACTCGATAATGTAGAAGTCAAGTACAACAAAAATAAGCTGCCTAAGACTTTTGCACAGTACTGTATGCTTTAAGATACAGTCATGTGAAAAAATAAGTACACCCCATGGAAATTGTTGGCTTTTTTGACTTATTTGGACAAGCAAACATTTGATCCTCTTTGAAACAGTGCCTATTAATAAAAGTGATACACTATCAAATGGAACATGACAGTGACAGTTTGTCATCCTTTTCACAATTTAAATAAACAAAACAAAAAAAAAAAACAGATCAGTGACATGGAAAAATAATAAGTACACCCCTACATTTATCACACCTTCAAATCCATAAAATTAGAATCAGGTGTTGAGGATTGGGTGCCCGTGATTAAAACCTGCTTAGGGAGTGCAGGTGGAACCTGTCTTATGTATACCCCTCTCACATCTAGATCTAGTGTCTGGTGTTCCCTTTGTTGTTGAGGTGTGTGGTGACATCATACCAAGATCTAAAGAGTTCTATAAGGCCTTCAAAAAAAGGTTGTGGATGCCTATGAGTCTAGCAAGGAATTTAAAAAAATTATTTGAAATAAATCATTCCACTGTAAGGAAAATATTCTACAAACGACACAGATTTCAAACGACTGCCAATTTGTCCAGGACAGTCTGTCCCAGCAAATTCAGCCCAAGAGCCAACCATCTGATGCAAAAAGAAGTCTTGCAACTGTTGGTGTCAAAGTGCATGCTTCTACAATCAGAAAATTTTACACAAATTTGACCTGCATGAGAAAAAAGTATTTGCCAGGAAAAAGTCTTTGCAAGACTACAGTTTGCTAATGAGCATATACGCAAAGACCAGGCCTTTTGGAATAATGTGCTCTGGACAGACGAATCAAATATAGAGTTGTTTGGCCACAGTAACAGTAGACATGTTTGGTGCAGACAAAAGACAGCTTTTCAGGAGAAGCACCTCATACCAACTGTGAAGCATGGTGGTGAAAATGTTATGGTTTGGGGTTACTTCACTATCTAAGGGATCTGACATCATGCATTCACTGATTCAACTATGAATTCTGCATCATATCAAAGAGTGCTTGAAGATAATGTGAGGCCATCTGTCCAAAAGTTGAAGTTGAACCAAAAGTGGACCTTTCAACAGGATAAGGATCCTAAGCACACTAGCAAATCCACCAAGGAATGGCTCAAAAAGCAGAAATGGAGGGTTATGGAATGGCCTAGTCAAAGCCCGGATTTGAATCCCATTGAAATATTGTGGGGGCATTTGAAATGGACAGAAAACCCTCAAACACTTTGCAACTGAAAGAATATTTCATGGAAGAATGATCAAAAATTCCAGCAAGCCTGGTGGGCAATTATGCAAAACACCTACAAGAGGTTATTTCTGCTAAAGGGGGCAATACTAGTTTCTGAGGCCAAGGGAGTACTTACTTTTTCCACAGACGAATATCACATCTATTGGTATTTCTGTTGAATAAATGATTGGAAAAAGCTATTTTTCCTTGTGGTTTTGTTCAAGTATAGCAATTCTATTAATGGGAACTGTTTCAAAGATGATGCAACTGTTTCTTTGTCCAAATATTTTTTAAAAAGCCAACCATTTCCATGGGGTGTACCTATTTTTATCTTAAAGCACGCAGTACTGTGCAAACATTTTATAAAGTCTATATAAAGTATATATTCTTATAAAGTATATATTCAAAAGGTTAAAGGTATATTATTAAACTTGGCATCTTCTGCACGTTATGTGTACCTTTGAGGGGAAATTTACATTGTCTGTAGTGTGGAGGAAGAAATTATCTATACAGTGCCTTTTGTGAATGTGTGTGTGTGCATGGTACCCATTCAGGGTGTGTCCCCAGCTTGCACCCAGTTTTATCAGAATAGGGTCCAGTTTCACCACAACCTTGACCAGGATAAAGCTGTTACTCTAAATGAATTAATGAATAAATGGGCTAGCTTAGATTATTATTTTTTTGTTTTTACCCCCTACTCCCCTCTACCCCTACCCTCATATATATATATATATACACACACACACACACACACACACACACACACGTGTTGTGTTTCTATGCCCTCTTCAGGCAATTAAAGGATTTGCATGGAAATTTTTGTTTGTTTGTTTACAAATGTAAACATTTTACATGTTTATATTTAAAATAATTAACCTAGAGCATAAAAATAGGTCACTTCAAATGGACATCAATGCTCTTAATACTGTGTTGCTTCAAATTGATTAGTTGTACTGCAGTTGCCTCTGGATAAAAGATACTGTGATGCACCTGATTATATATATATATATATATATATATATATATATATGACTGATAACATCCCCATCAGCTGTCTGTGTAGTGTACTGAACTGGACTGTACTGAAGAATGTGGAGCTAAATAGGTTAGAGCCCAGTGTTGCTGTGATGACTCTATTCTATGCAAAGAGCCAATATTTTGTGAAACAAACTTTTTTTGGTGTTTATTATGCTGTGGGTATTAAAAATCAATGAGATTTGCATTCACCGCCCCCAACAAAGGCAAAACATAAACAAACCCTGTGAGACTTAACAGATATGCAAAGCTGAGGCGGGAGGCGGTAACACTTGTTCATGCTTCTTATTTCTGGAGCATGGTTTCCAACTTACCCCACTGTTTTAGACCAGGTTATATGTGGACGTGTGCCGGTGTAGCGCTGTGTTCATTCCCATACAATGGACAATGACAGCTCGTCTGGCTACTTCCGGTACTGCTGCTGCGTCAGAGCCTGCACTGGCTAAACAAATCGACAACAAATCAGGCGTCTCATACACAGCCTTTAATATGAAGTCTGTGTGGAGTTTCCTTCACCTCCATACGCCAAAGGTTAACGTAGAGAGTTTGAGATTATTCTACAGCCAGCTAATTGTATTTTACCCATATCAATAGTTAACCTGGTACTCGAAGTCGTCTTATAAGTATATAAATATATGCGTTTTTCTGCGCTTTGATTGGCTGAAATATTCACCGCATATGTTATGTTACAGTACATTACGTGTCAATTTAAGGCATTTAGCATAAACCCGAGTGTTTTACTATTACCATCAGTGAAAAAACTTTTGTCTTTACAAGAAAACACAAGACCAGGATTGTTTTAAACATGTATATTTTTAGCATCAGTGGTCAAAACATTACACTAAGAGAACTATGGTTCACACAATGTTATGTTGAAGGAATATTGATTTGATGTATGTATAGGCGATGAATAACTTTGCAACTGTAATTTTAAAAAGTTGGGAAAACTCAAACATATATTGAAAGTTCTTAGATTAGATTTCTTAGATGTATAATGACAAGATTAACTATTCAGGTTGTAAGTAATGGTGGAACAAAATAAAGGTATTAAACATGCTTCACTGAGTGATCATAGTAGATCATAGTAAATATGATTAAAACAGCAAAAAGGAACACTTTGCATATGATGATGTAACTATTCACAAAAAAGGTGTCCCCAGAATCCAGTTTTACTGTGATCATTTATTTGAAAATTCAGCACTGCAAACTGGAGTCACATATGTTCTGTTCATTTTATAGCTTTACATGTTATTTATCAGTCTGTACAGATGAGGGTTTTTTTGTGTCATTGTTGTGGCAAAAAGGCTTGATTTTTTTTTTTTTTTTTTGCTATGCAACTTGCAGAGATTTTTGTGCCTTTTTTGCAGAAAACTACTTGAATTGGTGAAATTGCAATTGCACGGAAGTGTTTTTCATGGGTTGAGGGTAGGGGGTCACGGTGGCTTAGTAGAGAACACGTTTGCCTCGCATCTCCACCCTGTGTGTGCGGAGTATGCACGTTCTCCCCGTGCTTCGGGGGTTTCCTCCGCCAGTCCAAAGACATGCGTTGTAGGCTGATTGGCATCTCTAATTTGTCCATAGTGTGTGAATGGGTGTGTGGGTGCGAGTGTGCCCTGCGATGGTTTGGCACCCCGTCCAGGGTGTCCCCTGCCTTGTGCTCCGAGTTCCCTGGGATAGTCTCCAGGCGCCCCGCTACCCTATGTAGGATAAGTAGTACAGAAAATGGATGGATAGATAAATGTTTTGCAAGGTCTTTTGCAGTGATGTTTGTTGGTAAATGAGACCTTTTAGCTGTTCTTATGATCAATGCATGTGAATTGAAGAGGGCTTTGGCTGAATGCACATTGTGATGATGTCACATGACGTCTTGGTCCAAGTCTGCAGAAAATCTGATGTAATTTGGAAAAATTCAAAGTTCCTCCAAATATTGTGGAGTTTGCTTGATTTTGTGTTCATTTCTGCAATGGCAAAATTGCGACATCCTGGAGGGACTGAATTATACTAAACAGTCCTAACCTTATATGCATATTTAAACACAAGGAAGTTGATGAGCCTGGCACAAAGTGATGGCCAAACAAACTCCTCCTCCTTGTGGAATCCCAGGCTGTGGTAGAGTTGAAGAGCATCTGACTGCACCATAGAGCTGAACAACACCACCCTCTCTACTTTATGCCTGGCTGCAAACTGCAGGGCAGTTTGACAAAGTGCTTTGGCAAGGCCTCTTTGCCGAAACTCCTTTTTCACTGAGATTCGTTTCAATTCCCATGCTCCAGGCTCTGTCACACAGGGTAATATTCCCACTGTTCCCACTAAGGAGCCCTTAGACTCGGCTACCCAAAAGCAGCTGACCTGTCCTGGGTGCATGTAAGATGCCCGAATGTCCTGCAGCTCTTCGCGGAGCCCGAGTTGTATTCCCTGTTCAAAAAGACAGGATACAGCAAACCTGCCAGCCAGCAGAACTCCACCGAGACACAGCATGGAGGCCAGGAGAGAGCCGAACAGGAAGAGGAAGAGAATTAAGAGTCCGAGTAGCACAGCCTGAACCCAGTGTTGTTTCAGGGCTAGGACACACACAGCTCCTTCATGCTCTCTGAAGTTTGTAGAGTACAACTCCCGCACAGAAGAGTAGTACGAGTCTTGATACTCCTGGATCTGATACCACATCTGGGACACAGAACCAAGAAGAACGGATAGACAAATTGTTGGATACACAAAGTCAAGCATGCATGTCTAGTACTGCTGTGTAGTTGGGTGTAAAAAAAAAACAACAGACCAGCGGTATTATCTGGGTGATCTGTTTCAAGCTTCTTTTGGAATTGTCCTTACAAATCTGAGAGACAATACACTGAAAATATCTAAACGTTGTAATACACTTAATTACTTGGTAAAAATCTTACCCTTACACAGTTTCTTCTGTTGAACAGTCAGTCAATCTCTGTGCCCATTAAACAATAATAGAGCAACTAATGATGTACATCAGCAGAAGAAGAACCACAATGGCTAGTGTGGTAGAAACTTGAAACTTCCTGTACGATATCACATGATCTTCTTCTTCTATTCCAAACCAGCAGTGTTGTCTTACAATGGGACTTGGCTGCCTCTGTAACAAAAGGCATTTACAATGAAACAGCTCCTCCTAGGCCATGTCTACAGTAATAACAGTCACAAGACAAGTTTTTGTGGGAAAAAAAAGGTTTTAATTACAGGCAAATTATGCATCAATCAACCCAAATGTATGTTCGACTGCATGCTATGGGTCAGTGCAATGGTTATATTAAGATTAACACATAAATCTGTTTACTATTTATTACTTTTTAAATGACATACATTGAATGGATAAAATTCGGTTTCCTTATTATATGCAGAGACAAGCACAAATGTGTTATAGAGTGTCAAAACAAAAGAATGTGAGCTGAAAAGTGCAATATGAGGAAAGACAGAGGTTCGCTGTACTTGAATATTTTTGGGATATGTATCTTAGGATATTTGTGATTATGTTTCTAATCAATGGCTGAATGCTGAGTTAACTGTGCACACAAGTACCATCACTTTATGCATTTCCATCTTTATCCGGAATGATTCAATAAACAGTCAAATACTTATAGGGCCCACTGAAATACATGAACAGAATAAGTGAATGGAGGAACACATTTTTTTTATTAAAGTGAACCATTCACATTTAGTTTCCAGGCCACTGCAGGTCAAGCCTGTACTCAAATAAAGTGAAGTTGGTGAGCTTGGCAAGCAACTCTGGGACAACAAACTCTTGGACCTTCTTGTAACCCATATTCTCATATAGCTTTTGAGCATCTGTCTGTACAACTGAAGTATACAGCACTACAGCTGGAAAGCCCCGCTGCTGAGCAAAGTCGGCCACGGCGTCGCACAGGGCTTTGGCGATGCCCCTCCCACGATGAGAGTGCTTCACCGACATGCGCTTAAGTTCCAGGCAGCCCTCATTTCGCTCGGCAGGGAGGCACCCCACCGTGCCCACCACCCGACCCTGGCACTCGGCCACCCAAAAGCAGGAGTCGGCTCCCTCCAGGTACATTTCCCGGATATTCTTAAGGTCTTTGCAAAGGGAAAATTGGATGTAGTTGGAGAACATGTAACTGACTCCCTGGCGCCCTGCAGCCAGCAGCAGCGTAACAGCCAGAATGGGTAGCAAGATGGACTTAGAGCTGGCCAGCAGAACACAGAACACACATGCTAGCAACATCTGGGTGTGCGGTTGTTTAAGCACATGCATGAATGAGGATGGCACATGCTCGCTCATTCCATTTGTGAAGATCTCCTTCACGTCTTCATCATCACTGTCCTCATAGTGACGAATCTGCACTTCTGCCATTGCCTTCAAACCAAATACACACAGTGCCATTAATTACACTCTGAGTAACATCCGCGTAAGTAGCCTCAGGGCTGAATTGGTGAGCTTACACATGGCAGGCATAAATAAATAAATAAATTTTATATACACACACACACACACACACACACACACACAGTATCTCAAAAAGTGAGTACACCCCTCACAATTTTGTAAATATTTGATTATATCTTTTCATGTGACAACACTGAAGAAATGACAC
>JANDJT010000169.1:22510849-22531246 GCA_024331685.1 Stegophilus panzeri | reverse complement strand
GGGGGGGGGGGGGGGGCTGTATATCTGGACATGTGTCAGTGTAAGAATATGGTAGGCCAGACATTTATGCTAACATCTTTACCAAACCAACAAGGACTAATTATAGTTGCCATGTTGAGCTTTACACACTGCCCCCATATTAAAAACAGTGACCTGTCTCTGCTCTCTGGTCTTGTATCACTGGAAATAACTGCATGGGAGATTTGCCAAAGTAGTTTATATAGTTTATATACCCACAAGTCAAGTCTGTAAGCCTAGCGACGGTGAAGGAAACCTTTCAGAGGCTTGGTGACAAACATTAAATAGGAGCATCTTTGTCCACGTCAAGAGTTTTAAAATGATGTTTGTGGTATCAACCCTTTGGTCCTTGGTTGTGTGGACTGAACTCATATTCACTGTTCCCTTTAAGCCTTTTATTCTCATTCTTCAAATTCAATTTATCCCAGATTGATGTCTCCAGCAAAGATGGTGATGAGGAGGATAATGGAAAAGCCGGTTAGCAGGCCACCATTTTGGAACAGAAAGAATAACATCTTTCCTTTGCGGCCTCTGGCGTGTGTGTTCATTATTTCATTCATCTCTGGGAACTAAAATCAGCCACAAAATGAAGGTTAAAGTACAAAATAATACTGCATTATAGGAACTCTATGACAGTTATATAGTTTATTTTAAGATGTGATATTGTATGTGCTTTACCATGTCTGCCAGAGCGATGTAAAGAAACATTCCACCAGCAATGGCAAAGATAGCATTTGGAGCGAAGCTGCTGCCCAGCAAGATGCCCAGCACCAAGCCGAAATAACAGCACATAGCAGAGAGCAGGTTAAAAAACACAGCCTGAGGGACACTCATACCAGAGTTCAACAGAATCACAAAGTCACCTAGAGACAGACAACAAGATGGTAGCGAGACAGAGAAAAAAACAGAGTAACTAGGCCAGTTGGAAACAGACACAATATTAATCATTTGCTAAACGTAACCTGCCAGAATAAATGAGATTCCTCACAATCCGAGGACTCTGGTCTTACCTAGCTCATGAGGAAACTCCTCACAGACAATGGCTATAGAGGTACTGAAGCCAGTGAGAAGAGAGACAGTGAAGGAGGCTCCAATGGCCAGTCCATCTATAAAATTATGCAATCCATCACTCAGCGTGATCATCCAAGCCACCGTTTTTATGTTTGACACTGGTTCCCCTCGCAGCCAGCGACATCCCACTAATTTGCATGACTCCTAAACATAAGCAGGGGTACAGACATATATTTATACACAATTGTGAAGTGGTGTACAAACTAAACCTCAGGCATTAAGGACATTGATTATTACAAGAAATAGGAGGAAAATAGGTATGTGTAAAATTATTTTGACACCAGGGGAAAACAGAGAGACATACTTCTCAAAATTTGTAAATTTCTATGAACACAATGCATGTTTTTTTTTTTTTTTTCAATTATTGATAGCCTTTAAATCCTAAATCAAGCAATTATTATTTCACAGATACACATTGTGAAATGATTGTGAATTATTGACTCACTAATTTACTAGAAAAAATAATGATGTATTCTATTTTTCCTCAACAGCAAAGCACTATGGATAATATACAAACGATTTGTGAAACACAAGCTGTCATGCTTGTTAGAATTGTCATGCTGCTGAATTACTCCACCTGTAATTCAGTGCTACCACAGGGGCAGTGGTAGCTCAGTGGTTAAGACATTGGACAAGGTTGTAAGTTTAAATCACAAAACCACCAGGCTGACACTTAACCCGCAACTGCTCGGTTGTATAAATGAGATAAATGTAATGAGGTCAGTGTAAGTCACTCTGGATAAGGGCTTCTGCCTTATGCTGGAAATGTAATGTAATGCATTTTAAATCCTATTCCAGGCAATGTGTTCAACACTTTGAATTTATACCACAGTGCTTCTAGATTCTCAAATCAATGATAGGTTTATATTAATGTGCAAATTCTAATATGTTATTATTTCTATAGTAGCAAGTCATTCACAGGGACCTGTATGGTAGACACTCCACATCATCTAAGCCTAATAATAAATGGATTAAGACATGTTATTTAATAAAGAAAAATGTATACTTGTTGATATGGTGAAGCTTTCTGTTAGGAGACATTTATTAAAAATTTATGATAGGAGTCTCGGGATGTCACTGCTTTGTAACAGTACATTTTCCACCACGGAAGATTCTACAGGAGAGATGATTTTGCACTTTCCAGTTTCTTGGTAACATGACGGGCTGCATTTTTCTTTTTCTTATTAAGAGAAAAAAAAGTAAAGCAGGTAAAGAAATGTTTATAGCTACTATAACATAACATAAGTGATAACAGCAATTTTTTTTCTTGTGGATATTCCATAACATTAAATGTACCTAGAAATTGTTAACATATGTGGTGTCGTTCATGAATAAATTAGAAGTATGGCAAATTGCGGCATACCACACCATCCTTATAACATTCTTATAACAATATGGCATGTTGTTTTATTCCTTACTTAACTGCTATATTTAATATTATACACTACATGGCCAAAAGTTTGTGGACCCCTGACCATCACACCCATATGTACTTTTTGAACATCCCATTCAAGATTTAGTCCTGCTTTGCTGTTATAATAGCCACCAATCTTCTGGGAAGGCTTTCCACTAGATTTTGGACAGTGGCTATATGGATTTGTGGTCATTCAGCCACAAGAGCATAAGTGAGATCAGGCACTGACGTTGGGTGAGGAGGCCTGGGGCGCAGTCAGTGTTCCAGTTCATCCCAAAAGTGTTCAGTGGGGTTGAGGTCAGGGCTCTGTGCAGACCAAACCATGTCTACATGGAGCTCACTTTGTGCACAGGGGAATTGTCATGCTGGAACAGGTTTGTGTCTGTTAGTTCCAGTTAAGGGAAATTGTAATGCTATATCCAGAGACATCCTATACAATTGTGTGATTCCAACATTCTGGCATCTACTACTGATTTTAAAAAGAGCTAAAATATTTATTCAGTCTAGCATTTAACTAGTGTCTATTATCTGCTTTCTTTTTACTGGTGCCTTACTTTTACAATACTGTTATATTATTTATGTTCTTGGCTACCTATTCTTTCATATTTCTGTTTATTATGTTTTCACAGTAAGACACTTTAAGCTCAATTTAAATGTATGGAAGGTGTAATGGATGTAACTAATATGTATTATTTGTTATGGTTATAGTTAAGTAAATAACTAAGCTTAATAAAGACAAAGCATATATTTAAAAATAATAATAATAAAACAATAAAACTAAGAAAGAATGTCAAGGCCAACTAAAGCACAGACATTATATATTCTGTCCCTCCAGGATTTTGCGATCACAGAAATTAATGCAAAATCAAACAAACTTACTTTCAAAATTACCGCAGATTTGGACCAAAATTCATCATGTGATGTTATCACAAAGTGCACTCAGCCAAAGCCTTCTTCGATTCATGCGAGTCAAACATGAGTACAGCTAAAAGGTCTCAAATGTAATTTTCCACAAAAAAGCACAAAAAACTCAGCAAGTCATCACAAATTATGAAGAAAAAGCGAAATCCTGTACGGACTGTATATTGCACATGTATATAAAAGGTGAAAAGGCTTTAATGTGTTCCGTTAATCATTAGGCATCATTATTCACTAAACCATTAGTCTGATAACACCAACCTGATGTACCAATACACCACAGGCCAGCTTTATAGACACAAGATAAAGTATGCAAAAAAAATGCAGGACAAAAACATCAAGGAATGAGGAACTTGGGGCAATTTTTGTAAAAATCTAATATTTATTCAGGAAAAGGTATGTGATAATATGTATAACCTGTCAGGGGTACCTGTTCATTGGCTGGGTTAATGGTTGGGTGGCTTGGTTTCTCACTGGGGCTGTTTGGTAGGACCTCATGGTTGGCGTTATTTGTGATGACATCACTTGTCATGTTGTTTATGATAATATCATTGCTGAAGCTGGTGATGGTTACATCATTAGTCTGTAGTGACGGGAAGTTGTGGCAATGCTGCACAGAGACAGAAATAGAAGGCACAGTGAGCTCTTATTCTTCTTCTAATAACTGGTTTTGAATCCAGATGTAGTTGAACTCTTACCTCTGGATCTGTTATCAGTGCTATTTTTAAGACTCTTTCTGTAAAGTACAGGAGGTAGAACCCTCCAAAAATCCCAATTGTATTTGACACGTAGTTATCAACTTTCGGGTCAAATCCAAGAGCCTGTTTATTTATTAAAAACAAAAGATATGTATGTTCAGGTTATTGAACACAATACAGTGGTTTGGATCGATTTTATTAACCTATTTCTTTTTCCCCACCTACTGTCTATTTGGATTTTTTTTTAACAGTACCTTATTATTTACCCTTTGATTATTCTTCTCCTCCTTCCAGCTTTCTTCTTACCTCAGGGATAAGTTGCAGTACAGCATTGGAGAATAATGTTCCTATGGCCACTCCAATGAAGTAGGTTAGCACTTTTGGGAAATAGGATTTCTTAGTTAAAGGAACTAAGAGTAACCCAAGTAGAGAAGCCAAGTTAATTATTGTCACAGCCAAGAAACTATAGCCCCAAACTACAAAAGAGAGACAGATACAGATTAGAGATATGATCTAAAACACAAACTGAAAATCACTGAAGAACTAACATTAAATGATCATCCTGGCAGTAAAGCAGCATTTTCTTATACACTCTCCTTCACAACAATCAACTAGAGATTTGGAAATCTGCATATGAATTGGTTCCAGGACACAGAGGTTCCTCTATTTACTGAGAACTGAGAAGGTGATGGGAAATTCCACAGCCCTGCTTGATACTCACAGGTGAAAAGGTAGAAGATGTGATAGATGCTGCTTCTGGGAAATGTACAGCAACGCTAATGGGAATATCAATCTGAAATTTTTCAAATGACTTTAAAAAAAAAAACAAAAAAAAAAACCACGACTAGATTCGATTTCTTAAGTGTTATTCAGAGTCGGAAACAATGTATGAGAGTCATGGGGGAGATATTTAAAAAGCTTGTGGCATGCCTCAATGAAAGAACTCTAGGATTAACCATAAAAATGCACAAAGTGACCACATTCACCCACGTAGTAATCCTCAAATGGGAAGTAGAGGGCAAATGCGCATGTCACTATGTGGGGCAGTGGTATATTAAAAAAGTGCATCGTGGGAAATGTAAAATAAGAGATGTATTTGTATGCACTCACCTTGTGGGTCAGTGGTTATGGTTGAGGGGGTCATGTAAGGGCAGGAGGGCAGTAGAACCTGAGTAAGAACAGCTGGGCATATGAGCTGTAGCTGATCCACAGTCAGCTCAGACGCATTAGAGAGTCCAAAAGCATCCAGGAGATCTGGGGCAGACAAACACTACACAACTTTGTAAAATTAGTCAAACAGAATCTAAAATAAAGTTAGCAAACTTGTGGAAATAAGCTAAACGGGGGAGAATAAAACAGTGTAGATATAGACCGACACAGCCCCATCGGCTTTACCTCAGCATTCCTTAGCGGATTCGCCTCGCTGTCTACTGATGCTGGCGCTCGGCGCTCGGCGATGAGGTTTAAAAACTTCTCCAAGTTTGTCGTCGAAAGCGAACTGTTATCACCGTAAAAGCTCAAAACATCCCGAAGAAAACTTTCACCCATGTTCCTGGTTTATATTATATCCGTTTATTTAGAGTTTCCCCCGATCAAGAAGTCTTCAGAAGGCGCGAGTAGCAAGGCGAGGCGACTCCTTGCCTTGAAGCAATTTCAAAACAAACGTGAATCCACTATATAACTATATAATCCATATAATTACCCGTATAAATGACCTAGGAAGTCTGGTAGTTTGGCATCAGTCCAGGAGGAATTCGGTCACTCTCTGTTTTTATCTCTGAGGTAGTCAGAACAAAGTCTTGAGTTCTCCTTCGAAATAAGCGACAATAAATGAGTTTCACACCTCCGGCGCTCCCAGCTCGGATCCTGTCAGCGATGCCAATATCAGGAAACGTTCAAAGATCAGTACCTCGTGGTCCAACTACTCTCCTTTACACCGGTAAATCTTCATGGCGGTTGCTATAGTTCGGCTCGACTATGTCAAAGGACCCTTTGTTACTCTGTTGCCTACCTCTCTCATGTAACATGCTCCGTGCTGACAGAGTGAATGGACCAACTTTACTGGGCTTGCAGGATCTACAGGTAACTTTCCCCCCCTGTGCTTCGAGATACCTTAAACTCCTTCAGAAGCAAGCTCTTAAAGCCATTTTGTGTGATTTGGTGGGTTTTTTTTTTTATTGAGAAGGATAACAAAATATACAAAACATAACAAAACAGACTTTCTGTCAGGAAACATTCAGAACAGAACAACCTGAAGTTCAGAACCACCTGATTTCTGGATCGTAATCTATTGAACCCTTTCATGCATGGTGTCTACAGTTATGGATCATCTTTTTTTAAAGGCTGTTTTAAGGAAAAATTCAGATGTAAATAATCACTTGAGACCTTTACTCTAATTTAACAAGAATCATTATCGTGATTTCTATTGCTTTGTAGATTTTTATGTCAGACTGTAATGAATGTCTTAGCTTTTTATAATTTTTTTTACACAGTTTTTCTAAACTGTATACATTTTGTATACCCCAATCACTGTATTTCTATACATGGACAATCAATTCACCTTTTAACATAAGTGATATTTAGAAAAAGTAAAAAATGATTTGACATGCAATTTTATGTAGTAAAAAACATCTAACCAATCTGGATGTTATGTGTGTGTGTGTATATATATATATATATATATATATATATAAAAAATTTAAGCATGAAACGGTTAAAAACCTTTTTTTCAGAAAACGTTACAAGTTGAACCCCTTTCTGGAATGTTAGAGAACAGTTTTATCTAAAAGTGCACAGAATCATTTTATAGTGGCATATTTTTGGGAAGTCGGAGGAAACTTGAGAACCCACAGGAGATTCACACAGACACAGGAGAGCATGCGAAACTTCACACAGAATAGCCTAAGCTCTCGATCGACCTGCGGACCCCAAAGTTGTGTGGTGGTAACAGTACCTGCTGTACCACCATACCCCAGAGTACAGAATCAATGCATGCAATATAAACAATGGTAAATACACACTACATACATGTCTACTCATTCACACCAACCAACACACACTCAGTAGATGTCTCGAAGGGAAGTAATGCGCAGCTTGGTAGTGAACTCCTGAATGGTGGTGTTTCCCCATTTTGTGAAATAAACAGTGTATTTCTCAGATATCAGCAAGAAACCATTAGCATCAAAGAAGCCTGGAATATCATCCGCATCCAGCCACACAAACAGTGCAGGTGATGAGCAGTAGAGATTCACTATGATCTTCCTCCCAGTATCCTTCACAGTGAACTGTACACACATAAACAAAGTGTGGATAAAGATGTGTAAATCATTTTACACTGGGTGTGTGTAAAGAATGGTGTGTTAAAATGGGTAACATTTTGACAATGAGTGTAACTGTTACAGTGTGACCCTCACCGTGATGTTGGGTTTTTGAAGGCCTTCAGCATCTTTTGGTGAGCTGAGGAACAGGTAGTTGGAGGGACTCATTACACCTTCTGGGCCACTGAGGAAAAAGGTGACTACACATGATTTCCGAGTGCAATTTCCACAGTTCTTTAGCACCGTGGAGACTGGAGATTGAAACACCTTTGTGACCCCATGCCCTTTCACCATTGCCTGATCAGACTCCAGAGAACACTGAGGAGAAAAACTGTTCCACTGGTATAATTTCACCTTCAGGCAGCCAACATAGATTCAAAGAGAGAAAAGAGAGAAAATCCAGGTTGATCAATTTGTTAAAAATGTAAAATTTACATTCAATTTAAGGTCCCAGAGACAAAGAAAGAAAAAAAAGAAAGAGCGCTCTTACAGTAAGTTTCAGAGTGTAATCTGTGTTCCTATCAGAGACAGCATAGATCAGCAAGTCTCCTTTATCCTCAACCCCCACTGATATGAGAGGACTGAAGAAATGCACGGCCAAGTAGTGAAGCATTTTCCATTTTCCACCAAACTCTAAAACACACGCATGCACGCACACACAAACACCACATGTGCAGTACATTATGTAACATAAAACAGCAAAAATGTTGTGCTCTTATCTTATGGATATGTATGTGTAATTGTTATAATTATACATTATCATACAGTCCCCTTCCTAAACTATTGAAACAGCAAGGCCAATTCAATTGCTTTTCCTGTGGACTGAAGTCATTTGGGTTTGAGTTCAAAAGATGAATATAAGAAGAGAGTTTAGAATTTCAGAGAGTTTAGAATTTCGGTTTTTATTCCTTGCTATTTATGCAATATTTATATGTAGACATGTTAAAACATAGCACATTTTGTATCAGAACACTCAATTTGTAGGCAAGCAAAAATATTGGAACATGTGACTGACAGGTGTTTCTAGATACCCAGATGTGTCCTGTTATTTTGACTGTTTAACCCTCCTATTATGTTGGGGGGGGGAGTTGCATCCATTATGTTATAAGTCAAAATGACTTCCACAGTTTAACCCTCCTATTATGTAAATAAAAGCTGAATTCTCAGCTCATATCCATCTTTTGATCTCACACCCAAATGTCTTTGGTGTATAGCACAAATTAACTGTCCTTGCCGTTCCAATAGTTTCGGAGGAGACTGTGCATATTATAATATGTATAATTGTGTTGGCTGTGGTGCGTGTTGCCACACTGACCTATAGAGGACCAGGAGGGTGCCTGCCAAATATCATTCAGCTGCCAGTAGAGGGTACCCATGGTGTGCCCTTCACCCTCAATAATGTCACTCTGACTGCGGCGGTAGAATTCCGTCTGTGCTTTTACACACTGGGCCTGCATGACCTGCACAGACCAAACATGATGTTTGTGTATATTATTTTGGGTTACCCATATACTACCGTTTTTTTAATCAATGAGATTGAAATGTGATGTGCGTGTCTTGTATTGTCACCTGCGTGATATATATAGTGTCTTGGTATCTTTGCCTGAGGTCTGTGTTGTTGGGAAGGATGTAATGTAGTGATGCTTGCATAAGCATCTGCAGATTTCCAGACTCATGGTGCTGTCGATGTTGTGAGAACGTGCTGTTGAAATCCTGGTCTGTAGCGACTGACACCTGTTAACATTAACAGAGTATGTACATGCACAGGCACACAGTGTATCCACATGTGTATCCGGAAGCTTTACCTTACTGAGGGTGGACAGTGAAGGCCAGGACTGAAAGCCGTACTCAGAGGTGAAGCGTGCGTGGGGAAATGTCCTCCAGTCCCAACAGTCAGTGAGGTAGTTGTAGTAGTGGACGTCTCCATAATGAGTGTCATAGGGGTTCTTTGCCACCCAGCCTTCTTTCTCAGAATTCACACCATTGGTTGGGCTAGACACAAGGAAAGGTCTTGTGCTGTCCTCCTAAAATGAATTAGAAGTAAACCTTAGAAGTTATCGTTATTCACCATTTTTTGTCAAAAGACACTTTTCAGAGTCTCCAATGACCTGCAGAGAAAACAGTGTAAGCAAATTCAAGAAATCAAATCACAGGCTCCCAAGTGGGGCAACAGAAAAGCGTTCACAAGACCGCAAGTTCGAATCCCGATGATGCCACAGACATTGGTGACCGGTAGTACAAGAGAGCAAAATTGGCCGTGCTTTCAGTGAGGCAGGGGTGATTAACAGTGACACTAGTTCTAGACACTAGCGACAGCAGTTCAGAGGTTAGCCTTCACCCTTCCTGGTTGGTAGCTGTTATGTGATAGGGGAGAGATGCCTGATGGGTGGGAGAAAATAAGGGAAAATTAAAAAAAGAAAACAAAGAAGAAAGAAATCAAATCACTCTAAGCCAATTTATGAATTCACTGGATGACCATGACCATAACTGAGTATAATGTTTCCAATAATCCCCATAGGAAAACAAAGGATGTGTCCTGATATAGGATATAAAAAAATAATAGGAATTTTATTTTCCTAATATAGATGGAACTATGGTCATTTCTACACTGTGTAGCCTATAACTAATTCCTTTCAGCATATTTAGAATTATGCAAATATATAATTACATTAGGTATAAAAAATATATATAATATAATAACATATATTAACATATAAATAACATATAATAAAAAGGAAAGACAAATAACTGAAGAAATGAAATGAACACATTTTACTGATAGAATGTTCCACCTTTTGTTATTTGTTGTTCTTTTCATAAGGTCATCTTTAGAGAGGCCATATGTCTAGCAAATGTGTTTCTATGATCATTATTATATTACAATATATTCTAATATATTAAAACCGACAATATATTAGTACGTATAATTGTTTTTCTGATTTTCCCCATTTTCTCCCCAATTCTGGTCATCTGCCTAGTCCCACACATCAATCAGTTTTCCCCCCATCATATGACAGCTACCAACTGAAAAGGAGGAAGCCCACAAACTGCTGCTCATGCAAGGCAGTGTATCACATTGGCAGGAAAGCGCTATTTGCCCTCTTCTGTATATACGAGCTCAGAGATGCGCACAATTGGCTGGTGTCATCGTGATCAACACTTTCCTGTTGCACCACTGGGGAGCTCCCTGTATACATCAAAATTTTGTTTGTAAGTATGTGTTTTAATTTTTAAGTATAATTTTTTTAATGTGATATACATTTATTATATTATTAAGGAAAAAGCATTCTACTCAAAATGAGACTTTTATTCCTGTCGGCTTTCATCGTAAAATAGCTAGTTAAGATGTAAATGAAACTTAAATCCATTCATGCTAGAGTTAGACATCTTTGTAAATTTGAATCTCACCTGCAGTACAATCTCTCTGATATTTTCCACATACAGTTGAATGTAGTCCTTCACGTAACGAGGCTTCTCAGCAGGAGGAATAGAAAACCAATCGGCTGCTATAGCCGCCTCATTCTCGTTGTTTCCACTCCAGATGACCACGGAGGGGTGCGACTTGAGCCGTCGTACCTGAGTTACACCACATGAGCCCATTAATTGTGCAAATTTGAAGGTTTAAGGATTGCTGTGTTTGGGGATGAGTGTGTATGTACCTGTTGAATGACCTCCTCTCGCAGCGACTCTGTAAAATCTTGATCTGTAGGATATAGCGCGCACGCAAACATGAAGTCTTGCCAAACCTAAAACCAGATACAGAACCTGAAGTAGAAACAAATCTCAAATAACAAGGAATAAGCAGAGAGTAGACCTATAACATAATGCAAGAATATGAATACCATGATGCCAAGCTGATCGCACAGAATATAAAAGAGATCTTGTTCATAGATTCCACCTCCCCACACTCTCAAAACATTCATGTTTGCCATCTGTGCCGACACGAGCAGTTGAGTCAAACTAACAAACGAAGAAAGAAACAATCAGAAGGTTAGAATAAAAGAACTCATGCGAGTTTACATGTTAGCCGGGGATATCTCGTATCTACTAAATAGATTGTCATAGGAAGTGTAACATGAAAAGGTGGATTCTTGAGTGAGACTGGATTATAAAAGTGTGAAAAATCTTACTTGACTGCAGTAATCTGGTCCTGGAAGGCATGAGCCGGAATCCAGTTTGAGCCCTTCAGGAAGATGGGTTGCCCATTGATACGGAAGTAGAAGCTGAGGCCAGGAGAAGCAGGAATAGGTTCCTGTACCAACTCCACAGTACGGAAACCAATCTGTACCCAGAAACCAAAGTGAGTGAAAGAACTTGAGTGGAATAAAAACAAACAGATTATGATCTTTTTACCAGTCTCTCTGCATGAAATGTCTCTCCACCCTCCATGTTGATATCTATTAGAAGATACTTCAGAGGTTGTTGTCCATGTCCAAAGGGCCACCACAGATCAACTGTAACACTCTTCAAACAGATTTTGCATTACATTTTAGTGAAATAATTTGAATTTAGAGAATATAATCCGCTGCTACATTTTCAATCTGACATAGGTTTAATTAAGATAAGGTTCTTTGTTTACCTGGTTGATATGAAGGAGTACGGATGTGTTGCTTCGTTCAGGTCTGAGAAAAAGAGGAACTTTCACCTCTGACTGTAACTGTGGCATAGACACATGGACAGCACCCATTGAGGCTGCAGTGACATCAAAGAACAACTCTACTTCCACAGTCCAGCATGACAGGACAGAGTCTGGAGAGAGGGAGAGAGAGCGAGAGACGGAGAGATGGGTGGACCCCAGGGAGTGCGAAAGAGAACAATATTTAAGATTCTTTCTAAGTTTGTTTTGACAAAATTTGGTTAATGTTATAATTTTACTATTTATATATACCACCTAATATCTCACGTTCACTTTAATAGAAACACCAGTATTTTAATGCAATTCATCCAATCAGCTAATCATTTGGCAGCAGCACAGTGCATAAAATCATGCAGATGTAGGTAAAGAGCTTCACTGAATGTTCATATCAAATATCAGAATAGGGAAATCTGTTGTGCATGAAAATCCCAGGGGATCAGCAGTTTCTGAAATACTCAAAACACACGATCTGTCACAACCAACCATGCCAAAGTCACTGAGATTTTCCCCATTCTGATATTTTATGAACAAGCTCTTAACCTGCATATGCATACTTTTACGCATTGGATTGGATTGGATAATTGCATGAACAAAGTGGCCGGTGAGTGTATGTGATAAGTATACAGCGCCCTCCACTAGTATTGGCCCCCTTGGTAAATATGAGCAAAGAAGGCTGTGAAAAATTGTCTTTATTGTTTAACCTTTTGATCTTTTGTTTACAAAAAATTCACAAAAATACTCTGCTCTCATGGATATCAAACAACTGCAAACAAAACACAGGTTTATCAAAAAAACATTTTTGTTAAATATAGGTGTGCCACAATTATTGGTACCCCTATGAATTCATATGAGAAAAATATATTTGAAGTATATTCCCATTGATATTTAAAAAATTTTTAGTACACTTGGGTAACTAGGAACAGGAAATTGTTCAACCATGACTTCCTGTTTCACAGGGGTATAAATATGAGGTAACACATAGGCCAAATTCCATTAGCCATTCATAACAATGGTTAAGACCAAGAAATATAGCTGTGATGTGCGGCAAAAGGTTGTTGAGCTTCACAAAATGGCAAGTGGCTATAAGAAAATAGCACAAGCATTGAAAATAACCATTTCCAGGTTAAACAACAAAGATAATTTTTCACAGCCTTCTTTGCTCATATTTACCAAGGGTGCCAATATTAGTGGAGGGCACTGTATATACAAGTGTAAGTAATAAAGTTGTAATAAACAGAAAAAGCTGTATCTGCTGATTAAAGATTGAAAAAAAAATGGTTCTATATATCTTAAAAACAACTTTGTCAAACAGAAACACATATTCACATATTCACATATTCGTCACATATTCCCACATAATCATATATTGTCACATAATCCCCCCTCTACATATCTCCCCCTTTGTTTCCACTGGGCTGGCCATCCTCTAAGATTCTAATTAACACATTATCTCAAGAACAAGCTGTTGCATGTTTGTAAGATTTATATGGAACTATCATTATAACCAACAGATGAACCTCCAGGGTTGGCTGTTCTAATCCTGCCTCCGTCCTGTGTGCACAGAGTTTGCATGTTCTCCCCGTGCCCCTGTGTAGAATAAGCAGTATGGAAAATGGCTGGATGACTTGATTATATTTTGGAATTGATCCAAAACAGGGTCACGGTCACAGCAAGGTATTAGTTTTTCTTGAATAACTTCCTTCTTGTTTGTCCTACAGAAATGTTTCTTACAAAGTCATGTTCAGGAACACAAGGCCTATTTTATGTGTATTTACTCCCTGTATATTGCTCCCTGCCCCCTTTCCAGAAGAGGACTGTGCCTTTACAGCTTGTGATTCAGATACTATGGCAACAACAAATCAGGAGAATCAATATGACTGATGCCATAAATACCGGTGTTCAGCCCTACATGTAAGAATTATACAGATAGTAAGCGTTTTTGGGTTAAAAATAAAAAAAATGACGACATAGCTCTGGTCTCAGTGAATACTTTCAGAGACAATGGTAACGTTAGCCGCATTACCATGGAATTTGCTAATAAGCACATTCGGAAAGGTGATTTGCAAACATTCACAAAATATAAAGTGCGATACTTACATCCTTGAGAATAAACTTTTCAACAAATCCTGCTTTGTATTGACCCTCATTCACAAAGCAGTCTGGTGTAAAATGATTCACACAAACATATACAAATTTAGCTTTTTTGGGGGGGCACATTTCCTTCGAAAATAAAACTACTCTACTGCATCTTCAGTGGCTCTGATGCCGGGAGTACATGAAGACTTATGTTCATTCTTACAGCCAACAACAGAGCACTTACAAAGCTTATGGAGCTGAGACATTCTTCTTATTACTATAGCTGCTCTTGCAGGGAGAACATGGCGGAATGTGTGCAGCTCACTCAGGGGTGGATCTATGCTAATAGGGCAAGTCCGTCACTAGTCGCGGGCGGGGCCTATTCCAATGTGACGTCACATTGGATAGAAAATAAACGACTCATTTTGAGACACCGTTTATGATTTATGTAGAATATAAAAAATAGGAGTGGGTGGATTTTTACCATTATAGGGTGGTTGTGTACACACACTGCCAACACACATTTATATTCAAACACCATGTAAAAGTGAATTTTTGCATAATAGGTCCTCTTTAAGCATATTTCAAGAAGGACTAGACTTGTTGGCAGCAGAGGCATCCTCGTCAACGCCATTGGTGTCAAGTTCTACTTGTTTTGATTTGTGTCTTGATTCCACCCCTGGTGTTGATCCTTGTAGTACTCACCTGTTACCTGTTTAGTGACTGATTGGTTTGCCTATTTAAGCAATTGTCCCAAGGCAAAGTCTCATTCATTTATATATGTGTTTCTGAGCCATGTTTCTCTGTGTTTTCTGGTTCCCTGGTTTGTATTTCTGATTTGATTTCCCAGTTTTGTTTGGTGTCTGTGCCGATTATGATCATGGATATTCCTCTGTTAACCCTGTCAACTTGTAATGTGACTTTTGCTATGGACTACGATTATGATTGCCCAAATAAACACCACACTGATTCTACACGCTTGCGGATTACTTTATCAACCCAACCGTCACACTTCTAATGCAGTATGAATTTTAAGAGAAAACCATGGTCTTAACAAAAGTCCTGTAAACTGTACCATATTTAGGATTGGCGATAAAGCTCAACTGCCTAAGGTTAAGAAAAGACTGTAGACGAACACCCTTCCAGATGCCAAGAGTGGGGAATGATGGCCCCCAATCCCAACTAAATGAGCTCTGTGCCTGAAACACACACAAAACCAACACGGTTATATATCTCACGGTTGTAGACGAACTAGTATGAGCTAACATCATACATCTAGTTTTAATATACCTTCCGAATAAAGTTTACATGACACTCTCCTTTCTGTACAGCAGGAGGACATTCTGGGGGGACTTTGTATGAAGCGTGGGCTTGACTTCGCTCTGCTGCGTAGGTCACGGCTGACACGAGCCATACTTTCAGAACATTAACATCCTTAAGTAGTCCTGCAACCTCAAAGTCCTGAGAATTAATGTACAAATATTGTACTGTTCAGTCACTGTATTATCACTTGTTTGATGTGTTAGTATTTTAAAATACCAGGTTCTCAGATAATCAGGGTGTTAAAATGAAAACAATTGTTTGGAGAAAATTCATTATTTGGAGGATTTGTGTGAGAGTAAGTATTTACCTACATATCTCCGGAACATGTTGTCTGTCTTTCCGATGATGTCTCCATTTAGAGATATAGTGGAGATTGTGTCCACACCTTCAAATGTGAGAACAGCTCTTCTACTCTCTCTGTTGAAGCACACAGTATAAGACATAAACTTCAACAGCAAGCAGTCCCTCACAAATTGGTAGCCTTGTGTTCAGTTAATACAGAGAGCTGGCTAGTAGTACAGTAGGATAACATACTTGACATGGTCAGGCACAGAGAACGAAGTGGTGTACGTCCAGTTATCTAGAGAGATCCATCTGTAGACCAGGTCATTAAACCGATAGTATGGATCCTACAGGGCATTTAAAGTAGTACACAGTTATTTCTTAAGCATCAAATTATACCATGAAGAAACAAGTCTGTATAGAACAGACTACATTTACACGATAGCAGGCTTTACAGTAATAATGTGCAATGACCAAAAGTAAAAAAATTAAAGCAGAGAGGCATCAGCATCAGCAAGACACTCCTGACATCTCCTAATAAAGGCGTTTGACACACTCATTGGCTTTAATATTATCTGTGCAGATCATACACAACATCAAAAGAATCATATAGATGTATCCTAAATAACTATCTCCACTCCCATCAACAAATCTTAATTAACCGTATGATTATTCTCAATTGGAAACACAATTCTGATTATGAGGTCCACATATTGTAAAATAGCTGGTAGTGAGGAGCTGCTGAACATCAAAAGGCCTAAGTACATGATAGAGGCTCTAAAAAATGCAATGGAGCCATTTCCTTTTGCCCATTTTTCTAGCCATACATGCACACAAATACTATAAAATATATAAATGTATTATAAAGGAGAGATAGGAGAAAATGACCTAGAGTTTATATACAAGTTTACTGTAATTTCTTTAAAACAGTAGGCAACTGTTGTACAGTATACAACAAATAAAATGACTGTATTTAAAACATTTACAATTAAATTTATAGCATTTGACAGACGCCCTTATCCAGAGCAATTTACAGAAGTGCTTTGAAGCCTCTATCAATAAATACATCCTGATACTTGTTCACTAGGTCATGGACTAAGAATACCTTCAGTATTCTGAGGAAAAAACTCTTGGGAGGTAATACAGTATGAAAAACACAAAAACAACACAACAATTATTTAATTATTTGTTTATTGAAATGAGAAATGCTAATTTAAGTATTTTAGGAAGAGGTAGGTCTTTAGACGTCGTTTGAAGACTGCCAGTGACTCAGCTGTTCGGACATCTAGGAGAGGTTCATTCCACCACCTAGGTGCCAGAACAGAGAAGAGTCTTGATGCATGCCTTCCTTGTACCCTCAGAGATGGTGGCACCAGTCTAGAGGTGCTAGAGCATGGGAGGGAGCATGGTGCAGTGCAGGGTGTGATAAGTGATTTGAGGTAAGTGGCTGCTGGTCCATTTTTGGCTTTCTAGGCAAGCATCAGAGTTTTAAATCTGATGCGGACAACTACAGGAAGCGTAGCAAAGGAGGGAGCGTAGCAATGGGGTGGTGTGGGAGAACTTAGGAAGGTTGAAAACAAGTTGAGCAGCTGCGTTTTTGGAACCAGAGGTCGAAGGGCAGTCAGAGGCAGACCTGCCAGGAAAGAGTTGCAGTAGTCCAGTCTCGAAATAACAAGAGACTGAAACAGCACCTAAAATAAAAATGGACGAAACCTTCTGACGGTGTAAAGGAGAAATCGACATGAGAGAGTCAGATTAGTGAGAGGAATAGGATAGTTGATTGTCCATGGTTACGGGGGGGGTGGGACCGTGCTGGGTGGATTTGTCTTGGGTTTTATGCTTGGTTGCTAAATTGACAGATCTACTTTTAAGTTTGTTTGTTTTTTAAGACAATTTAGATTCTGCTTTGGTGATGTAGAAGGCTGGGAGATTTGGACAGAGGGCTGTCAATCATTGCACATTAAAATATTAGACCACCTA
Source organism: Stegophilus panzeri (assembly GCA_024331685.1). Taxonomy (NCBI): domain Eukaryota; kingdom Metazoa; phylum Chordata; class Actinopteri; order Siluriformes; family Trichomycteridae; genus Stegophilus; species Stegophilus panzeri. The sequence continues at coordinate 22,513,513 of JANDJT010000169.1, read as the reverse complement.
TATTGATCTGATCAGTAGATCTTGCTTGTATTTGAGCAGTATTTTGTCATATTTTACTTTTCATCTTGACTTTGCTATATGTATATAACCTAAACCTGTTTTATACAAACCATTTTAAGAGTAAACAATATGTTTCATGCAACTTTAAACTAAATATGAACTTAATGCCTAAACATAATAATAATACAAATGTAGGCTCATTGATGCATCATTACCTCAATAATCTGCTGTTGCTGCAATGCTGTATGGACACATCCGGGTACTTGTGCATTGAGCGACACGGAACCATTAGAGTTCTGTAATTTCCATGTCCCGTCCAGAACCAACTCATACACTCCCGAACTTTGAGACCTTACCTTGCATAGAAACAACGCGGGAAATGCTAAGAAAACGCAGAAAAACACATAAGTAGGTCCAGACTTGTTCCACATGGTTACTGTCTGATACTAAAGTGCTAACCACGCGTAAACCATCTTGTCTTTACTTGTAAAATCAGGATTTTGACGTTTTTAGCACTTTGAACAGCCCGGAAGTTACAATCACACGCCCAGTCATCTGATAGATGCATGACTGCGCAGACCCAAATAACACTCCAGTTCAGTGTGTTCAAACCGTTATTCAAAAAAGGAGACAAATTAAGTCGCAGCATTTCACGGATATAGTGTGTAATATATATATAAGCGTTTAAAGGAGCCTTGAAGCGTTTTCAAGCACAAATTCTGACCGCGTCATATTTACGTCTCGGAGCCTTTTGAACGTGGTGGATGCGTTCAAATAACGCAGGATGAAGAGCGTGAATAGGCTTTACAGATATAGGATAAATCACAACAAAACGTAAAATACCAGATTGTTGAAATAAATGAACAATTTCATTTGTTTTTGTCCTTTTGAGTATTTGCCATTAGTTTATTGTCGGAAAATGCGTTGACAAATGATTACTGATGAGTAAATGATTATATAAGCAAACTGTTGTGGTTCCTTGAACGTGAACTGAACGTTCCGCTCCACGAGGCTGCTGATGAAACCAAACTATTTCGGTAACTGCTTTGCTCTGCAGTTACTGATTGTGTCCACACTTGCACATTTGTTCCTCAAATGCATGACTGCGTGGAGTTGCATATAATATTCAACAGTCAGCATCACTGCATGACTACATATATATTTTCAATAACAAAACAAAGTACAGTACTTTTGGACCGCTGCCATCGTATGACAGCAAATGGCTGAAAGTTAGTGTTGTTCACACAAGACTACACCATTTAAAATATTTATACTGTTAAAGAATAAATCAATTATCAATTCTGTGATAAACTAAGTATTCTGCACATTGCACATTAGTTGTCAAACTCTACACAATATCAGTTGCTATTGTGGATAGATGTGAGGGGAAAAAAAGAAAAAAAAAAAAAAAAGAAAAAAAAAAAAAAAGAAGAAGTACAGCACTGGGGAAAACAATATTAACATTACATGTCCAAAATTAATAAAATGTGGGGGACATGAACAGCAGAAACACAACTGTCTGCTCACAACTTATCTGTCTATTCATTATCCAAGAAAAACTACTGCTGATATAGGAAGACTACCAGACTTGATCTGAAGAATAATTATTTGAAACAGCCGACAAAAGTTACAGATTTAATCTGATTGTAAAGGTAAAATGTAATCAACACACTGCAACAGGCCCTGGGGAACTTATACAGTAAATAGAAACGAATAATTTTACATTATGTTTCATAGTTGAGTTCACAAACATGGAACAGAAACACAAATGAGTTATGTAACTTTATTTAAGGGAAAAATTAAAAGCAGGACATTTAAACTAGTTAACAGGAGGTGTATTTCATTGCTACAGATGTTAAAGCTTGGGCCAAGAAACGATCTCAGATTTGCAGAATGAGCAAACCCAAAAAAAGGCATCTGATAATCCCAGTACTGTGATAATCCCTTCACTCTGTGTTGGCATGCAGTGCAGCCTGGAAGAAGCAGTAGCACAGCCTACAGTCCTCTGCCTGAGTAGGCCAACACTGTGCTCTTACAAAGACTGCATGAGGCAAGAGTTCAGAGTAAATAACTGATACATTGACCACAAGACAAAGAAGCAAGGAGCAGAGTAAAGACTCCACTTGATGAATGAGGTCCACATGATATTTGAAAAATGGCAACTCCTGCAGGTCTTCTTGTAGTCTTGTTTGAGCAGACAACTGCGGACTTTTTCTCCATAAGAGATATATGTGATGAAATGGCGTTAAGACAGTGACCAAACAAGAGCATAAAGAACAGTTTGTAAATATGTCCTGCCAACATCACATGGCATATTTCTGTGTCCATTCCCGTGCTATTCTGTTATATCTGCAAAAAAAAGAGACAAAAAAGCATTATAAATCCAGTGCCACAATGTTCAGCATAATCAGTCTGAATGTCAGTAAAACTTTATCAGTTTTAAAAGGTACACTACGTGAATGTGTCGATCTGATACAAATCCATTTTGGAGGAATACAGGTTCCTCCAACTTTCTGACAAATCAAATAAACCAGGAAGAAATGTACCAGGAAGAAATTTATTTATATATATATTGTATATCATTTTAAAATATACAGTATCTCACAAAAGTGAGTACACCCCTCACATTTTTGTAAATATTTGATTATATCTTTTCATGTGACA
>JANDJT010000169.1:22486326-22496973 GCA_024331685.1 Stegophilus panzeri | reverse complement strand
TTACATCTGGCGTAAACCAAACACAGAATTCCACAAAAAGAACATCATACCTACAGTCAAGCATGGTGGTGGAAGTGCAATGGTGTGGGGATGCTTTGCTGCTTCAGGGCCTGGGCGACATGCAATAACTGAGGGAAACATGAATAGGAGTACGTCCACCTCTGAATGGTTCAAAAAACCTAAATTAAAGTTTTGGAGTGACCTAGTCAAAGTCTGGACTTGAACCAATTGAGATGCTGTGGCAGGACCTTAAATGGGCAGGTTCATGCTCGAAAACCCTCCAATGTGGCTGAACTAAAGCAGTCCTGCAAAGAAGAGTGGGCCAATAGATTGTAAATCATCACATCTTGAACATGCCCAAAAAACAACAAAGTTGTAAACATGAAGAGATTTGTATGCCTACAGTTTCTCTCAAGTATAAACACTCAGAGTTGTATTTCAGGCCAGGACACCACTTAGGATCATTTACGTAGCCACGGACGGGATGCCAATCCATAAGGATCTTTTAGAGTTATACCATTTCAAAGTGTTAGTTTAGCCGAATAGCACTCCCTGTCTTTTAGTTCTAACAGCAGGCTAGTTAGAAATCCCAACATCAGGACTTCCCGTTTCAACATGAGCGGGTAGCATGCGTTCTGAATGAGAAGCATAAAAATAAACCCAGAAAGCAGTCTTATCTGCTTTCTAGGCAAATCAGTGGCTCAGCAGAAAGAATTTATTGGCTGATGCCCTTTAGAATTGCCCTCTTTATAGCCCAATGACACGTCATTCTCCTTGCTCCTTCTTGGAGGAGCAAAATGATGCTATATCTACAGCCATTTCACAGAGATTTTCCAGGCTGACATGGATCTAGCCATTGTACCACAGCTTTCAACCTCAGCCTGAGCAGTGCCTTCAAAATAGGTCTGTCTTGGTCCTTACTTGCTCACAGGTGCTGCTGACAGGCTCATGACAGTGGCCCAAGTTGGAATGGATGGTGTTCCGCAACCCACAACACTGAACGAGCTTTTTTGCACAATACAGATCGGGATGGAATTACCTACACAACAGCAGAAGGATTTTATTGAGGGCTTTAAGAGGAAGAGATAGTTCACCCACGCACAAACCCCATGGTATGCATTCAAAGTGATACAGCCCCTGGCAAAAATTATGGAATCACCACACAGATTTTCACATGGATTTTTTTATTTCATAGCAAATAAACAAAATCACAGATATGACACAAAACAAACTTTGTTTAATAGCTGAACATTTTGGTTTCGTGACAAATATCTCAAACAAGTTAAATGAAATTATTTAAATTAATGGCATTTTTTTTCCAGATCAAGTACAAAAATTATGTAAATCACTCAATGTTAAGGAAAAAATTATGGAATCACCTTGTAATTTGCATTTCTAAACCAAATACCAGCACAAGTCTAAAAATTCTACTTAGTCTGCAGTTAAAAGAGAGTGCTTACAGACATTAAAATAGTGTTTACAGACCTTAACCTTAGATTTTTTTAAAGGAAACATGGCCCCAACAAGAGAGTTGTCAACTGAAACAATGGAAAGGATTATAAAACTCATTCAAGAAGGAAATCCAACACAGAGTGTGGCAAAATATGTTGGTTGGTTGTTCGCAGTCAGCTGTGTCTAAAATTTGGTGCAGGTATAAATGAAATGGGAAGGTTATAAAAGGAAAACATACGGGTAGACCAAGGAAGATGGCAAGCATCAGGATAGAAAACTCAAAGCAATATGCCTTGAAAATAGAAAACGCACAACAAAACAAATCAGAAAACAAATGGGCGGAAACAAGTCAATGTTTGTGACAGAACTGTAAGAAATCGACTGAATGAAATGGGACTTACGTATAGAAAAGCCAAACAAAAACCAGCACTAACACCTAAACAGAAGAAAACAAGGTTACAGTGGGCTAAAGAGAAGCAATCATGGAGTGTGGATGATTGGATAAAAGTGATATTCAATGATGAATCGCAAATCTACATTGGCCAAGGAGATGATGCTGGAACTTTTGTCTGGTGCCATTCTAATGAAACATATAAAGATGACTGACTGAAGAAAACAGTCAACTCATTTATGATATGAGGTTGCATGTCAGGTGACCAGGGGAGACCTCAACAGTCAATGCACAGGTGTACATTGAAATTTTGGACACTTTTCTCATTCCATCGTTAGAAAATAGGTTTGGTGATGAGGAAGTCATTTGTCAGGATGTATCTTGCCACAGCACAAAGAGTGTTGAAGCTTTTCTTCTGTAAAGGCATATCAACTCAATGACATGGCCAACAAACAGTTCGGATCGCAATCCGATTGACAATTTAAAAAAAAAAATTGGTCTATGACAAGCAAAGCGGATTTGTCAACTGCTGTTTGAGGAAGTTGGAACCAGCTTGATGGAGAATATTGTTTCACACTGGACTTCAATCAACTTGGATTCTGTGCCTCTCCACTCTTCCTCCAGACTCTGGGACCTTGATTTCCAAATGAAATGCAAATTTTACTTTCATCTGAAAAAGAGGACTTTGGACCACTGAGCAACGGTCCAGTTCTTTTTCTCCTTAGCCCAGGTAAGACACTTCTGACATTGTCTCAGGTTCAGGAGTGGCTGGACACTAGGAATGCGACACTGCGAATTCCTGAATTATAAATTCTTTATTCTAATATTTTGAGATACTGGATTTTGAGATACTGTCATGATTAAAACAAAAAAGGCTTGAAATATTTCACTTTATGTGTAATGAATCTAGAAAATATGAAAGTTCCACTTTTTGAATTAAATTACAGAAAAACTTTACTTTTCCACAAGTAAAAGATACACCTGTATATGGATATTAACAGCGGTTTCAAAGTGAAGGCAAAATGTGGCTGGTTGCAGTACAATTTTTAACCCCACCCATTCCCCTGTTAGTGAATGGAAAACAAGTCAATCAAGTCAACAAGTCATTCCATGATTACTAGGATTGCATATTTTTACATTAGTTAAATTGAGGCGCTTCCATACATTAAGCAATTGATACTCCTTAATGCATAAAAATGAAAATGCTTCAGAAACACTTTTGGTGCAAACTGATCACACAAGGCTTCATTATTCTTTTTTCAAAACACTGCCCTCTTCTATTTATTATTCCTATTGTGCAACATATCTTGTTTTTGGCTTCAGTGCTTGTATTTTCTTTGTTCCATTTCCTCTGAATTCTGGTCTTGGTACATGTGGCAATGTGCTCTAGTGTATACACGCATGTTACAAGTAATCTGAAGGACGACACCCATGTGAGCATCTGTGCAAGACACCTTGACATACTCACAGATATGCGGTCAAAGTAGAATCCAGGTCTAAGAATACGACAGGTGCATGGAATTATATCATTAGATATAATCTTTTACAGTTCAAGTTAAAAGATTATTTGTAAAGCAACATGAAAACAAATTTAACAAGTCAAAATGTTGCAATAGTTATTTAATAAACAGAAAACAATACTTGATTTCAGGATGCTGTGGACAAAATGATAGTGAAAATTATGGTTGCATGAAACAGAACCGAACGATGAGGCATTGTCAGGTACTTATGTGCTCGGCTGAGAGCTTACCTCTTCACCTGCATATTTGACTGCAACATACAGATGATACGCGACTTGTATTGAAATAGGACATATTTTTAAAGAATTTCTTCAAAGCAGATTAAATTAAATTATCCAATTATTTTACATTGCTTCAAAAAAAAAAAAAGAGAGAGAGACAGCAAAATAATCTCACCTTCACTTTTACCCTTCATTAAAGGACAAACATCCTCACAACAACCAATGCATTTTAAACATTTCAAGAGAAATGTAGTCATAAACATTATTTTGTATTGCTTGAAGAATTGCTGTGATGAGAAGATACCAGCACATGGTTAAAAGGATTAGATGAAGCTTCATTCCACCAGAGAACTGGCTTGTAGTCTTTGTTACTGGGAGTTCAGAGAGGCAGTGAACTACTGACTCTCTATTGTCTTTTAATGATCCACTTTTCCTTCTTTTCTATTGGCTCAATAGCTACCACTGAAAGAGGGGCACAGTCATGGTTCTCTGTCTGAGTACATAGCTGAATTGGCCTCTCTGGGCTAGTTAGTCCTCTGCTCAGATTCCCAGTTTCTTTCATTGCAGGGATTTCCTTCTAATGAGCAGCCAGGACCAGCAGTGTCTCCACTGGCACTACAGTTCTTTGTAGACCCCAGATTTTGTAGACCCTTTGTTCTGGGTGGTGCCTCAGACTCAGACGTCTTATCTGGTGAATGGACTTCGTCTTCCACTGGGCCCTGCTCCGCTTGGTGAGTGTCAGTGTGTTCAGGAGCTGGCTCTTGCTGAGGTGGGTGGGGTTGGGTCTGTGGTGGGTTTGGTTGGGCATCACCAGCAGCAGGGTTTGGGTTGGATGTGGATGTTTTGATGGGAGTGTGGCACATGGGGCAGGTTTCCTGAACATATAGCCACTTTCTAAGACAGTTTCCATGGAAATAATGACCACAGTAGGTTATCACAGCAGATGTCATATCCTGCAGGACAGAGAGAGGATATGGATAAAGGATATTTGAATTGGTGTGCAAGATGGTTTGGAAAAATTGTTCAAAAAGTAACAGAAGTATTACACTTCTAGATGTTTCCATTGAAATCTCAATATCATAACAGCATAAATGCATATAATATATGTACAGGTTTCTATAACTATGGCCTAGACCCTCGAAAGGCTATGCACGCCACATTGAGAACTATGTAGAGGTAAAAAATAATGGCCATTTGGTACACACTTTAACGTCAAGTGTTCTACAGTAGCACAATCACTGACACTTAACAGCACTAAATAACCCATTTTCAATCATAAACAATAGAAACTTTCCCATGCTGTTAAAGATTTCATTTATCAGTTACAGTTCACTTAGCCAGATTCTGTAAAATAGCCTAATTTACAAACACAAACAAATACAAGCTCTATTTTGCATAAGGTAGCGATAAAAATGCAGAACATTTACTAGAGAGCTTTCTCTTGCTTTCAGCTCTTCTATTTCTTTTAGTTCCAATTTACAATTACAACATGTAATGCCTATACACTATATGGTCAAAGTATGTGGACACCGGACAATCACACCCATATGTGGGTCTTCCTCAAACCGTTGCCACAAAATTGGAGGCACAGAATTGTCTAGACTGTCTTTGTATGCTGTATCATTAAGATTTCCCTTCACTGGAACTAAGCGGTCCAAACATGTTCCAGTATGATCGTGCCCCTGTGCACAAAGAGAAGTCCATAAAGAAATTATGTGCCAAGGTTGGTGTGGAAGAAGTTGAGTGGCCTGCACACACCCCTGACATGATTAACCCCGTCGATCACTTCTGAGATGAAATGGAATGCTAACTACGTGCCCAACCTTATTTAATGCTCTTGTGGCTAAATGGACACAAATACCCACAGTCACATTCCCAGAAGAGTGGAGGTCATTGTAACGGCAAAGAGGACTATATCTGGAATAGGATGTTCAACAAGCATATATATGAGTGTGATGGTCAGGTCACACATATAGAGTATACAACACAGTGTATTTCGTACATGAACTCTGCCTGTTTTTATAAGTAAATTTTTGTGTCATTTTAATAACGTTGTAAAGAATCTCAAGTGCATCCATTAGTTTTCCCTTCAACAATAACTGTTTTAAAGGACCCTTTGAAATAAATCTTTATCACTTCAGTTTGCAACAACACTACAAATGGCTGCCATGGGCACCCTTCCTTTGAAGTCCCCTGCATAGGGTTCATCAATTCAGAATGGACCACAGCCACAATGATTCAAGTGGGTTATTACCATTCTACCATGTTCTCAGTATCTGTGTCACAAATTGCTAATCTTCAAATACGGCCCAGTAAGCACTGTTTTGACTGTATTGATGGAACCCAGCACAATAGAAAATAGAGTACAGTGCCCAAAAAACTTTCGATAGCTATAATTTGAGAGCTATTTGATTAAAATATGCTGAGATTTATTACAGAGGAAATACTGGTCAAAAAATATTTTGGTCATATATAACAATCTGACTATACTGTTTAACCACTTCAGCATTAGCTGGCCTTTAGGCAAAGATAAATCAGTGTACTTGCTAGGTAGTCAAACATTTACATTATGAATGATAACTGTCTAAAGATTTGTACAGTTGTGGTGTGACTATTTTATAATTGTATGTGCATCTGTTTGGGATTGCTAAAATTGTTCTGTGGGACAATTTTGTGACAGCCTCAAAATCAAACTTCAAACCATATCTAGAATGAACCCTGCTTGGATTGGTCGGTAGTGCATTTATCCATCTTCTCATTGTTCTATACACAACCATTATCCAATATTTACAATCCAAACTAGGGCTGCACCAACTAATCGATAATAATCGCTAATTAAAATAATCGACAACGAATTTGATTATGGATTAGTTGGGTCTGTGACATCACTGTGGATAACCCCCCGTCAGTGATGACACTTCACAATGGTGAAAAATGCATTTCTATGAATAAAACACATCTGGAAAACAGCAGAGGTAACAGAGTGAGCTTCTGCAGGAAATGTGCACGATCCGGGTTGTCCGAAACATGAGAATGTTTTATATTAAGCGCTTCAAACAAACTCGTAAGTGTATTAACGTGGCTTGTCGTGTCAGATGCTGCGACAGATGCGTGTGCTGATTGTGTTCCAGACATGTTTTCTTCAGCGCAGAAATGACATTTTTACGTTTATATCATTATTTGTAAATGTTAGACATTCACACCATCGCTGTTAGACTTCACACAATCATTTACATTTTACATAAAGACTCGTCCTGACAGCGAGTGAGTCTCCATTAAACTTCACTGAATGAGCGGGAGTCCGCGCATGCGCATCAAACAAACAGCGCGCAATAGGAAGGAAGCGCAATAACTCTGACTAAAATATTCATTTTGATCAAATATGTTGTTCGATGCTATATTTAGAAACAAAAGTAACTGTGTTTTTTTTTTTTTTTTATGAGAGCAGTAAATGAAATGGGGTTATAACATGTAATTGTATAGAAATGTAAGAAGTGTCATACATTTACAGAATAAAGCAAAATGTTACTGTCTTTAGATGAGATAATGTGTGTATTACTGTAGAACATTCAACTTCTTACCACTTAGTCTGTGTTTTTGTTTTTCCTTTTTTTTTTTTTTTTTAGCATTTTTAATATAGTGATTTAACTTCTGCTTTAAAGCTTGTGGAATATAATGTTAATATTTTACAAAATCCTTTGTACAATGTATAACATAGTACACAGTTTTAATATTGATATAGATTTATAATAGATTTAATATTCATAACCTTCAATTTACACAACTTTGAAGGACAAAATTGAGCAGAATGTGAAATAACATGTTTTGGGGTTTTTTTTGTTTTAATTGGTCTTTTAATCAAAACTAACCGATTAATCGTGGAAAATAATCGACAGATTAATCAATTATCAAAATAATCGTTAGTTGTAGCCCTAATCCAAACCCGATGCTGACCTGAAAACAGATGGCACAGACATCACTGTGTTCCTGCAGCTGTTCAGCACTCGCCCGTGGGAGCGAGTTGATCTTGCGTGCGGCTTCCTGCCGAAGCAAGAAGCTCTTCCATCCAGCCTGGGCACGAAGCCACACGTTGCAGTAGGAGTGGATGATGATAACGGATGCCCCTATCCAGCTCCACTCACCCCACAGTGACTCCCATGCCCCGTATGCAACCACACACAGTGCCACAGCAAACTCCAATGCCCGACACACAGCGTTCACATAATACACCACCTCGTCAAGGCTGGGCAGAGCAGCACCACGCCACACCTCCACCATGAACAAGCAGTAGATTAATAGGGTCCCGGTCACCTAGAACACATAACAAATGGCAATTTAGACTCATCCAGGTCTCTACTGTTTGTTTATTTTTTTTTAAACATTATAACATTATGCAATACGTTGAATGAGCATGCAAAAGAAGTTTGTATTGTTGGCCTTTTCATGATAAGTGTGGCTGTGAATTGTCCAATCATACCTGCAGTGATGTAAGCATACAGCTGGAAACCAGGATGAGAAGCCAGAAATCCATGTGGAAGAACTGGGATAACTTAAAGGCCATGAAGCCAGGAAAAAGCAGCAGGAATACACACATGCCCAGACCCCGCACATGCTTCCACACACACCTATGGACACACAGGTTTACGTCAGTGTATTCATGGATTAATTCTTTTCCATGTGACTTCTCACAGCCATCTTAAGAATGACGCAACTCTCACAGGAATTTAAATATGGTTTCACCTTTGTATTGTATGTAATAGCACTATGCTTATTCCCCATAGATTTTTGTAATTTACCTTGGCCTGAGTGACTATTAGACCTGCTAACACTTGTATAAATATGTTGTTAAATTGGTAAGAATATTCCAGGATAACCAAGAGGTATTTAAACAAAATGCGCCGACAATATACTGATATATTAGTGAAATATATTATACTGAAATATATTATACTGATACATATTAATAAAAATTAGATATTTGGGTGTGACACACAAAAAAATGGACAGAAATTCAATTGGTAAATTTCTACCTGTTTCTACTGGCCCCAAGTCCTAGCACAATGGGCTCAGTTATCTCACTCATGCTCTGCAGTGTGGAAGTGAGGACGATAAAGAGTATGATAAAGAGGAGGAAGCAGCGTTGCAGGGCTGGCAAGTCCAACAAGCCAGTCTGTAGGCCCAACAACAACAGAGTCACACCCTCTGTCACACCCCTGCAACACACACACAACATATTTTAGTAGTAAAATATTTTACCAATATTTACTACATTTACCCAAGTATAAACATGCATTTACACACATACCTGTGCATGACATTGTGGTTCTGCAGCGCTGTGAATCCTCCTAGGCAGAACTTGCAGAGATTCAGGAGGCCCAGTGCCAAATAAGAAACCATAAATGTCAAACCCAGCAGAGAGTAAGGACTAGCACAGCACTCAGACACACTTACACACACACACACACACAGAAGAACAGAAGAACAGCAGCACAAATTTAGCAAACCAGCCATTTGTCATACAAATGCACAACCTTTCTGAATTGGGTTACTGTTCAAAGCAGCATTAAGAGAGCATTGGAATAGTTCCATTCATTTGCAGTATAGTTTAAAATTTTTACACCTGTAACAGGAGATGCAATTTTAACATTGTTTACGGTGCATAAAAATATCATAGGCTGCAACACTAAAAGTTTAAAACTTAACCAGAATACAATAATACATTAAATCAACAAGTTATATCATAAATAAACATAAAATCATTTTTAAAAATTGTAACGCTTATCTGCCTTATCCTACTGATTTGTGGTCGCCAAACCTTAAACATCAACTAAACAAGTGAAATTTCGGGGTGTGTTTACTCATTTAATGCAATGACCTTCAGTGAGTGTTTACCTGGTGAGGAGGTAGAGCAGCAACCCCTCTTGTATGGCAGCGGAGCTACCAAAATTAGAGACAAGCTGAACTCCAAACAGTACAAACCAGAATGCACTGAATAACATAGGAACAGCAAAGCTATGCCAGAGTGTCATGCTGACCGCCAACAACCGGTACAAATCCGTCACCTACAGAAAAACAGACAATGAGAAATACAGAGCTGGGACTTTGTGAGTACAATGTGTGCAGATGTGTGTTTTACTTTACACTGGTTTGTTGTAGCAAACACTTAAACATACTCTGAGTGCAAGAACATGTAGGTTTACCTCTGTTTGTGTTATTTGCCGGTATGTGGCCCTGGCCAATCTATATGGGACAAACAGATTCAGGAGGAGGAAGATGGCAACCTCAGCCGCAGTTATCCCCATGGAAACAGTAGTGAGCATCAGGGCATTGTCTTGAGAAACTAAACACACCTGTCCAATCAGTGGGATCAAGTGTGCCGAGAACAGCCATACACGGCGAGTGCGCATGAGGAATGCACACAGAGTGGCAACAATAATCTGACCTGTTAGAAAATGAGCATACAGACACAAGCATTAAAAGAAATCCTACTTATAATCTTCATCTTACACATATACAAACCACACAAACATGGAGCATATAAAAAGGATCTAGCTGATCTACTGATCTCTCTACCCAATTCTTATTACATACACAGTGCTGTGAAAAAGTATTTCCTTATTTCTTCTGTTTTTGTGTCTCTCATACTAAATAATTTTAGATCTTCAAACAAAATACAACATAAAACAAGGGCAGCCTGAATTAACACACTATACAGTTTTATTTATTCATTTATTTATTTTTTATCAAAGCAAAAAAGAAAGTTATCCAACAGCTATCACCCATGTGAAAAACTAATTGCCAACTTAAACTTAAAATCTGGTTGTGTCACCTTTAGCAGCAATAACTGCAACCAAACGCTTCCGATAACTGAAGATCTGTCTTTCACTTACTTCTAGGATTTACTCCTATGCTTTGGATCATTGTCTTGCTGCATAATCCAGTTGCGCTCCAGTTTCAACTTACAGACTGAAGACCGGACATTCTCGTTTAGGATTTTCTGGTAGAGAGCAGAATTCATGTTTCCCTCAATTATCACAAGTTGCCCAGGCCCTGAAGCAGCAAA
>JANDJT010000169.1:22458407-22474536 GCA_024331685.1 Stegophilus panzeri | reverse complement strand
CACAGTAACAGCAGACATGTTTGGCACAGACCAAAGACAGCTTTTCAGGAGAAGCACCTCATACCAACTGTGAAGGATAATGATGGAAATGTTATGGTTTGGGGTTGCTTCGCTGCCTCAGGGACTGGAACAGCATGCATGCATTGATTCAACTATGAATTCTGCATCATATCAGAGAGTGCTTGAAGATAATGTAAGGCCATCTGTCCAAAAGTTGAAGTTGAACCAAGAGTGGACCTTTCAACAAGAAATGCACACTAGCAAATCCACGAAGGAATGGCTTAAAAAGAAGAAATGGAGGGTTATGGAATGGGCAAGTCAAAGCCCGGATTTGAATCCCATTTAAATGTTGTGGGGGGATTTGAAATGGGCTGTACCTGCAAGAAAACCCTCAAACATCTTGCATGAAAGCAGGAAACCTGGTGGACAATTATGCAAAACACCTACAAGAAGTTATTTCTGCTAAAGGGGGCAATACTCACTTCTGAGACCAAGGGTGTACTTACTTTTTGCATAGAAGAATTTCACATCTATTGATATTTCTGTTAAATAAATGATGAAAAAGCCAATTTTTGGCTTTGCTTTGTACAGGTTTTGTTCAAGTATATCAACTATATTAATAGGCACTGTTTCAACGATGGTAATACCAGTCCCAAGGCTTAGCTAGAAGAAATGGCGGAGAGCCATAGTGGTGGCAGTATGTGGTATGTTGTGGTGAACAGTAGATGAGATGTAGAAGGTGGCCATGCTCTCCTTGGCAGATCTGACACTCTGGAACAATCGAGAACATGGGGCAGTATTTGTTTGAACTGAATGCAATCAAGATTAATCTAAAGGCATGAATGTACACATGCATATGTGGAAAAATAGGTTGGGCATACACAGCAACAGAAATGTATATTGGATCCCTAAAATATTTTATCATTCTCAATCATTTTAGTCATTTTTTTAAAAAAGTGAACAGAGGGCAGCGTACAAGAGATGACCATCAACAATTTGATTACAACAGTCCAAGCCCAGCTGCTTCAAATCACTCAACAGACTGTTGGATTTCAATATATCACCATTAAACTCATAAGGGAGTCAGCAAAAAATAAATAAACTAAATTCCAATGTAGTTACCCATTTCCAAAGCCGTTGAAATGTTTCAGAATAAGTTCTGTTTCATCTGTCAGCAGGCAGAAAGTACATGAATGGCTCATGTATCCAAGCACCAGCTAAACAAGCCTATTGGTGACGAGATAAATGAGTTGCACATCCTAGTTATGTTGCAAACTGCACAATAGTGTACTAAATGTACATTGTACAGCCATAGGCAGTATAGGCCTACCATTATGACTTAAACCACAGGTTCCCAACCATTGTCTTGGAGTATCCCTTGTCTTGCACATTTGAGTGTTTTCCCTGTATCTGTATGTCTGATGTAATCAGCTAATTAATAGCCCTTCCTGAGTTGAAGTGGGTTTGTTAGAACAGAAAAAATGTGTAGGATAGGGGGGTAGGTCTAGCCCAGGACCTGGGAACCTGTGACTTAGACAACTATTCAGTATGGCACTATGAGATATGGGACATAGTCTTTCTGTTGTTAATATCCTGCACAGTTCATGACTCTTCCTCAAAAGTAATCCTTTCAGAAATTATTCATTTGAATAAAAAGAAATGCATTTAAATAACAATAATAACACTGTATAAATAAACAGTAGGTGGCGCCTATTTATGTCAAAGATAAACAGCTATTAAATAAAATACATTACAGTATAAGAATGTTTAAAGTTCAGTAAGTGAAATCAGTGTTGTTATTTCATTGTTTCTTATATGATTAGTTTTGAATAGCTTTAAATTTTGTCACTCATTAAAAGGCCTAAAAAAGAGAGAAGATTAATAAATTTTATGTAATGGAAGAAGACCAGTCCGCCCACTCCATATATGACGTCCAATCACAGTGCGTATCTTTTTCCGTCTGGTTCAAGCAACGCTGTTCTGATTGGACAGAACATGTGTCAGTCAAAGTAAGAGGCCACGCCTCCCGCTGACCCCACAAACCCTGGGGGAGACGAGTGTTCAGGTTTTTTAAAAGAAATATACGCTGGAATAAAGTTAACTTTTTGCGCGAGGATCATTACTTTAGAGAGTTTTTGCGTACTTTTGTGGAGGGAGCGTGAGAATTTGGGTATTTTAAGAGGACTTTATCATTCTTTTTTTGGGTGTCGTGGTGAAGGATGGATGAAATGCGGCCTAGCGGCGGAGCGGCTGGCCACCTCGGGCTCGCCTCGCTCTTTCCGCCGGGTCTGCAGGCCATCTACGCGGAGTGTCGGCGACTGTATCCCGATCAACCAAACCCGCTACAAGTCACCGCCATCGTTAAGTACTGGTAAGCGTTTCTGACATGCAGATTTTACTGTTTACGAGAACATGTTCATTAAAATACTGTGTAATGAAAATAAACGTGCAGGTGGCTGCATGATGTGGAAATCTTTTGACCCTACATTAATAAAAGCTTGGTGTAGCTATAGAGCTAACCAGGGCGAGCAGTTACATCCGAAAATTTGATCAGGTCTTTGGTTTTAATGTTCAGCCGTGATGGATGAAAACATCTTCCAAGCTGTTTATCTACTTGTACTAGTGTAAGAAAGGCTCTGTGTTGTTCAGAAGATTGCTGATGGATGCGGTTAGCCTTGTTTTACCCTTTCATTACGTAAACACAGGTTAGGGGGGCCAGATCCTCTGGACTACATAAGCATGTACAGGAACGTGGGATGTCCTGTTCTGGATGTACAGGAACACTGGCACTATGTGAGTCTCGGCCTGAGTGATCTGTACGGGGACAACAGAGTTCATGAGTGAGTGTAATAATTTACTCTACCTTCCTGAGCATGTACATTTGAGCTGATGAAGCAGAACGTATAAAATAGTCTAATAACAGGAACACGAAAAACCCCATTAAAGTTTCAGTCATCATACAGTCTTTTTGTTTTTGATCCCAGATAATGTTCCATCAACATGTTTCAGGTTAAGAAGAATATAAAAGTATATAGACTACGTTTACATGGACAACAGTAATCTAATTTCTGACCTTATTCTGAATAAGACAATATTGTGATTAAGGTGTTTACATGAGTTGCTTTTAGAATATTCCTTTCATGTTCCCGTTTTACATGTTAACATGTAAGAACATAGATCGATTAACGGCACACGTCATTACGTCGCCACGCCGTCCGCCGTTCCCTCCAGAATTTCAAGCACCAACATACAGTTCATCTTCGTTATGGTACCGTATATAGATTTGGGTGTTTAATTTTTACTTTTACGAAAGCTTCAAACTCCCACACGACGTTAATAGTGTGATTAAGGTGTGTACATGTCTGTAATGCACTTCCATAATGCGACTAAAATAGGAATACTCCACATGTCTTAATTCGATTCGTGTTTACTTCGGATTTCTACTTCGTGTTTAGCCGGATTAAGGTAATCAGTAATCACTGTTTACATGCTAGTTTCAGAGTGTTGTCTTAATCAGGTTAATAACGGATTATTGTTGTCCATGTAAACGTACTGATGGATATACATTATCTTTTGTGTAATTGTATTGCAAAACCACATTGAATCTTGACTGTTTAAAATAAAATGTTTTCGTTTTCATAGATTCACTGGTTTTGAAGGTCCTAGTGGATTTGGCTTTGAGCTTACATTTCGGTTGAAGAGGGAGCCCGGGGAGACTGCTCCCCCCACCTGGCCAGCCGAGCTTATGCAAGGTTTGGCTCGGTACGTCTTTCAATCAGGTACGAAACTGGTTTATCATATAAGGCTTAGTACTGCCTGCGTCCTTACTTAGTTTTCTTTGGAAAGTTCCAACTAATTGCACCAAACCTGGGTCAAGGAGGGCTAAATCATACGTCTTCTGCAACGTCACCTTTGAATCACCTTTGAAGGATAGCTCAAAGAGGAATTTCTATGAATTTTACAAAAGAAAATACCATGACAGTATTTGCTTGTTGAGAAGCAAAGCAAGTCATTCAAAATGTTTTGATGGAAAATGCACCATACTTGAGTAATATTTCTGTATAGATTTTCTTTTCAAATTCTTTGAAATATCATGGAGAGGAACCAAGTGTACTTGGTGTTTAAAGCCTTTAAAAGCTAATTATCACAATGAAAAAAATGTCAGCTGTGAGGGAAGTTAAGCAGCTGTATTTCATAGTCATTTGATCTCAATTCACATCTATATAAATTACAGATTACTTGTGTTCTATTATTATTATGACTAATCACTTAATTGCCTGTTCATTAATATTTAATAAAAAAGCAATTTGGTTGGCTTTAGACACCCAGTTGAAGCCTGTGAGAGTAATTTCTGAACCTTATACTCAAGATTGATCACTTGTATTGTTCTTTTTCCATTACAAGAAGATAGAGAAAGTACATTTCTCAGTCTTTTCTGAGGATGGAGTTGCCTTATTCTTGGATGGACTGTATTAACTCTCTTGCAAAATCAATGTCACCTACTAGAAGAGATATGTACAGGGCTGTTTTTATGATCCTATTCCTACTCCTTTATCATGGTGTAATGTTATGTCCCTTCAATTTCTCAAGGAACATACTTACCATACTTTGGTTCTTTAATGAACAAATAAATTGCACTTATCTTCACATTTATTGTTTAAATATCACATTTTGCATTGCTTGTGACGGCACTATTATCTCCACCACAAAAAGATCAAAATCTATAAGCTCAGTTTTTTAATCCGGAAAGGCCAACGTTCTCACTTAGACAACAGTGTTCTAACTGATGAGCAATATGGGTTTTTTTTTTTGGTTTTTTTTTTTTTTTTTTTTTTTTTGGTTTTTGTTTTTTAAATAATGATCTTGAGCAGAAGCCTTTATGGTTGAAATTAGATTCATTGTGGTCAGATGGATTACATTTTCATTAGCATTTCCCACCACTACAAATACATCTGGACAATAATTTTTGTCTCTGTAACACTTCATTACATTAATTTGGTTGCTGATTGACCAATGACAGCACTTTGGAGGCAAGAATAATCAAGTAAAAAGTTGCTGAAATAAAGTCAGTTTATAAGTAGATAATCTGTAATACATTGTTTTCTCATGAGAAACTGTTCCATGGCATGGACAAATCCCATACCTTAAGAAGAATTACAACCAAGTACACAGTATACTTCATAGTGCACATTACTATCACTATAATGTCCATATTACCT
This sequence comes from Stegophilus panzeri, assembly GCA_024331685.1. Classification (NCBI taxonomy): domain Eukaryota; kingdom Metazoa; phylum Chordata; class Actinopteri; order Siluriformes; family Trichomycteridae; genus Stegophilus; species Stegophilus panzeri. Next base: position 22,469,317 of record JANDJT010000169.1, on the reverse strand, counting down.
ATTTTATTGACAATTTTTCTTTGAGTGATTTCGGATTAAATGTCTTCTGAGTAAAACTTTGAACTGTATCCAAAACATTTACATGTGTTGTCCTTTTTTGGGATACAGAAAACACGTTCTGCAGCGGTGACCACATTTCATGGCATAGCCCACTAGACAACAGCGAGTCCCGAATCCAGCACATGCTGCTCACAGAGGACCCCCAGATGCACCCTGTACAAACCCCCTTTGGGCTCGTTAGCTTCCTTCAAGTAAGACACAACAAATATACATTGTCCTCTCACTGTTCTTGCATACTTATGCTATTTTTGAGTTCTTGCTATTGTATTATGTTTCCAACGGTTCAGTACAAGAATATGATGCTTCAATAAACGCAAAAGAATTATTTAAGCTTCCATCTAATAGTTGTATATTTTTAATACTAACCCTTACCCTACTTTTTCTCCAAACTGGTTGTCAAAAACGTGGTGATAAAAACCTTTTGTATTACTTTAAAGTACTTTCTTTTTTTATTGTGAGTCTAATTAGCAAAGCTTATTCTCAGATCAGTTTGACATTTTCTTATTCAGTGGTTTGGTTCTATCCATCTGAACTAATACTGTATAATCTTTGTACAGTACATAGGGCAGATTTTCACCTCCTGTGAAATTGAGTGTGGGATTAATAAGAGAGCTAAACTTGCGTTAAGAGGGGCGGCTTTTTCTACCGTTATAAGCCTAACATGACAAAGGGCCTTGCAGATGTTTATTATATTCAAACAACCAACTTTATGATTATTGCTGCAGGATATTTTTTATGTACCACAATTCACAATCCACAAGCCAGAGAAGTGGCGAAACCAGAGCCTAGGAATACTGTGGACAAGGCGAGAATATATACCCTGGAATGGACACCAGTCCATGTAGCAGTATGTTTTATGCAGATATTTTGGTGTAGAATTATTAATTGATTTCTTCTTTTGTGCATTGAAGATCGTGGGGGTGTGTACAGAAGAGCTTCAGTCAGCACAGCAGTGGAATGGTCAGGGCATTTTGGACCTGCTGCGTGGAGTGCGTGTGTGAGTATTCGCAAAATCCAGACTCCGTGTAAAGTAAGGACAAACTTTGTTTTTGAATGGGTACTGGATTACTGTGTTCCCTGAAGTGTTCTTCAGCGTACTGTTATGCCGTATGGGCAAATGTCGCAAGTATTGGAATTGTTGCTGGGTAGTTTTCAATGTTGTGTTTACAGTGTTTTTTTTTAACTCTGGTTAAATGGGTCACTGACCCTGAGATGCTTTGTTTTATCTCCCTTTTATATTAACTGTGTGTAAATGGGTCTCTCCCGCCTCCCGCTATGTTTGCAGTGCTGGAGGTCCGTGGTTAATCACTGACATGAGGAGAGGGGAGACTATATTTGACATTGATCCTCACTTACAAGTAAGGCTTTTTTTAAAGGCTTATTTTGTTAACCAGTGCATTTTTCTTCTTCTTCTGTGTTCTGTTTTACACTGTTGATTGTTGATTAGATCTTAAATGTGGAATATTTTTCTGAAAAGAGAACACTTTACTGGCAAAATAGTTGGATGATTTGGCAGCCCTAAGAGCTTTTCCATGCTAGTTAACTGAAGCCAGGTTAAAAAAAAAAATAATAATAATCCTTGTTGACATAAATTAAAGCTTATTTATTTGCTCTGTGTGCAGTTTCTTAGGAATAAACCTTGCATCCTATCTAAAATTAATAAGATATAAAAAAAATTTTTATTGGCTCGTGAAAAGGGGAAGGGGGGCCGGGTACGGTTCCATCCTTGCTGCTTCTGGCCACATGGACCTGTAACAGCTAGGTTTTAGATCTATTAAAACTCTCAGAGATGAAAGAATTTGTGTAATGCAAAATGGGTAATAGTAAAAGAAAACCATTTCACTCTGGCTGAATATAAAATGGAATTATTATTATTATTTTTTTTTTAAATGGCAGTACACCCAGAACTTGCCCGCAGGAGAGGCTCTGAACATACTTATAATTTTTTGCGAAACAAATGAAAACATACTACTTTAAAACTCTTTAAAGTGGTTCTATTCAATCAAAAAGCACATCATCTGCTTCTCATGTGTCTGTTAAAGCGGATGTATAGAATTTGGTTGATGGTAGGGAGTGTCACACATTGGCACTGCCAGCAAGCATGACCTAAACAGTGCTATTAATCTCAATTTGGCATTTCAGTTCTAGTTAGTGTTAGAAGTACTCCCTGCATTAGGGCTGTGACTAACCATTATTTTGATAATTGATTTTTTTTCTGATTAGTTGCTTACTAGTCACGATATTCTGGTATATTTTTCTGGTGTGTCCAGTGGTCTTAGTCGCTGAGTGAGGTTCTTGCTTGCATTTAAAACCCTGATTTGTTAATTTCCAAGCAGTCAAATTCAGAGTGATAGACTAAATGTCTATCTCTAATTGAAACACACTGAAGCTGAATTAATTTCATTGTTTGTATCAACTCATTTTTCAAGTGATCAGAAATACTGGATCACGTGACTGATCTGTGTTTCTTGTTGCCCAGGTGTGCCCTGTTAGATTAATTGATTAAAAGCTCTGCATGTCTACTCTTGGTTTGAGCCCTGGGTTTAGTCTGTGAAGACTACATTTGTTGTTAAAAAGAATAGGCCAACATGAAGACCAGAGAGCTGTCTATGGGAGAAAAGCAAGCCATTTTGAAGTTGAGAAAAGAGGGGAAATCGATCAGAGCCTTTGTGCAAGCATTGGGCATAGCCCAGAGAAAGAAAGAAACCACTGGTGTACTAACAGCCAAACACTGAATAGGTCAGCCAAGGAAAACAACAGCAGTTGATGACAAACATTGTGAGAGCTGTGAAGAAAAACAGCATTCAGTGACATCACCAACAACCTTCACCCATGCCCTGTTGTGACTGATGTCACTGACTGTTGTTTTTCTTCACAGTTCTCACAATATTTGCTGTTGTTTATCCACCATTTGAAGAAACTTTTGAGAGCAGGAATATAGTGGCTGTACCACAAGATGCAGCAGTAAGAATCAGAAAGCCAGACTGGAATGAGCAAAGAAATAGAGAAATGAGCCACAAAATTCTGGAACCAAGATTAACCTCTACCAAAGTGTGGAGTAAGACTGGATCTGGTCATGATCCAATACATACAGGAGGTATTGTCATGGCTTGGGCTTGCATGGTTGCTTCTGGAACAGGCTCACTAATCTTTATCGATGATGTAACTCATGATGGTAGCAGCAGAATGAATTCAGAAGTTTACAGAAACATTGTCTGCCACTTTACAGAGAAATGCATACAATCTAACTTCATCATACAGCAAGACAATGACACAAAATACACAACAAAGGATTTCATCAAGGGAGAAAAGTGGAAGGTTTTAGACGTTAACCCAGTTGAGCATGCATTTCACCTCCTGAAGAGGAGACCGAAGGCAGAAACCCCTCAAAACAAGCAACAACTGAAAGAAGCGGCAGTAAAAGCCTGGAAAAGCAATTCAAAAGAAAAATGCAACAGTTTGGTGATGTCACTTGGTCACCGACTTGATGCAGTTATTGCAAGCAAAGGATATGCAACCAAATATTAAGTGTTATTTACTTTAATTTAGTGCAAGACTGTTCCAATACTTCTGCTTACCCAAAACTTGGATGGTCTGCCACCAAAGGTCCCATCTTCTAAGTTGTTTAACTCATTTAGATGTAAATATCAGGAAATGAAAGCTGGAATTCTGATCTAATGTCTCATATTCATCTTTTGAGCACAAACCTAAATGTCTTCAGTGTATCGTGAAAACAAAAGAATTGACATTCCAGTACTTTCAGTGGGGACTGTATGTTAAACAATGTAGTGTTTATCATCACGACTGGCTCGAAAAACAGGTTTAACTTCTTGTTACTTGCTTAACCAATTTCTTCAAATACCTTTGCTTGTGGCAACACTACTGCCCAACGCTGCCATATGAACATTCTGATCCACATAAATTCATTAATGTAGGATATTTATGAATAAAATGTGCGAACACGAATTAAAAAACACTGTGTAAATGAGTCTAAGTGATAAAACGTTCCTCTTGTAGACTATTCATTTAAATAATTTTCAATCAGTACTTTTACATGGACAACAATAATCTGATATTAACCCGATTAAGACAATACTCTGAATAAGAAACTACCATGTAAACAGCTATTAACATCGTGTGGGAGTTTTTGCCACATTTTGCAACAGGACACATACACACACGGCAGTGCTCAACCGTTTGACGGCAAAGAAGAGAGCACAGCTGCGTCCGAAACCGCATAATTAAAATAACATGTATTTCGGTTACTATATAGTAGGTAAGTACACGGTTTCGGACGCAGCCCATGGCTTCAAGCAGTCGTCTATTTGCACGTATAGCATGACAAATGATTTGCACTTGAAACTTCCGTAAAATTAAAAATGAAACACTCAAAACTGTATACGGTACCATAACGAAGACGAACTGTATGTTGACGCGTGAAATTCTGGAAGGAACGTCGGACGGCGTGGCGTGGGGACGTAATGACGTGCCGTTCAATCTATGTTCTATAACATGTAAAACAGGAATATGAAAGGAATATTTTAAAAGTGACTCATGTAAACACCTTAATCACAATACTGTCTTATTCAGAATAAGGTCAATAATTAGATTACTGCTGTCCATGTAAACGTAGTCAATTTCACTGGCCATAGTAGCACAAGGTAATGTTTTCTGATGGGGAAGGAAAGATAAATGTGTTAGGACTACTCAACAGAATACCCGGTGGTTAATAAGGTTCAGCCTGGGGCATTGCACATGTTTCTCACATTGGCTACAAAAGAATGATTATAAATTGATTTATTCCTGTCATCTAAACAGAAGATAGGCCATGATGCTAACACTGGAGTGTAATGTAAAGTGCTCCTGTACTTTCTTTTAACATTCTCCACCAATTTTCAATGAAATAGCTTTTTTTTTTTATGTAAATAGACATTTTGCAGCTCTACGCTGCATGCAGTAGACTATGCTACATGCTGTTTGATTAGAAAATTAATACCCACCACAACTACCACGATATTACATTTACAATTAAACATGCGTGAATTTAGCTGTACACTTTTGTCCATGTCAACATGTCCACCCATTAGTGTTTGACCTGTTGTGTCATGTGTATGTGATTTATTCAATCCAAGCAGGAAAGAGTGGATAAAGGCATCGAAACGGACGGCTCTAACCTGAGCGGCGTCAGTGCCAAGTGTGCATGGGATGACCTGAGCCGACCTCCAGAGGATGAGGATGACAGTCGCAGTATCTGCATTGGATCGCAGCCACGCAGGCTGTCCGAGAAAGGTGAGTGTTTTAATATAGGGAAGTAATTATCATAATCAAAGAAATGATCAAAAGCTTATTTTACTGATCTGTAATTGCAATATAATTTTTTCTTGCTTCTAATGCTTTACATCATTTTTTATTTTTTATTTTTTTTGTATTTGGCATCACACTTTGAAGAATGGTTAACAGGTTTGTTTGTATTTCATATGCAGACACCGAACAGATCAGGGAAGCCTTGAGGAAAGGACTGGAGATTAACAGCAAGTCAGTCTTACCCCCCATTAACACTCAGAGACCCCATCAAGACCGGCCACTGTAAGTAGCTTTGGAATTTTTAACACAGAATTTTGAGAAACTAGTCCCAAATTGAGAATCAGTATACATCTGTTGTGTGAGGTGTGGATGAGGCGTGGGGGTTGTTTACGTGTTTTCTCAGTGAAGATATCAGACTGATGTAACCTGGTGGATGTAGCGCCTTAATTTTGATTTCCATTTGATGTGTGTACAGTGAAATTGTCAGGAGACTTTGCCTAGAGGTAATGTTCTGAGGAAAGATCTGTACAATTGAGTATCAAGACAGATTGTATTATTTTAATACAATCATTAATATATAAATATTTTAGTATTTAATTAAATATTTTCAGTGTAAAAGATCTCTTTGTAAAACTACCGGTCTTAACTGTATTCACTAAATTGTGCCTTGAAATTAAGATTTTTAATTTAATATTTTTCAATGAAATTTTTTATTTGAATTTCCTCCTAATGGTGCCCAAATTGCTATGTACTGCTCCATTAGTAGATGTTGCTGATTGTGCCCATTTAGTGAAATGTTTGCATTTGCTGTAATCTATAGCTTGAGAATTACTTATAGAAAATATTTCAAACCAAACATTTGATCATAAAGCGGACTTATCGCTGCTAAAATTAGATATTTTACCCATATTGACCACAAATATCAGAGAAAATCATCTGGAACATTCTGGAAGCAAATTGCGTATTGTGTATGAATTTAATCACTGTGTGCTAGTGTCAGAACAAGCAAAAAACAATTTTGGCTGTTTGCCATTGCTGTTAACTCAGAATGGCTAAATATTTGCTCTCAAATTAATTAAAATCCTCGTATTATAATTAATGGCCTACTTGACAACATGGCTGCTGGTGTTTACATGATGATTTAAGCTAACCAGTGTGATACAAGTTTGAACCTGTTCCTTCCACATATTCCATGATATTGTTGCTGTTTCTTCAGAATTTCCTTGTAGATTTACATTTTGTTGAGTGTTAGTCAGCTGTTGTCATTTGTTGGGTAAAGTATAAACATCTTTGCCGTTAAGACTTATTAGAGAAGCCGCAAGGATGCCTCCAGGTGTGTTTATACAGTGCTGTGAAAAAGTATTTGCCCCATCCTGATTTCTTCTGTTTTTGTGTATATATCATACTAAATATTTTTTTAGATCTTCAAACGAAATACAACATAAAACAAAGCCAATCTGCGTAAACACACAATACAGTTTTATTTATTTTCGTTTCTTGATTGAAGCAAAAAAAGTTATCCAACTCCTATCACCCATGTGCAAAACTTATTGCCCCCTTAAACTTAAAATCTCGTTGTGCCACCTTTAACAGTTATAACTTCAACCGAATGCTTCAGATAACTGGAGATCAGTCTTTCACTTACTACTAGGACTTTCTCCTATGCTCTGGATCATTGTCCAGTTGCGCTTGAGTTTCAACTTACAGAATGAAGACCGGAAATTCTTTAGGATTTTCTGGTAAAGAGCAGAATTCATGATTCCCTCAATTATTGCAAGTTACCAAGGCCCTGAAGCAGCAAAGCAGCATCCCCACACCATCACACTGCTACCACCATGCTTGACTGTAGGTATAATGTTCTTTTTGTGGAATTCTGTGTTTAGTTTACGCCAGATGTAACGGGACCCCTGTCTTCCAAACAGTTCCACTTTCGACTCATCAATCCATAGAACATTCTCACAAAAGGTTTGAGGATCATCAAGGTGTTTGGGCAAAATTTTATGTTAATGATCTTCTGGGTTAGCAGTGGTTTTCACATCACCACTCTTCCATAGATGCTATTTTTGCCCAGTGTCTTTCTGATAGTGGAGTCATAAACAGTGACCTTTATTGATGCAAGAGAGGCCTGTAGTTCTTTTGATGTTGTCCTTGGCTCTTTTGTGACTTCCTAGATGAGTAGTCGCTGTGCTCTTGGAGGAATTTTGGAAGGTTGGCCACTTCTGGGAAGGTTCACTACTGTTCCGAGATAATGGCTCTCACTGTGGTTCTGTGGAGTCCCAGAGCCTTTGAAACAGCTTTGTAACCCTTCCCAGGCTGATGCATTTCAATCACCTTCTTTTCTGGAAAAGTTCTATTTTATAGGCATGCTCCGATCAGGGTTTTTGCAGCCGATACGGTTTACCGATTTCTTGTCATCACCGATCTCAGTCATTTCCTCCATGTGATATTTCTTTAGAACATACACCGCAAATGGTAAAGTTTGACATCATCATGTATGTTATGTCCTCACGTGTTTTACGTGATCAAATAGCGATCGGTTCGTGAGATCAGACAAATTAAGAGACTACTGATTGAGTCATAGAATGTGATTATCGGCTGATACCGATCGGTGGCCGATCGATCAGAGCATCCCTATTATTTAAGTGTTGATTTGATTGAACAGGGTTTGCAGTAATCAGGCCTGGTTGCGTCTAGTCCAGCTGAACCCAATTATGAATGCAGTTTCATAGATTTGGGGAATTGGTAACTATCGGGGCAAATACATTTTCACACAGGCCCAGTTGATATTGGATAACATTTTTGTTTCAATAAATAACTATCATTTTAAAACTGTATTTTGTGTTTACTCAGGTTGCCTTTGTTTTATCTTAGATTTTGTTTTAATTTCTGAAACAATTTAGTATGAGATATACACAAAAACAGAAGAATCAAAGAACAGAAGGAATCAAATACTTTTTCACAGCACTGTAGCCATGCTCAAAAACACCCCTTTCTTAGGGTAAAACTTTCATTTTATTATCCAAACGTCGTGTATGCTTTCCAGTTTAGTACGTTTTATTTTTGGTGATGCACTGAGAGGTTACAATTCATTGCTAATAATGTTTAAGCTCATGATTTATGTTTCTTTTAGTTTCAAAGAAATTATATTTAATTTTTGTTTGATATTTTGTGTGCTGTCATGTAAATTGGTCAGATTCACTACATTTACATGGACAGCAATAATCTGATTACTGACCTTATTCTGAATAAGACAATATTGTGATTTAAGGTGTTTACATGAGTCACTTTTAGAATACTCCTCTCATGTTCCCGTTTTACATGTTATAGAACATAGATCGATTAACGGCAAACGTCATTACGTCACCGTGCCATGTCGTCCGACGTTCCCTCTAGAACATGCGGTTGTGCACTGCTGTGTGTGTACGTGCCCTGTCGCAAAATGCGGTGAAAACTCCCACACGACGTTAATAGTGTGATTAAGGTGTATAAATGTCTGTAATACACTTCGATAATGCGACTAAAACAGGAATACTCCACATGTCTTAATTTGATTTGTGTTTACTTCGAGTATGACTTTAGTCGGATTAAGGTAATAAAAAATAGCTGTTTACATGATAGTTTCTTAATCAGGGTATTGTCTTAATCGGGTTAATATCGGATTATTGTTGTCCATGTAAACGTACTGATAGATTTTTATTAAATCTGTTCCATTCACTGAACACAAATAAATATAAATATAGATTAGCCAGTTTACTAAAATGAATTAGCCAGTTTACTAAAATGGAGATGGCACTAGCCAGTGACTTTTACTACAATTACGTTTGTAGGTACTGGTGTCTGTTTGATTAGCCAGTTTGACTAGCCAGTGGTTGACTAGCCAGTGACTTTTACTACAATTACGTTTGTAGGTACTGGTGTCTGTTTGATTTCAGAATCCATCTTTATCCTTGAAGAATTTTGGACCTTTTTCCTAAGTAGCAAGTTTGCTCTTAAGTTAACATACTGATCAAGAGAATTGTTTTTAACTCTTTTCAGAAAGTGAATTGTTTCATGTCCTAGTTTTTAACCCCTAATATTGATTAGTATTTACCCAATCACTACACCTGGTATGCAGTGAGTAAACTGTTGGTAGCGGTGCTATATATATAAGTTATATTAACTGCATTAGTGCTGCAGGGTTCAGAAAGATATATAAAATTAATGTTTATTGTGCTTTGTCTTAAGCACTGAACAATGCCAGAAATTTGGAAATAAGAAAGTGTAAATGTCTATATAGTCTTAAGTGAATTTTAAGTGTAGCTTTTGATTAGAGTGTAACTCAGGACTGGGGGAAATAACTGAATGGTAGAAAAGTTAGTTATAAGAGGCTTTTATAAAATCTTCTTTGGTGCAATGCTAGCAGAGCAGAGTGGTTTTCTTCTCTGTCTAAGTTTCTGATAAGCCTTTGCTTCTGGCTGTCACTGCATAGGCTGTGATCAATAGTTCTTCAAACCTTTTCTAATATCTGTTTGTTCTGTGTGTTGATGCTCCTTGTGGTTGGCTGAGGTGTTTGACAGTCTATTCTCATCTCATTGATCTCAATGCAGTCGTGCTCTGTTCAACACCGTACACAACAAGGTTGGGGTAATCTCAGCCTCCTATTGTGTTTTGCCCATCCTGTCCTGCTGACCTTGCCCCCAGCCATAAGCAGAGGTTCTGCTGTCTTTCTTTAGCCATGCCAAGCATACACGTACTGCAGCAGAGTATTTAGAAAGCATAGTAGTTAGAAGGATTGTTCATTCTGTTTCTATGTTTTGCATTTTTGAAGCACAGCACGAACCACAAAAGTGAATTCAATCTAATTCATACTATATAAGGGTGTTTTGGCATCTGTAATATACGTATACCTAATCTATAATCCTATTTGGTGAAAAATACAAATATATCTAAACTAGGGATCTCCCAATCTGATCTCAAAGATTGGTATCGGGTCCGATTAAGGCATTTTTTTTTTTTTTTAACTGATCGGTTTCGGCTTTATTGAGCACTAAGCCCGATCCTTTGTTTTACGTCAGCTGTCATGGAGAGCACAATTTGTGGAAGGACTACGTAGCCAAAATGTCTGCGGTGTGGAAATAGTTTAAATTGGAAAACGAAAGCAGTCCAACAGCCATTTGTAATGTCTGCAATACGAGCTTTCCGCAAGGCGGAAGCAACATAGCTGCTTTCAATACTACCAGTTTCAACTGAAAACTAAACACTTGGCATAATACAGCGAGTTCACTTGGGTAAAGGCAAAGCAACACACTGGAGGATACTTTTAAAAAGAGAGAGAAACGTCCTCTTGACAGCAACAAGGCCAATTGTGATTGTTCCTTATTTTGAGTGTTGAGTTTTACCACTACAATGCAGCATTAAGTGAAATTGATAAGAGCAGTTTCTAAAGACATCATTCAGTTTGTTTACTTGGTTATTTTGTTAAAAAATAAAACCAATTGAAAACCAATGCTGCATTAAATGGAATTGTTAAGATATATAAAAATATTTTTATTTGTTTACTTTGTGCA
>JANDJT010000169.1:22429625-22448502 GCA_024331685.1 Stegophilus panzeri | reverse complement strand
CATGGGCATCCCAGTCCCCTGACTTGAAACCCATAGAAAACCTGTGGGGTGAACTGAAGAGGAGAGTCCACCAGCGTGGACGTCAAAATTTGAAGGATCTGGAGAGATTCTGTATGGAGGAATGGTCTCAGATCCCTTGCCATGTATTCTCCAAGCTCATCAGGCATTATAGGAGAAGACTCAGAGCTGTTATCTTGGCAAAGGGAGGTAGCACAAAGTATTGACTAAAAGGGTGCCAGTAATTGTTGCACACCTATATTTAACAAAGATTTTTTTTTGATAAACCTGTGTTTTGTTTGCAGTTGTATTTTTGTGATTTTTTTTTTTTTAACAAAAGATCAAAAGGTCAAACAATAATGACAGCATTTTTTTTTTTTTTTTTTTTTTTTTTTTTACAGCTTTCTTTGCTCATATTTACCAAGGGTGCCAGTATTAGTGGAGGGCACTGTAGCTACACCTAGACAACAGCATCAGATGCAAAGCAGTTGGATGCAGCAGGATATCATGTAACTTTTATCTGACTTTGGGTGACAATTTCATTGATTGTCAACAGCACCCAAATAAATAATGAAATATAACTCTTGGTAGACAAGTTTATAGGCTACACTATAAAGCACAGATGTCCACTTAACAAGGCACAGCATCACTGATGCGAAGCACCACTTAATGCAGAGCATCCTTAAAAAATTTTTAATTTAAATTGTATTTTATTTTATTTTTTGGTGGTATGTGTTTGGTTAAAGAAGGCATTAATTTGAATGGGAAAAAAAATCATATTCAACAATGATTTAGGCCCAGCCTACAATACATAAGATACATACGTATGCAGTCAAATGCTTTTACTGTAAACTCTTACACAGAGTGAGTGAACATTGCTTATGTAAGTATAAATATGATTTATACTGTAATGACAAATGCAGAACTGAATGTATTATTTATTTGGAGTGAGCTTTATGCCTTGTAGCTACACTCACTGGCTATTTTAGTGAGTACACCTACCATATAGTGGCACTATGTAGGTGCACTGACTGTAGCCTCTCTGCTGCTATGTATAATTTGTCAGAGTCCCTCTACTGTCAAGTCTAAACCTTCTGGAAGAGGAAGTCAGATTTGGGGCAGAAAATGTCCTGGTATGGAATTCATGTTGCCATCAGTTTTCACAAGAACCCCTAGACTATGAGCTGCAAAACACCCAAAAGCATCAATGATTCACTGCCACATTTTACTGTGAGGATGGAGGATTTTCATGTACACAGTCCCCTTTTTTCATCATCGCGATGATGTTTATGGCCAAAAAGTTTTTATTTGAAACTAACCACAACACATAATAGTATTTGTAGTCCTAATGGGACTTGTTGAATTTTGCATGCTGCATTTTGCGGGTTGGTCTTAGAAAAGGCTTCAAAGTGGCGTCTGGAAGTCTGGCAATTCGGATTCTTCTTTGCCTCCTTTACCAGCCTCATCAGCATCAGAAAACCGAGACAGAGTTTTGACCAAGACAACAATAGTTTCTGGTTCTGGTTTCTGAGAACAATTTAAAAGTAATGTTTTCCCCCTAAGAATGAGGGTTGTATTTGAATTAGTTAATATAATTTTAAATAGTCAATAATTTTGCCCTATGTGTTTTAAAATAAAATACTGTTATTTCAAGACATTCCTGTGAAAATTATTTTTAGATGTCAATATAAGGAGTTTCTCCAATTTAGTGCAAAATTGAATTACAATGTAATATGTACACTCACTGTCCACTTTAAAATGCGCATTTATGCAGGTATCTAATCAGCCGATCATGTGGCAGCGACACAATGCATAAAATCATGCAGATACATGTCAAGAGCTTCAGTTCACATCAAAACATCAGAATGAAGAAAAAGTCTGATCTCTGTGACTTTAACCGTGGCATGGTTGTTGGTAGCAGAAGGGCTGGTTTGAGTATTTCAGAAACTGTTGATATCCTGGGATTTTCACACACTAGCGTTTCACAGAGTTTATAGTCTCTAGGGTTTACACAGAATGGTGCTAAAAACAAACAAACAAACAAACAAACAAACAAACAAAAAACATTGAGTGAGCGACAGTTCTGTGGGTGAAAACGCCTTGTTGATAAGAGAGGTCAGAGGAAAGCGGCCAGATTGGTTCGAGCTGCCAGGAAGGATATAGTAACTCATATAATCAGTGCAGTGGACGGGCTACAACAGCAAAAGACCACACTGGGTTCCACTCCTGTCAGACTGGAACAATGATCTGAGGCTATCATAGGCACAGACTCACTGAAACTGGACAGATGGGCAGATGCTTTACTGCTCGGTTGTAAACAGTGCTTATTTGAGTTACTATAGACTTCCTGTCATCTCAGACTAGTCTGGTCATTCTCTTCTGATCTCTCTCATCAACAAGGTGTTTCAGCCTACCCTTTGACCCTCTGTTTGCAGGATGTTTTTTGCTTTTCGCACCATTCTGTGTAAAGTATAGAGACTGTTGTGTGTGAACTTCCCAGGCAATCAGCAGTTTCTGAAATACTCAGATCAGCTCATCTGGTACCAACATCCGTGCCACGGTTAAAGTCACAGAGATCACTTTTTTTCTTCAGTCTAATGGTTGCTGTGAACATAAACTGAAGCGCTTTACCTGTATCTGCATTGTCCTGCTAACTCTTGACTGTCTGATTGGATAACTGCATCAATGATCAGGTATGCAGTGTTCATATTTAAATGGACGGTGAGTGTATATGTACACAGCTCAGTCAAAGCTGTTGAACTGTAGTGGGGCCCATAGACATGTTTACAGCCACCGTGGAATTTCCCCCTTTATATGAACAGTGTCGTTGTTACCGTTGCCAACGTTTTATGAAAGAGTTCAGTGCCATCAACTAAAAATTCTAAACACGGACGATTAAAATACAGAGAATATACAAAAATAACTAGTTTAAAATGTTGGTTTACTGTGATTATTACGATTTGTAATTCTTGAAAGTCTGGTCTCTTGTGAACGGTCCGTAAAGTTATCTACAGCAGTTGCCCTTTTAAATAAGACTCCTCCCCTCGTCCAGCCGCCCCTCCCCTTTGTATGAATCAAGTCCGTGATGGATCACGTGACCACGGAAAGGAGGGGGTGTAAATGTGAACTGTATCCTGAGTTGCAGTCCTGTCCCTGCATTCCTCTCATCAAGGATTTGCTTGAAAGAAATAATAATAATTCAAAATCATAAATATTAACACGAACAGAGACTGGAATACGGCGGAAATCCACCGGATTGCTTACGGACTACCACTTTAAAGGTTGATTATGTTGTTTGCAGACCATCGCTCAGTCACTGGGGTGTTTCTGGTGTGGACGGATACAGCTTAATAAAGGAGTATACACACATGAGAAGAAAAATAAACAGATACTCCGCTTTAAATGGGCTTTAAAAGCAGGAAAACAAGATGGCTGGTGACAGTTAAAGATAACCAGGGCAACACTCTGTTGTCCCCTTTAAGAACAAGAACTGTATCTGTCTAAAATGCATAAATATTTCAGCGAGATAGCTTTATACAAATAACGCCTGACGTTACGCTGTTTTTTTTTTCTTTCTTTCTTTTTTTTTTTTAAGTGAAATGATCGCGAGACGCCGCTTTCAGCTGCGAGCAGGTAAACGCTGTGACTAAACATGGAAAGGCAGCACATTTCGGAAAACCCTTTAACATTTAACGACTGTAGATAGCAAGAGAATAGCTTTACAGAGGCTAGAGTGGAGTTTGATCAAGAGATTTGCGCGCGTGCGTGTGTGAGAGAGATAGACAGAGCGCGAGCGCGCGCGCGAGCTCCATGGAAATGTTTCATAACGAACATTAATGTTCTTAAACGGTTTTGTTTTGTTGTTCTTGTTGTATATATTATTAGTTTTCAGGGCACGGAGGCGGTTTGTTCTCGTTTCACCGACCGACTCGCTAAAAATCTCACACACACGATAACCACTCGACTACTACTACATTTGACAGAGTTGTGTTTTTTAAACAACAACAAACAAACGTTTGCTTCTCGTAGTGGCTTTTAAAAAGTATTTCTCGACACCTTGTGCGACATTCACACTGTAGAGGCCTGGAATAGTGCCAAGGCAAGTGTCACAGGGACAGGAGACAGGACACACACCCGTCTCTGGACTGGAGATATTTTGAGCTAGCTCGACTCACGTGTAGTTTAAACTTTGTGGGTGCATCGCTTACATTTAAAGACCTGTTTTAGAGAAACGCGTGTGTGTGTATAGGCTATATGTATATGGACTATGCAGGTATTTATCATCCGACTTCAACTTCCAGCGCACATCCGTATGATCGACTCACACACCAGAGATGTTGTAGCTTCACCCGGCGTCCTAAAGCATACTTCAGTTAAAGTATAGCTTTCAAAAGGTTTAATGCTCTTTTAACAACTTTTGACTGTTATACTGTTTTGCTTGTTGGTCTTTTTTTGTTGTAATAGGCTATATAATTGACTGGGGACAGTGTAATAATGTGTGAACTTGCATTCTCATCAAACAAGCACTCACTTAGCCAAAATAATAATAATGTTTCTCATTAGGACACACACTGTATGAAGCGTCTCATACTGGAGAGCTTAGACTCCGGGTTGGTTTCTTGTAGAAGCCACGGCAGGTTTTCAGTAACATGCCCGTCGCGATCCGATTACAACATCCACAGCCCTGATTTCTGGCTCAGCTGTGGAATTTGATTGCTGACAACTTGAAACAGGGGCGGAAGAGGCGCACCCTGGACTGTTCATGGAGACTTATCAACAGCTGTCTATGCAGACTTGTATGCCTGTGTGGACAAGCAGAGTCACACGCTTATTTTAACAAGAGGGCCACGAGAATGACAGAAACGGCACGTCGACTTACTGGCGACTTATTTTAAACCGTTTAATAGGCTCTAACTTTAAAACTGGCCTGCATGTCTTCTGCCCAAGCAGCTGAGATGGCTGAGGCCTGGAAGAACTGTTTCGAGGAGGAGCTCATCTGCCCCATATGTCTGCATGTGTTTGTGGACCCCGTGCAGCTGCCATGTAAGCACAACTTCTGCCACAGCTGCATTAGCGAGGCCTGGGCCAAAGACGTGGGCATTCTGCGGTGCCCGGAGTGCAATCAGCCGTACAAACAGAAGCCCAGCCTCGACAAGAACATCAAGCTAATCAATATCGTGGAGAAGTTCAACGCCCTGAACACGGAGAAAGAACCGGCCGTACTGCAATGCATCTTGTGCAGACGGGGACCCGCGCTTCCTGCGCAGAAGGTTTGCCTGCGCTGCAACGCGCCCTGTTGCCAATCGCACATTCAAACACACCTTCAGCAACCTTCTTCAAATGCCGGGCATCTGCTGGTAGATGTTGAAGACGTGCGGGCCTGGAGCTGCCCGCAACATGATGAATACAGACTGTATCACTGCGAGACCGAGCAGGTGGCCGTGTGTCGTTACTGCTGCTTCTCCAGATGTGCAGTTGGCCATGGACATGGCGTCTGCGACGTGGAACTGCGTCAGAATGATATAAGGGTGAGTGGAAGTTATCTGTCTCTCTTCTGGTATGGGTATGGTTTGGCTTACATGCAGATATTTCAAAATGTTGGCTTGAGCTTTGAGTTCACGGAAGAGGAGCAGGTTTTCTGACCAAGTACCGACACACAAGCACTGCCAAGGCAAAACACTTTTCCCATTCTTCAGTTTTTCTGAGAAAAGAAATACTGTATTAAAGTAAGACGTAACAGTAGCTTTACCGAGAACACAAGGAACAACTTGGGAATGCACGGAACAGGACAACTGTCCATCGCAGGGCTTCATGCACACACTCATTCACACCTAGGGGCAATTTAGTGTAGCCAGTATACCTACCGGCAGGTTTTTTGAGAGGTAACTGAAAATAAAGAGAAAAAATGGTTGAGGATGTACTCTTCGGGAGGAAACCAGAGTACCAGGAAGAAACCTTTGCAGATACGGGTAGAGCATTCACAGAAACACCACAAAGGCAGTAACTCGAGTTGGGAAACCTGGAGCTGTGAGGCAGCAATGCTACCCACTACGTCACTGTGGCACCATGTCCAGTGATCTTTTATCCATTTTATAATAATAAAAGAAATTATAACGTAGTATGAAATTATGCATACTAAAACGCACAAGAGCTACCTAAGATTGTAGTGTCACACTTGAGGCACGGATATGTTTTAAAACCTAAAACCTTGATGACCGAATCACTCATAATCATTAGGGACCTTAAGCAGCAGCTGCAAATGGAACGGCTACGGCAACCGGAAGCGTAAAAATCACTTAGCAACCGTACACAAAACGGCGCAACACAGCATTCCATCATTTATTGAAATACAAAAAAAGTCATTTAAAAAAAGCAAGAGAATGATTGCTTTTGGCATTAAATAATAATCTATTGTCATAAGAAGAGTTTAGACTCTTGTATGATGCCAGTAAGTCTAAAAACCTAGATTTACAGTGTAAGCAATACAATACTTGCTCTTTATGCCTAAATGAATTTCGTGTCAGAAAATTAAAATGAGCTCAAGTTTAAAACATATCAACACAGATTAAAAGACTAATGTTACAATCATATACTGATGCAATTACATTGTTGTATACCATAAAACAACATTTTCTTGCCTAATCTGTCACGTTGTAATGACTACGGCAAACCAGTTATTCTCCCGTAGTAGACGGTTACAGTAGAACGTCATGAAGTAGCAGTTAAACTCGCGCATGCGCAATACAACATCAGAACGCAGTTACCATTCTATTCGCAGCTGTTTCTTAAAGTCCCTATTGTTGGCCTACTGTGAACCGTCCATACTTCCTTTTTGTTAGCTTGTCATCATGCTAACATCAAAAACAATTTAATGTTTCTATTTATGTCTCCAGTTACTACTTACTCTATACCATCAAGTACTAAATAATGGCTCATACAACCTGTATACTGCATGGACCCTCTTCTGCTATGGAGGTGTGTGCTAGTGTCTGCCACAAGTGTTAATAAATCTACATTAAACAGAAAAAAAGAAGCATGAGCAGCACTGTATATCTAACCCTTTTTGTTTCAGTGTTAAACAGTAAGGTATTAACTAGTGAATAAGCTACTGCTGACAAGCCAGTGTCCTAGGAAATGGTGCACCTATTTTAAATTGTGCCTTCAGTTGTCTAATCATATCGCTCTAATTAAAAAGTTAAGTCAGACTGAACGTAAAACTTTGCAGTGTTCCTTTATCCAGTCATGTGGCAGGGATGTAGTGGAGGAAAGTAGCTAAGAGATATAAAGATGTATGAGGGAGACTACATGGTGGTTCAGCAGCTGCTTTACAAAGAATAATGAGCTGTTGTGAGGTGAGCTGCTGCCGGACTTGGCAGAAGTGACCCCTGGATGCGTGGAGGAATGCTTTTCAGATGGGCAGTGTGTCATAGGTCCTAAGGCAGCCAAGACTCAGCAAATTGGGGTGGGGTGAGTTAGGGGGCCGAGCTTGTGCTATTCACAGCTGCTGTTGGACGACACACACATCCTTCTGTTCTCTCTTCAGCAACATCACACACACACACACACACACACACATACATACATACATACATACATATATGTGTATATATATATATATGTATATGTATGTATATGTGTATATGTGTACATGCATATGTATATATTATTATTATTATTATTATTATTATTATTATTGTGTGTATATATTATATAATGTGTGTGTGTATATGTGTATGTATCTATGTGTGGGGTTGTTAGGGGATAAGTGTGTGAGTTCCAGGCAGAGGCAGGAAGTTTGTCCCTATTTGTCCCCACAAGTGCGTTCTCATTCCTGTTAAGGATGACATCATACGAGAGCCCCTGGAGGAAGTGGGGTTTGTGTTGCTGAACCCTTGCCCTTGTCATATTTCTTTGTGCCCCTTCTTCTTGTTTTTCAGTTCTCCTTGTTTTCCACGTGGCTACAGTAGGAAGACTGCCAGGATAACAGGAAAGATTATTTAAAACCTAGTGGATGTTGTTGACTTTTTTTTTTTTTTTTTTTTTTTTTTTTTTTTTACTTTTAGGCATTTGAAAGACATAGTACTGTAAGACATAGCTCTGATGCAGGGTGGGGAGCCAGTTTGTCATAAATTTGATCATTTGTCAACTGAGCCATTATTGTATCTTAATAGGATTTCCAAAAGCTTGTGAAATATGATTTATGCTTCACAGAATTGTTTCAGTGGAACTAATGAAATCTGCAGACAAACAAGTCCAAACCATGTTGTACTTGTTTTGGTAGGTGCTATGTAGTATTGAATAGACTTCAAATACCTCAAAACTTAATCAGAGCAATTTTTGAAAGAGGTATCCATGATTTAAAAATGAAAGATAGCTCTGAGGTAAATGTATTACCTGGACATCTGATTATGTTTTTGTGGGTGTGGGAATGTAGAGCATGTTGCACTTCCTTGCATTTCCTTGGTCAGTTTGCTTAAGTGAATTTTGAACTTTAAACCTCACTGAAGATGTTTTGCAGGTATGTTCACAGCTCCTCGATAATGGTTAACATGACAATCACAATTATTTTGTTTAATATTCAGCCAATTTAGAAATACCTTTATTGTACTTTTAGTGCATGTTCTGAATTTTAAACCAACGTTTTGTATTATAGATAAGTATTTGGATCAAAATGAGACTGCTTCCTTCTGTCATGTTTAATATAAATAAATAAATACATCATCAGGCCCAAAGTAAATGGATGAATAGGCCACCACGGAAAGCATGTTAACAGATAAACATGAATCGAGGAAAACTGAAACCTGAGGTCACCATTACTGCAATTGATTATTTTTAATTAACTGACGACCTCAAAATCATCATCATGATTAAATACAACATACATGCTATGACCCACATTTGATCTGCTCACATCCGTAGTGAAATGCTACAAGATTCAGTGATGATATGCAGAAGATGTCTGGAACAAAGAATGGGAAAGTGGTATCATCATCTTGAGGTCTTCGTTGTGCCTAAGGGCAAGTGAGCCTTGATTTGGAAAGCAATAAGATTTCTTTTACCTTTCTACTCATTTCCTTAGAATGCAAGGCAAAATAGTACAAGCTCAAGTAAGAAAATAAGGATGATTCAAATGAGAAATGAGCATACACAAAAAGGAAGTCTGAATATGCAAGGTCATCAGCCATGCAAACTGTGGCCAATGGAAAATCAAGGTACATAAATATTTGTACATTGACAAAGTTATTGTTATTTTAGCTGTCTACCACAGTTTATAGGAGTTGACCAACTAACATAATCATAAGTCATTTTTAATATTTGGTTGCAAACCGTTTGTGTTTGATGACTGAAGTTTGGAACCAATAGACATCACCAGACGCTAGGTTTCTTCCCTGGTGACGCTCTGCCAGATGTTACTGCAGCTGTGTTCAGTTCCTGGGGCATTTGCCTTCAGCAAGTGAAATGCTTGATCAATTGGATTCAGGTGATTGACTTGCCATTACAGAATATTCCAGTTCTTTGCCTTAAAAAAGTCTTGGGTTGCTTTCGATGTATGCTTTAGGTCATTGTCCATCTGCACTGTGCCCAATGAATTTTGGGACATTTGGCTGAATCTGTGTAGACTTAAGAATTCATCCTGCTTTTTGTCAATCTGGACTTCCTGATTTTGAGGCTTACCAGTGGTTTTCATCTTGGGGTGTACTCTCTGTATTTACTCTGGTGAAATCTTCTATTGGTTGTTGACTTCGACACAGAAACACCTACCTCTGTTGTGAAGATTTTTTTCTTCATTAGGGAAAGAATTCTTCTGTCATCTTCCTCAGTTGTTTTCTGTGGTGTTCTGGGCCTTTTGGTGTTTCTGAGCTCACCAGTGCATTCTTTCTTTTTAAGAATTTACCAAATAGTTGGTTTGGCCACACCTAATGTTTTTGCTATCTCTCTGATTAGTTTGTTTTTATTTTTAAGCCTAATGATGGCTTGCTTCACTGGCAGTGACGGCTCTTTGGACATCATATTGAGTTAACCGCAGCAGATTCTTAATGCAAAAGCCACATTTAAAAATCAGCTCTAGATTTACTTGTAAGTCAAATAATGAGGGGCAATAACATACCTGGCCATTGGACAACTGAGCGCTCAATTGTCCAGTTACTTTTGGTCCCTTAAAAAGGGCGGACCAAATATAAAAACTGATTCGGATGTATATACCTCCAACATAAGCTAAAGGCTTGCATTTTTGAGCTAGCTTCTTATAGCATTTCAACTCATATACACTGCAGTAGACACCTAAAATATCGATAACTGTGTCAGTGTCCAAATATTTAGGGACCTGACTGAATATGTATGCATAACCTTCACTTACCATGCAAGTGAAGAAAGCTTAGATATTCATTGCTTAATCTACTCATTGCACATATCCTTTCTAATCTTATAATCATATCAATCAGTGCTAAATGCAATGCCATATTTTTAGCATGGCCTATATTTTCTGGTCTAATTCACGTGGTCAGTTCTTTTGCCTGATATCATGTCACCTTCATCTCAGTAGCCACATGTTGGTTCAGTTGATTCAATGTGATCTCATGGACAGGAACAACTTGATTGAAAATCCAATCAGTGATGATCTAGTAGAACGTTCCATTTCGATTCTCCTCTAAAAGCTTTTGTAAAGCAGTGAATACACAGCATGCCTGTCAGAGAATGTAGTCAGTTGAGCTCGCTGATCGATGGGATTCTTCCCACAGGCCTGCTGTGAAGAGGAAGAGTCTGAAATGTGTTGACCTTTCCTTTAATACAGCATTGGGCTCTGGACATGTTTTGAGCATGGAGTCATGGTTACTATTCATTAGAGAACAGTCATGAAGTATCTAATGTTTCATGTCCAGTAACTTCTCGTTATGAATGAATACAGTATACAGCATACATTTCAAAGTGTTCATTCCCACTGTAAACTCTCACTCCTTCTTCAGAACTTTTGCATTGTATTGATGCATGACCTTTTGTCTTTGCCTGCAATGTAAGTGGGCTGTTTTGAGTCACAGGGCACTCTCTGACAAATTGCAGAAATAAATCAACTCTCTCTCAGCATTTAGCTGTGAAATTCACAGGCACCCCTCACACACTCATAGCAACCAGATTATTCTGGTCTATGCCTGAATTCCTATGTACTTCAGCTTTTCAGCTTTAAGAGCTCAAAAACACTACAAAAAGCCTTTTCATTGCATCACTGCAATTAAAAAGCTTATATTTATCATAAAAAAACGGCTTTTACTGTTGGTTGTGTTAAATAGTCTTTAGATGTTACCTTCAGACCTGTGAACAAAAGGAGTGCATAGAGCACGTCTGCACATCTGTGAGGTTTTGAAATGGGAGAACGTGGGACAGATGGAAATACGGTATATGGATACACTCATCTCAACACTCACAGCCTATTCTAACTGTAAAATAATATTCAGACTTCTTTTCGAAACCCGCTGCTATGTATGGTAGCAGGGGAGCAGTAATTTGCCATACTTCCCGTCACAATCAGAGCGTATTTGTCATGTTCTGGGGTTTGGCCATTGTTGAACTCTTGATATACGATTTCCTGTGCTCACTTTAAGGTTATTGAGTAACCCGTTGACTAATTCTGATCCTGATACCACAGATGGCACAAGGCTTAGCTTGAGTTAAAGGACTACAGAGGTATAATTTACAGTCTTTTACTATTTAAACGTTAAAATAATCTTGATAAAATGCTGCCTCATTTTCTTAGAAATATTTTTGTGATTGTTTTGTTGAAAAGTTTCATGTAGATTTCAAACAAAAGCAGTCTTTCTTGGAGACTTGTGCTGAGGGTTTCAGAGGCTCAGTTGCTGGAGGTCCCAATAATGTGTGTTCGCTCACATTCTCACACTGCCTGGAAAAGCAGTGACCCTACAGCCAACACACACACACACACACACACACACACACACACACACACACACACAGAGGGCCTGAACACTCTGCACAACCAACAATATGTTACTGACACTGAGATGAGCACAAACAAAAGAAAGAAAGCACAAGACAACCATGCTTTCTTTCTTTTTCTTTCTTTCTTTCTTTCTTGCTTTCTCTCTCTCTCTCTCTCTCTCTCTCTCTCTCTCTCTCTCTCTCTCTCTCCATCTCATGCTGATTAATGTAAACATACATGAGCACAAGATTTGTTGTCATGACAGCTGCCTTCCCTTTTCTCGGCCATGGCTACCTATCGCATATATGGCGTATACCGTTATCAGATTAAAACTGAATTGGGACACCGTGTAGTATGTTGTAGATTCTGTGTGGTTTTTAGGTGCTGTGTTTTCTCCTTCAGTCATGCTGGCAAGAGTGAGGGAGAATGGAGGGGATTATAAAAGCCAGGCTTTGACATGCTTTGATTTGGCTGGGGGATGGGGAATGTTTGGGGGTTAGTGCCTTCTTCCAGATCCAATTTAAAACTCGTCCAGACACCTAATGATAAGGGGCAGAATCAGATGGGCAAATGTGTGTGCATGCTCAAAAACCAGAGTATTTTGGATTAATTAGTCTCATTGTTGGCAGCTTTTGTTTTCCTCATTTGCTTTAATATGGGTTGCTTGGATTGGTTGTCATAGAGATGCTGAAACAGGCAGCAGGATATTAGAGGTTGCTCTGTAGAGGTGACTGAAAATACTGTGTTTATGTTCAGTCAGGTCTGCAGGCCTTCTCTTGTGACCTGACCCTTGTAATTTCTGATTTCCATGCATGTTGTTCCCACTTAAAATTCTTCGCCATTAAAATGCCTTCAGAATTAATCATTTGTCCAGACTAAATATGCTGTTTACCTTATATGAAGCCTTTTGCACCTACTCTGTGTGTATATATATTGTATATATCTAAATATCAAATGACTGCCATATCATTTTTCATTATTAATAACATAGTTATCCAGTCTCTCTGTGGCACGGGAAATAAAGTGTTGGTCTTCTCACTGTCTTTCAGCACATGTTGATGAAGCAGCAGGATCGTATCGATGACCGAGTGCAGGACATCGAAGAGCTGTTGTACAAGCTGGAGTCAGACAAACGGCAGGTGGAGGTAATGATATAAAGTATATAGATACACCCACACACCATCTCTCATTCCTTTTCCTTTGTCCCATCACAGCTATTGCATCTCACGTTATACATTTCCTGTATGAAAAATGGTCTGTCGGTGGTAGGACTTATTGCCTTTTGGGATTTATTATGTTTACTTCTGTCCAGTTTGGGGAAAAATACCAATATGTACCTGCTGCTATTTTTAAGAGCTCGAATTATAATGAAGTTCTAATCCAAAGTACCAGTGCACAAAGGAGAGGTTTCACCAATATTGAATGTTCTCTGGGTTTAAACAAAGCCTTTAATCAATCAGTCTTTTTTCCTCACCAGATATCTAAAATTTGTTTAGTGCTGCAAATGTTCTAATAAAAATAGTCTTAGGCATATTGTGCATATGCAATAAACAGTCCTCTCTGAAGGCAAGACCAGTTCTGTTGGTTTTGCTATACACTGAAGACACTGGGTTCGAGATCAAAAGATGCATAAGAGATGATCAATCAGATTTTCAGATTTCATTGCCTGATATTTATGTCTAGATGTGCTATTTAAAAAAAAAAATAAATAAATAAAAAATCTTAGAATATGGCCACTTTCCTCCCTGATGAAGTCCTCTGATCTGTTGGCATTGTGTTTTGGGTCACTGTCTTGCTGCATGATTAAGTTCCTCCCAATTAGATTGAATGAATGAATTTCTCTGTAAAGTGGCAGACAAAATGTTTCTGTAGAATTTTGAATTCATTCTGCTGCTACCATCATGAATTACATCATCAATAAAGATTAGTGAGAATGTTCCAGAAGCAGCCATGCAAGCCCAAGCCATGACACCACCTCCACCGTGCTTGGCCCAGTGAGCTTGTATGTTTTGGATCATGAGCAGATCCTTTATTTCTCCACACTTTTCCATCACTTTGGTAGAGGTAGAACGTTTGTGGCTCAACTCTGTATTTCTTTGCGAATTCCAATCTGGCTTTCTGATTCTTGCTGCTGATGAGTGGTTTGCATCTTGTGGTATGGTCTCTATATGTCTGCTCTAAAAGTCTTCTTCAAATGGTGGATTGTGATACATTCACCCTTCCCTGTGGAGGTTGTTGGTGATGTCACTGACTGTTGTTTTTGGATTTTTCTTCAATGCTGTCACGTTTCTCTCTCTCTCATGTTTGTCATCGACTGCTGTTGTTTTCCTTGCCTGACCTGTACCATGTCTGGTTGTTCGTATACCAGTAGTGTACTAACATCCAGACATGGTGGTGGTCTTACTTTTTCAGGACATTCCACATTGACCTATCAGTCACATGTCCCAATATTTTGATCACTTGAAAAATGGGTGGGTTCAAACAAAATATGCCATGTTCTACATTTCTCTGGAATTCTTATTTATTGTATCATATTCATCTTTTGATCTGAAATCTAAATGTCTTCATTGTATAGCCAAAAAAAGGCCTTTCTGTTCCAGTACTTTTGTGTGTGTAAGCATGTTTACTGCTCTGTATAGATGTTTTTAGTGCTAATGAATGAGCCATAAAATAATTGATTGTAGACAAAATTTGTATTAAAAATAGGTTGCCTAAGGTTTGTTACAGCCTTTTGTATATGTTGTGTGCAGGATAAAGTGGATCAGTTGAAACAAGAGGTGCGCCTGCAATATCAGAAAATGCAACAGCTCCTGGAAGAGGACCTGGGGAAGGCTCTGAATGTGCTGGAGAAGTCACGATCGAAGTTCTGCCAGGAAAACTCCAGACAGGTCCTGCAGCTCAATGAGCGGCGCCAGGAGGCCAAGAAGATGCTCAGCTCTGTCCAGCTCTTATTTGACAAGGCAGAGAATATCAACTTCATGAAGGTGAGGCATGTTTCTTTCCTTCCCCTCAACCCCCACCTTCTTTTTGTTCTTTATCTGTCTCTCTTGCTTGCTCTGTGCTGTAAATCTCCCCTGCAGACGCCAACGCCCACACGCTCACATTCACTCACATAAATGCACAGTGTGAATGTGGCCATACCTGTGAGAAATACTTCAGCACAGTGTGTTTATCTGTGAGCATGGAAAAATCTGGAAGCTCAGATCTTTTGACAACGAGGCAGTAAGAAAACAGCTTACAGACTATTTTCCTTTAATGTTTCTTTCTGTTTCTTTCTATTTCCAGAACACAAAACCTGTAAAAGTCCTCCTGGATAGGTAAGACATTCACTAGATAATACATTTAAAAATGCCAAGAAATGTGTGGTTTTAAAACACGATGATAAATGTTTGAACGCTATCTCTTCCCAGATCTCAGACATCTATAGACAGTGCACTACCTCCCTACAATGCAGGTCACCTTAACTCTAAAGTCTTTCTCGCTGAGATTTCTAAAAAGGAGAAGAACCTACGCAAAATGCTGGAAGGTATATCGCTGCTGCAAGTCCACTTTTTTAGAAACCCCTTTGAGCTGTGAGTTCTGTTCTGATCTTGTATGTCCTGTGTCCAGCACCCTTCGCCGCTCCTGCGCACTTTTTCCAGAGTGTTCCTGTCTACCAATGCAGAGTGAGCAGCTCAGGATCAGAAAAGCGCAAGCACTCGACTGCATTTCCTGAGAGCAGCGCAAACTTCATGGAATCCTCGTCAGGTCCTGTGAACAAGCAGCAGTTCCTGGCTCCAAGTACCAGCGCCGATGAAGGGCCATCTGTGGCCTCCTGCAGCACTGCTCGGCACATTGTGAGCCTCAACAGCGGTGGCACAGAAGTGAGCGATGCTCAGCCTCTCCATCATTCCAGCTCAGTGTTCAGTCCCGCCCATTACCCTAACGCTGGCTCCACCCAGCAGGCAATGCTGCCACAATACAATGGCCGTAAGATTCTCATGTGTACAGTGGACAACTGCTACTGCTCCAGCATGCCCTCTGTGTCCGGACATCATGGCCACCCATCCTATCCACGCTCACCCTCTTTTGCCTGGGCGCAGGAGTTCTCGCACCCAATGCCCCCCCCAGCTCCCTCCATGTCCCAGCCAATGCAGAACATCTCAGTGCGTGGCAATTGGATTGGCACCTCACAGAGCCACAGGCACCCCGACTTCTACAGCCTCTATGGAGAACCTTCTACTAAACACTATGTCACCAGTTAACCATCCTTTTTCCATTCCTCCTTTCTTTCTCTTGCTTCTTTTCCTTTTGCTTTCTCTGTCTTTATTGTGTCTCAAGTACAACCACCATTGCATTGAAATGGCACTTTGTCTCATTTTCTATTAGTTGAGGTAAGCCCTGTAGCCCTCCCAACCAAATATCTTCCTTCTCAAGTCTATAAAATCCCTGTCTGCCACTGTGCAGTCTTTTTTTAAAAAGGGAATCTGTGGCTGTGCTTTTAAAATTGAAAACATGCTTGGGATAACTGCAGATGCTGCTGACCCAGAGCAAATGATGTTAGACTTTGCACAGGGCCAGCTTCACGCCTTTCCTCTGCCCGATCTTCCAGCCTTTGGGGTGTCTGTGGAGGAGGAGGAGGTATCTTTATATCATAAATTTGGTCTGTTATACACTATGTAACTGGGGGAAACAACTCATTTAATGCATCTATATGATGCCTAAACTTCATTTTATTTCTGTTAACAGAAATGGTTGGTAGGAAAAAAGGGTAGCTGGTTATTATAGGAAATATGGGTAAAAAGATTAAGAATGCAGTTGTCTTCATTACTCACTTCAACTACACCATGACTGTCTAAACCATGTGTAACGTAGGGCGAGCTGGGATTGAGTTCTTATGTAAATGCCTAAAAGGCAACAGGATCTAGAATCATGTTTACAATTACATATTAGTATTTTTTATGATTTGACTGGTGGTAGAAAGATGTGTCTTAATTCTGTTTAGGAAGAATCACCCCGAAGGAATCAAACTCAAATACCGGTTATAATCCTGGACGGCTCCAGGAGCACCTCTCACATATTCTGTGTCTTTCCTGGACTTCTCTGAAACAAGAAATATAAATCTTTCCTCTGCTTTCTGTTGGGTATGGTAACTTCCTGAATCAAAGCACATGAAAGGCATGTTCAATGACGATCAGCAAACACACTCAATATTTAATCTTAGATCACTTATATAGATGTGGTATCCTGCCTCTTTAAAAAATTTTGTCAGCTCCAGTGGAACCCAGTGGGTTTGTGTGATCACTGCACAGTTGCTGATTGTCAGGAACATGCTGAAAATCTCTTGACTTCCTGTTTGGGACTTTGAGCAGTCCAAAAAGATTTTTCCATGAACTCCAAGGGTCTATGCTGAGCCTGAATAGAAAACAGTTATTGACATTTTTTCCACATATTTTTTACAAGAAAACAATGGACTACTGAACCTCTATAATTTGCTTCATTGTGCTTCAAAAGAGTATTAAATGTTGGTTTTAAAACACATGCAGTGCAGTCTCTTTTTTTGTACATATTTTGCGCAACACATGTGTGGCTCTAATCTAAAAAATTAAACAGCAGTTAATGGAGCCAGATTTGTGTGGTTTTCATGGGTTTGATTTCAAAACTCAGAAATGAATACAATTTTTAGCTCGGATCTAATGATGGAACAGATAAGTACAGCTCCATCTGTAAATGAGTTTTGTGGGTTTTAAAGTATTACATTTGGGTAACAGCAATTTTGGCTCGGTGTGGTTCCGTTCGCTAAATATAAAAATAAAATTATTAATAAAATAAGCTCCCTGGGCAAAAGACAGTTAATGTGTCATATGAATTATCATCAACATAATACACTCCAGGATTGGCACCCTGTCTAAAGTGTCCCCCGCCTTGTGCCTGATGCTCCCTGGGATAGGCTCCAGGTTCCCCACGACCCTGAAGGATAAGCGGTATAGAGGATGGATGGATGAATAATATAAGCCACTCGCTTTAATAACGGCTGCAATATTATCTGGTAAGGACGCCATTAGTGTCTTGAGATCCTGTGGGTTCCTGTGCATTTTATCCCACTCTTCTACAGATTGGGTTCACAAATCAGCTAGACATCATGGGTACCTATTTTAATGTTTAAAATGCACAAATTTTCTATTATCCCATCATGCTCATTGAACAAGTCACACGCAGATTTGGCCCTGTGCCTCATACAGTTATCATCCTGGACGTGGGAGTGTCAATGTTTTTCTGCTTGGACATGAAGCACAAAATGCAGCCTCAGAGTCTGGCCAACAAACTGACCCTCTGCTTTTATGTTAAAGTTGCATTCATCCAGATGCTCAACCTATTGACATTGTACAAAAAGTCACAGCTGTTGGTGGATGTGACAAATTTTTTGTTGTGGGAGCTCAAATACTCAATGATACTGCAGTGACTACTGATTGTTTTGTTAACAGTCCTATAACACTGTATTCTATCTACCTTGAGAAAGCTTTTTCAGTATATTGTCTTTATCAGTCTAACTGCACTTTAGAGTCAATATAGACTCACTTTAATCTTGAGGTATCTCATTGACTACAACACATTACTTTCTGTGCTCAGAGATATTCATAGATCTACTTATATGAACTCTTTTTGAATAGACAATGAAATGTTTCTTGGCTAAAAGAGGAATCGTCTCATGCAGTCGCTGAATTCTGCATTTTAAAGACAATGGGTTGTCTATACAAGACACAAGATAAAATTATAAACCACAAATCATACTGTCAATTGGTGATCTCTCCAAAGCCTTGATTCATTACAACAGGATGGGGGGGGGTTATGTTTGAGAAACAGTTAATCATTTGCCAGACAGTTTAATGATTTGTTTATGGCTTTGAGAATATGTAGTTACTGTTTGTTAAGCTTTATGAGGTGTGACTGGAATATCTGGCCTTCCTA
>JANDJT010000169.1:22418319-22429561 GCA_024331685.1 Stegophilus panzeri | reverse complement strand
ATAAAACTACACAGCTCTTGCTTGACTTGACATCATGCCTACAACATACTTGGTGCCAGTGGAAACGCCCTAAAACCACACCAGAATAACGGCGATGGGTCATCTCAAATCACACAGACCTGTTCTAGCTCTCCTGTGCTGTGAATTTTGGAAGTGGTGATGATGGTTACAGGTTGCCAGGTTGATACGTCACATCATGGAACACAGCCCTGTTACAGCATGGTGGAATTTTGAGGGTGGGAGAGAGGCAGCACTAGGAGGATGGAGAAGGGAGGAGAAAGGGAAAGTCATCAGTCTCCAAGAGAAGCTCATCATTTATTTATGGAGTGTAACGTTCCTGCCCTTCTCCTCCCACTGCCCTTCGCAACTGCACTCATTACACACACACACACACACACACACACACACACACACACACAGCACCGCCAACACATTTTGACCAATTACAGATCTGAACAAAATTCATCTTCTCTTTTCTTTTTGTCTCCTCTCTGCTTGATGTGGGTGGACACGCCATATGCTCTAAGTATTCCACAATGGGTTTGTTTTTCAGAGCTCCACTGTCCCATGATGCTAATCATGCTGGCTGCTCAAGCAGACCAACTACAGCCCGTGGGAGGACTCTGGCCACCAGAAGGATTGATTGCAAAACACAGCCAAGGCTCCTCTTTGCATGTGATCACTGGTCATATTTCACAAGGCCCGGAGAGAACAGATAATGTCCGTTAAGACCTCTCCTACCCTGAATCCAGATGAAACTATATAAATTGTTCCCTTTTCCTTTTTTCCTTTCCAAGTTTGGGTGTAGATAAAGCTAGAGGAAGAGAGAGAAAGATAAATGTGTAGATGTATTGGTAGAACAGCTGCAGGGCCTTTTGCCCTGTTTCTGCCATCACAGGCAGTGCACTGTAGCCCAAATTTACACAATAAGCAAGTCCTCCTTCAGTGTTCTAGTCCTGCTCTGGGCTGGATGAAGCGTCGTATGTGACGGCTGATCAGATTAAAGAGAATTTTCTATGAGCTCTCCCCTCCTTTAACATGCATTATTAAACCATGTCTGCAACTGTATGCAACCTTCTTTTCCGACTCAGATAGCTGTTTGGGGGAGGGCTATTGTTTTTTTAATGGAAGCTCTCTGAAAGGATGGATTGTTTTAAGCATGCTATACGGTAGTTCAAGAGCTGTTGGTTATCTGATGGATCTGTGTGTGATTGGAAGTCGACAGGCTGTGGTGTATATGGTGTAGGCTGACATTGTTGCCTTCCTTTTCTTTGCCATTGAGTATTCACACAATGCATGTGCTAGACAGGGACATCAATACATTATCATTATTTGTATCATTAGATTTGTGAAATTTTTTTAATGATTTTGCATTTCTCTCTGGGGAATCCAGAAAGACCAGTTTCATTTTATACGCATTCCACCACCACTGCCTCATGTTCCCTCTGACCGATCTTCTTCTTCTTTTTTTTCTTTTCTTTTTTTTTTTTAAACATTTCTGCTAAAATATGACCTAAAACTACATCAGATTTTCACACAGCTTGTAAAAGTAGACAAAGAGAACGCAATTAAACAAATGAGACAATAATATTATACGTGGTCATTTATTTTCTGAGGAAAATGTTCCAATATTACATATCTGTGAGTGGCAAAAGTATGTGAACCTCTAGGATTAGCAGTTAATTTGAAGGTGAAATTAGAGTCAGGTGAATACAATCAGTGGGATGACAATCAGGTGAGAGTGAGTGCCCTGTTTTATTTATAGAACAGGGATCTCTCAGAGTCTGATCTTCACAACACATGTTTATGGAAGTGTCTCATGGCACGAACAAAGGAGAATTTCTGAGGACCTCAGAAAAAGAGTTGTTGCTCATCAGGAAAAGGTTACAAAACCATCTCTAAAGAGTTTGGTTCTCTTTATCTACTTTTAGGACTTGTATGAAAATCTGATGATGATTTAGGTCATATTTATGCAGATTCGAAAGGGTTCACAAACTTTCAAGCACCACTGTAGTTCAGGGACCCTCTTTGTTGATTAATATGACTGAATTTGAAGTATACCAGTCATGTATAATAAAATGAGTAAGTAGCAAAAGATACCTGCTATTTCCATTTCTAGCACTCTCCACTTTAACCCCTAAAGTCTTTGCCTATTAATTAGTTATTCAGTAAGTTGTAAATTACTTAAGTTGTAAATGTAGTTACAATATTGAAGTCAGAACTTGTCAACTGGTCCTGTGAATTTAAATGGACAAAAACAATCTTTTAATGCTTTCTACAGCAAAGTAAAGTATAAATCCCCAGAAAGGTTCGCCAGGAATCAGCCTGACGCAGAGATGGCCAAAGGCACTGGCTTCTTACAGCTTCTTACAACCAAACACGAGTGCTGTGCTACTAGCATGCTGGCTAATGCCTTCTTTTTCTCCTGTCTCTTCTTACTCTCTTCATCCTCACTGCCTCAGTGTGACTAACCAAAGAGGAAAAGGAAACATTTGCGAACACACCCACCCATCCCAATTCCAACATGTTGTCAGCCCATTACACGCCCAATAATATATTTACCATGTAGAATTATCATTTTTGCCATCCAGCACAATATGACTCCAGTCCCTAAATCCAGGCAGGATAATCCAAAATCCCTCTTAAGCCCTTGAGATAGGAAGCTGCAGGGGCATGTGGGTAATTTCTTGGACATGGGAGCTGTGTTCCAGAGTTCTAAGAAAACAGGGTGGTAATAGTGGGACAGTCAAATTAGAGTTCATAACCCCTGTGATGGTTTCAAGTCCTTTATAAGCAGATGTCATATTTCTGATTAACCTGTACTACTACAAAAATAGTTATAATGAGCAGTCTTGCATCTTCTGCAGTGGTAAAGCTCATAGATAACGTTGCACATTGGTTTCAAAGGTGGAGAATCGTTATACTAAATTCCCCGAGCTCTACGTTAATAATTTTGGAGGGCGGTGGGAAGGGCTCGGGTAACAAATAGGGCAGCCAGAGCAGCAGTTTTCCCCCATTCTCTAGTTGATCATTACAGGAATATGAAACCAGCAGTTCTCTGCAATATTTGGAGGCCTGACTCATCCCACACTCTGTATGTGTCTTTGATTAGTCTGGGGCTTTTGGAAACAGAAGTGTGATGTGACATAGTGTGGAGCGGGTGAATGTGTAGAGCTCAGAGGCAGCTAATACAAACAGCAGCTGCACAACAGCTGAGAGGCTGTCTCCCAGCAGAGCAGCAGTGGTAAAACACACCTTCATTGGGGCCCCTGAGCCGGGGCATGTGCACACACACAGCTGTCATAGAAACACAGCTGTCAAATGCAGCTTGCTGCGCCCCGTGAACATGCATATCAAATACACAACAACATAGTGACGCACTGACAAGTTGACACCAAAGCATACTCTCATACACACACAAACCGGATGTGATTCATTTTGCATTAAGTTGACCTCAGAAAGATTTAAATAAATAAATAAATAAAATCTTTTACTATATTGATATAATAAAACATCACATGACAGAAATAAACATAGATTCAGTATTGTGATGCATGTGTAGGTTTTACTGTAACCTTTTCCAGGTAGGCTTACCTTCACTGTGTTTCCCGGATACATCATCATGACTCCAGGTCAGAAAGATGAACACTAACACTGGTTTACTGCTCATTTAGTGTAGTCACTCAAACACCAAAAGCAATTATTCAGATTTTATCCCGTGCTAAATCTGTATACAAGAGGAAATAATGAACTTATTCACATAGATGAATCAGAACAAGATGTACAGATTTATTATGTGGTCATATACTGAGAACTGA
This sequence comes from Stegophilus panzeri, assembly GCA_024331685.1. Classification (NCBI taxonomy): domain Eukaryota; kingdom Metazoa; phylum Chordata; class Actinopteri; order Siluriformes; family Trichomycteridae; genus Stegophilus; species Stegophilus panzeri. The sequence goes on along the minus strand of JANDJT010000169.1, from coordinate 22,425,743 downwards.
GTATGAGTCTCAGTAGGCTAATTATCTTTCCTGTTCCCTGATGTTTGACTCTGCAAAGTCGGCATATTTTTCCATGGCTACACAAACTTTATCTCAATTCCTTGATCAGGCTTTGTCACAACCCGACAAATGATGAAGAAAGCATTAGCAGTTGCCATACTAATGACTTTTATTTTCATATATTATAATATATACACACATACATACCATCTACCTATCAGTATGTATGCCATATCTATCTATCTCTCTCATTATATAGATATATATATATATATGAATGAGAGAGAGAGAGAGAGAGAGAGAGATCTGTCTATCTCTCTCTCTCTCTGACAGAGTTCAAGGTGTTGACTTGGCCTCCAAATTCCCCAGATCTCAATCCAATCAGGCATCTGTGGGATGTGCTGTACAAACAAGTCCGATCCATGGAGGCCCCACCTCTCAACTTACAGGATTTCCAGTAACTTCAAGAGGTTTCCATAGTAACATAAGTTACCTTACCACACCAAGACAGGCCTCTTTTCACTTACTGGATCAGAGAGTACACTATATTATATGGCCAAAAGTATGTAGGCCTTCCCCAGGCTGTTGCCACAAAGTTGGAAGCACACAATTATATAGGCTGTCTCTGTATACTGTAGTATTACAATTTTCCTTCACTGGAACTAAGAGGCCCAAACCTGTTCCAGCATGACAATGCCCATGTGCACAAAGCGAGCGACCTGAAGACATGGTTTTGCTAAGGCTGGAGTGGAAGAACTCGGGTGGTCTACACAGAGCCCTGACCGCAACCCAACCGAACATCTTTGCAATGAACTGGAACTCTGACTGCACCCCAGACCTTCTCATCCTACAGTAGTGTCTGACCTCACTAATACTATTGTAGCTGAACATGCACTAATCCACGCTCCATAATCTAATGGAAAACCTTTCCAGAAGAGTAGAGGTTATTATGACCACAAAGGAGGACTAAATCAGGAATAGGATGTTCAATAAGCACAATGGGTATGACTGTCAGGTGTCCACAAATTTTTGGCCATAGCATATTTTGGGGTGAAAAAAGATAAAACTGGTGATCTAAAAATAAAAAACTATTGTTTTGGCACAATAAAAATTTATTGAAATCTGAATTATGTAATGAATTGTTGAAATGTTTTTATTTGAATTATGTAAAATGAAAAAAAGTAGTAAATGGTATTGCTTCAGTTCAGGCTGAACCAACCAAATGGGGAAAAAAAAAAAAAAAGAAGTTGAACTGAGTGTCTGCTAATAACTCGGCTATGTGAGATGCTCGTCTTTAGAGTAGGTAAATGGTTTTTTCATGTCAGGCCTGCCTTACATCTAGCATGTGGGTTGCATTCAATTTTAACAGCCTCCCACACTTTCCTAAAACTAATGCAAGCCCACATTTGGTACGATACAAGGTCTAACACAAAAAGAAATAAAGCTTACATTCGCATTCTCGACTATGCAAAACAAATACATATTTACAGAGAAATATTATACAGAGTGAAGGACGACAATGATACATCACCCTCTTTACAGTGATAGCCTTTATTTATTTATTTATTTATTTATTTATTTAAAAAACAAAACAAACAAAAAAAAAAACCTCAATGCCTAAGTCATGGTTTGTTGGTATTTCAATATGTTTATTATGCTGACATGACTTGGTCTTACATTTACATTTATTCATTTAGCAGACGCTTTTATCCAAAGCGACTTACAAATGAGAAATGAGGTCTTCTAGAAAGTGTTTCATAAAATGTTCTGTAAAATCATCAGCAATCATTACAATAGCTTTTCATTACAATTGTTTACAAAAGGAGTATTTGAAAGAATAAAGGAAAACAATGTACAGTAACGTACAGTAACAGAATAAATGTATGTACCATCATAAACCTTTATCATGTTCTGATGTACTGAGGAATGTAATGTTAAAATACACAAAGTAAAACAATCACAAATCCCCTGCCCAAAAAACAACAACAACAAAAAAAAAAAACCCACGTCAATTCTTCCCTTTACACACACACACACACACACACACACACACTTCTCCACTGCCACAACCAGATGCTTAAGCCTACTAAACCTGTTACAAGGGCACCTGTCAGTTTCATTCATGTCCTGTCCTTAGTGAAAGCCGACTGTCCTTCCCACTCTCTGGCTTATGCTAATGCTCGTCCATCATTAACCAAATTAAAATCGTGTTGTTTTTAAAAAAAACAAAACAAAAAAAAAAACACAATGGTACAAGTCAGCAAAATGCTCTTTGGAAGTCAACACAACAAAGAAGCCTTAAAACAGAAATAAACAGGAAATAATTTAAAGAGCTAACAAACGTCTAAAAGGACTAACGTGTATGACTAAAAAACAGTGTATGGATAAACAAGTGTGTGTGTGTGTGTGTGTGTGTGTGTGTGTGTGTGTGTGTGTGTGCGCGTGCGTGCGCACGCGCCCACTGACAGGGCAAATAAGTATGTATGCCAAATAATCCCTTTGACATTACATCAGAAACGATCCTGGACTCTATAAAGCTAGTTTTCACTCATTCTATGTGCACACATACGTGCACACACATGCACATACATTTTTGATAGCTCATAGCACATCATCAATCCGCAATACATGAAGTAACAAGCCTCTGCTCAGATAGCGCATACAGTGTCTAGGAAAAGAGGAGGATTTCAGCTTAAAGCAATGATGAGCTTGTCAAGACCTTACGCTTGGAGTGTTCGGCTTTAATAGCTGCAGTGTTTGGTTAGATGTAGTGGCTCATTTTAGGTTCACTGGTTACTCTTTAGACTGAACAGTAGATTAGTGACCATAGATTAGATGATCCAGGAGGACAGCGACACAGAACTTGTAGTGCAATGGTGGTGGATGTTTAATAGCATTAATAGGAGCTTTTCAGGTCTTGTCCAAGGCATCCTCAGATACGGTCAATACAAAGATCATTCTTCTACAACCTAGTCCAGCTGGTGAAGATTCCACATAGTCCACAGTGTTTGCTTTTTCACGCAGTGTCTGGATTGCTTAAAAAATGTAAGAACACTTCTATTTCTTCTTTGCCGTAACATTCTTGCACACCCAGTTCATGCCATCCTAAACAAACCAAATTGTGCAGAAACAATCACGCACATTTTTTTTTTTTTTTTAAGTACTGGTTTCTACAGTATGAAAAGAGGAATGCTTATGCACAAAATATAGACTTTTTTTTTTTTTTGGTACCTGGACTCCTTCGCCTGTAAGAGCAGAGCAGGATTGGATCTGCCACACACGATCTCTAATGGTGTGCAGGTTCAGACCCTCTGCAATCTCTGAAGCCGGAGCAGCAGTGAGCAAGTCTTGCTTATTTGCAAAGATAAGGACAGGGACACCACTAAGTTTCTCCTCATCCAGCAACTCGGCTAGCTCCTGTACAAAAAATAAATAAATAAATAAATAAAATACCCACCAAAACACACATTAACTGTTTGTTTTTATTACCTGCTGTCTTTCTGCGCAACGAAATCTTTCCTATTAGGAATTCCATTTTTAATAAAATGCAAACAGTTTATCCTCCAGACATACATGCTGTGATTTTCTCATCCATACCACCCCACAACACACCACCACTGTTTTAAGAAGTGAAATCATAGCAGAGTTTTATCTTCAACTGAATATTTGTGCAGACACCTGATTTCTCCCCCTCCCCCACCCCACACACACACTAATATGCTCACCTGTCCTGTTTCTTCAAACCTCTTCCGATCTGCACTGTCTATGACATAAATCTAAAACAGACAAGTTCTATTAAGAAAGTGTTCACAAGCATGAAGCAGTGACAAGCAGAGACATGATAAACTTTAGTTGAGCGTATTAAAAATTCATAAACCACATTCATCAGTTACATGCTGCAAAAACAAACTAAAAAGTCACAAACTGGCGCTGTAACCCCCAATGACTAAGAACATCGTCAGTTAAGACCGCACTGAAAACACTTACAAGCACATCAGTGTTTTCAAAGTAGTTTCTCCAGTATGGTCTGATCTTTCTCTGGCCTCCAATGTCCCATACATTTAGCTTGAAACCCTGGGATTGCACACTCTTAATGTTGAAGCCCTGGTGGGGAAAGAATAAATAAATAAATAAATAAATAAATAAATAAATAAATAAATAAATAAATAAATAAAAGAAGAGAAACATGTAGATTTCCTTAAAAGGAAATGTTATTCCATACAGCAGGAGAAATGAAAAGGAGGCACATGATATTGTTTTCCTTGCATACATACTACAAATAAAATCATTAAACCCCCCACATTATGTATAAAAGCATTCAGTGTGCCTCATTTATATAAAGCTAGATGTGAGCGGATTTATTCATAAGTCATTTACGTGAGCATTTCCACAAGAAGTGTGTTATTCATGAAAATCCGGCAATTTCGGAAAGACATTTGTATCCTATTCGTGCTCCCCCCCGTGTGGAAATTTACGCATAAAATGACCAACTAAAATAAACCTTGACTGATTGGCTTCAAATCGTATAAATCTTGATGAGTTACTGCACTTTTATTTACAGATTACATTGTGAAGTTTAAAATAGCTTATATTTCAATTACACACAAAGGTTTAATGAGCATTTTGTGAAACCCAGTCATTTCATATTAACTTCACATTAACTAAAAAAAATTAATAAATATAAATCTATAAAAAGGACAAATAAGACCAAGTACATACATACAAAATAAGTACACCCCATGGAAATTGTTGGCATTTTTGACATATTTTGACAAGCAAACATTTGATCCACTTTGAAACAGTGTCTACTAATAAAGGTGATGCATTATATCGAACGACATAAAATTGACATTTTGTAGTAATTTTCATAATTTAAATAAACAAAAGACAGATCAGTCACTTGGAAGAAGTAAGTACACCCCTATATTTATCACGCTTTCAAATCCATAAAATTAGAATGAGGTGTTGAAGATTGGGCGCCAGTGATTAGAACCTGCTTGGTGACTGCAGGTGGAACTTGTCTTATTTATTCCCCTCTCATATCTAGTGTCTGGTGTTCCGTTTGTTACTGAGGTGTGTGGTGTCATCATGCCAAGATCTAAAGAGTTCTGTAAGGCCTTCAGAAAAAAGGTTGTGGATGCCTACGAGTCTGGCAAGGGATTTAAAAAGATCTCCAAATTATTTGAAATTCATCATTCCACTGTAAGGAAAATCATCTACAAATGGAGCAGATTTCAAACGACTGCCAATTTATCCAGGACTGGCCGTCCCAGCAAATTCAGCCTAAGAACAGACCGTCTGATGCATAAAGAAGTCTCCAAGAACCCCAAAATTTTATCACAGGATCTACTAGTAAGTCTTGCAACTATTGATGTCAAAGTGCATGCTTCTACAATCAGAATGAGATTGCACAAATTTGACCTGCATGGGAAGGGTGCCATGAAAAAACCTTTGCAAGATTACAGTTTGCCAATGAGCATATAGGCAAAGACCAGGCCTTTTGGAATAATGTGCTCTGGACAGAATGAAAGATAGAGTTGTTTGGCCACAGCAACAGCAGACATGTTTGGCACAGACCAAAGACAACTTTTCAGGAGAAGCACCTCATACCAACTGTAAAGCACGGTGGTGGAAATGTTATGGTTTGGGATTACTTCACTACCTCAGGGACCGGACAGCTTGCATTCATTGATTCAACTATGAATTCTGAATCATATCAAAGAGTGCTTGAAGATAATGTAAGGCCATCTGTCCAAAAGTTGAAGTTGAACCAGAAGTGGACCTTTCAACAGGATAATGATCCTAAGCACACTAGCAAATCCACTAAGGAACGGCTCAAAAAGAAGAAATGGAGGGTTATGGAATGGCCTAGTCAAAGCACTGATTTGAATCCCATTTAAATGTTGTGGGTGGATTTGAAATGGGCAGAACATGCAAGAAAACCCTTAAACATTTTGCAACTGAAAGAATATTGCATGGAAGAGTGGTCAAAAATTCCAGCAATCAGATGTCAGAGACTGGTGGGCAATTATGCAAAAAAAATTTTTTACAATAAGTTATTCCTGCTAAAAGGGGCAATACTAGCTTCTGAGGTTAATGCACTTACTTTTTCCTGAGAATAATATCACATCTATTGATATTTCTGTTGAATAAATGATTGAAAAAAGCTAATTTTCCTTGTGGTTTTGTTAATTAATAGACTTTATTAATAGACACTGTTTCAAAGATGATGAAATGTTTGCTTGTCTAAATATGTCAAAAAAGTCAACAATTTCCATGGGGTGTACTTATTTTTTCACATGACTAATTGAATTAACAATGCTGTATAAAAGGAGGGCGGGTTCAAGCGATGTAAGTCGGTTCCGTTTTCCAATGACATCTACCTTTTAATGATGTGCAACACTTTATTAGAGCCAGCACTAAGTGACGATAATTCTGGTATGTCTCATCTGGCTGCAGTGTGCTGTATGCTCCCTAGTCTGTCATCAAGCTTCCTACGACACTTCCTGTTTCTCCAATATGCAATAGGGGAGAGTGCACTGGCACATTCTGGCCAACAGTCACCAAGACACTATGCTTTGGGAAAAAAAAAAAAAATGATGTGTTGCCTTGTCCACAATCACTTGGGTATAGCAGATACAGTGCCCTCCAATAATATTGGCACCCTTGGTAAATATGAGCAAAGAAGGCTGTTTAAAATTGTCTATTGTTTAACTTTTTGATATTTTGTTAAACAAAATTAAAAATCACAAAAATACTCTGCTCTCATTGATAAACAATTGCAAATAACACAGGTTTATAAAAAAAAAAAGTTTGTTAAATATACAATACTGTGCAAAAAAAAATGTAGGCATCCTATTTTTTTTTGTACAAACTGTTATAGATTTTTTTTAGTTTATAACTTCTACATTATCGAGTCAGTACAAAAAACATTTTAGATTCCCAAACATTAGTTTTCTAGCATAAAATTAAATGTTACAGAAAAATGTTTGTATGTCATAAAAGAAAGCAGCATATTACATAAGTGCAACTTCCAAATAAAACTGCACAAATTGTACCAGAGGCTACTATTTTTATTTTTTTGTCACACCAAATATTGACTTTGTTTCATTTACTACTGTTTACTGTATTTATTTTTTATTTAATGTAGAAACATTTAATTTCATTATTCTGAAGGCAGCTTTGGTCTACAGCATTGGCAACCCTATGAATTCATATGAGAAAAATATATATGAAGTATATTCCCATTGATATTTACATTTTTTAGTACACCTGGGTGACTAGGAACAGGAAACTGTTCAACCATGACTTCCTGTTTCACAGGGGTATAAATATGAAGTAGCAATGGGCCAAATTCCCTTAGTCATTCATAACAATGGGTAAGACCAAGGAATATAGCTGTGATGTGCAGCAAAAGGTTGTTG
>JANDJT010000169.1:22406627-22417792 GCA_024331685.1 Stegophilus panzeri | reverse complement strand
AGAGGACCTGGACATTTTGTTAGGATACATGGCATCATGGACTCTGTCAAATATAAACAGATATTAAATGAAAACCTCACTGCCTCTGCCAGAAAGCTTAAAATGGGCCATGGTTGGATCTTTCAGCAAGACAATGATCCAAAACATACATCAAAATCAACATGAAAATGTTTTACTGACCACAAAATCAAGCTCCTGCCATGTTTTGTTTGCAGTTGTTTGATATCCATGAGAGCAGTGTGTTTTTGTGATTTTTTTAACAAAAGATCAAAAGGTTAAACAATAAAAGAATTTTTTCACAGCATTCTTTGCTCATATTTACCAAGGGTGCCAATATTAGTGGAGGGCACTGTGCATATATTTTTTCCCTCCATTTTCAAGTCAAACCAATTTCTTTTAACATCATTAATTTTACATCTAATTCACCCATTCTGTAATTTGGCTCCATATTTTGGCCTTTTCAAGGGGTTGACACACTGCTAAATTATTATTTTTTTTATTTATAGACACGAGACAAAACTTTCACTTCTAACGCTAGAAAATCTTTTTTTGTCATTTACTCGTCATTTCAGCTGTGTAAGCTGTGCCATTTATGGAGTTTTGTAGGCATCACCAAATGCTATGCATTTGATGAATTTTTTTGTTTGATTTGGCTTACACAAACATTTACACAAAAATATGAGGACCAATGTCACAAATTTAATTTAATGAATGTAACCTTTATCGGTGTGCAGTGAAATATAAACTTAACATTTACTACTAAACATTTTTGTGGTTGCCCTACTCAAACACACCTGATTTATGATTAATTTAATTACCAAACCAGAACAGGAAAAACACTATGTATTTACTTGTGCATTGTACCCTAGTTAAATCCTATACCTGTGTAGGAGTGATGTGACTGATGTCCTCAGAAGCCAGCTGCTTGAGTAGTGTTGTCTTTCCTCCATTATCGAGTCCCAGGAGCAAAATGCGCACCTCCTGGTCTGGAGCACTCTTCAGCTTTCGGAGAATTGATAATAAACCCTGAAGTACAAAAATACTATCAAAACCCTGTCCAGAAGAAACCTGACAGATTTCATAAAGGAAACAAAATGGACAGACTTACAGACAAATGCAGGATACACATTTAATTTAAGAAATGTAAATAATACAGACTGATCTTTCCAGTAGTCAAGACTGTCTTATATAAAGTCCCCTCTGAAAGTACTGGAACAGCAAAGCCAGTTCTATTGTTTTCGCTATACAATGAACACATTTGGGTTTAAGATCAAAAGATGAATATGAGATGATAGATCAGCATTCATTTCCTGAAAATTAAATTTCCTTAAATTCTGGTCTATCGCTTCATATAATTTTTAAAATTTTTTTTTTTTTTATCTCAAACCCAGATGTCTTCAATGTATAGCGAAAACAACAGAATTGGTCTTGTTGTTCCAATACTTTCTGAGATTACTCCAGTCAGAAGAATAAAAGTGAAAGGAAAAAAAAATCCAACATATTTTACCCCTTGCTTATAAGCACAATTAATTCACAGCTCATCAGGAACAAACGATTTGTATAATTTGATGATGAAAACAAGTGTGAAGAGGCCATTAAAGCAATATGTCCAGTACAGGATTTGTTCTAATGTCCATGTGGACAGTATTTTCCAGTCACATAACCTTTCTCAGAAAGTTTTGCTCATGAACAAAGGAAAATGAAAAACACTGAGTAGGCGTTCAGCAAAATCACCAGACTGAGCCATGGTCACACTTCTGACCTCTTACCAGCTGAGAAAATGATCCCTGAAATCTTCCCAACACACTTCACAGCAGACACTAATCTCAAAACCAGTTAAATGTTACTTAATTAATAATAATAATAATAATAATAATAATAATAATAATAGTTTTTAACGTAGTCCGAAACACTGCTAACATCTACAAGAGTCTATAAGAAATATATTTGAATGTTTTCCTGAAATTTACTTCAGCGTCTGCTGGGATTTAGATGAGCTCTTGGCATTCTGACTACTAGTTAAGTCTGACTAGTTACTCGCTAGTTTTAGCTTTTTACCAGCAGATTAAAATCAGATTCAAACCGCGTGAGCAGACCTTAAACACAGTAGCGTTACTCTGAATAATTATTTAATTATTTCCTACTGACGGAATATGGATAGGAAAGAAACGTCTCCTTCTTCCGAACAGTTTGCAATATTTAATTAAGCATCTTTATAGTTATCTAAATAATAGTTTATAGTTATCTAAACTAACGCTTGCATGGCTAGAGAGTTAGTTACACAATCCGTTAGCTAGCTAATTGGCTAGCGACCTAATTTTGCCACGTTAGCTAGCCGGGCCCGTAAGACGTCGTTTTCCATACATTCTTGTCGAATAAATCGAACGGGATGAACTGTTTGTGGTCTCGGTCCTGTCTGTTTAACATAAAAAAAACTAATAAACAAGTGAATTCGCTACGCACCATGTTGATGGTTTTCCTCCGGAGACGCCGAGGAGGGTTACTAGGGGAGGCGGGTGACGTCACGGGCTTTAGTCGGATCAGAGATCACTGAGGAGATCCGGTGAGAGGGCGCGCGGAATCTGGGAGATAATCCACACGTATACCTAACCACACATAAAGAAATGTGATGTTAGAACAGCACAGAAAATATCAATTATGTCTGATGATGAAAGGAGGGTGAATTCAGGTATATTGGTACTTCAGGTAAAGTAGGACAGTTTAACACAGCAGCGTTCATTTTCTGGCCTGAATCAACCCACTAACGGTGAAATGATCCACTGGTGGATTTTATTATGTGCATTAATTGTGTTTTTATGAACCTTCATGAAGCAGGGGGAAACGGTAGACTGGGAGATACAGAGCTACTTCAGCTTACTATTGAGTATGTAGAGATTTTTTTTACTCAGTGTACAGTGTTCATATAATTATACAGATTGATGTTGATTTTTTTTTTTTTTTTTTTTTTAAATCTTGTGCTTAGCTGCTACTGCAATAAATATTTTATAAAATGTTACTTAAGTTTTAGTTTTACTGTGATTTTTAATCTATGTATACTGAATAAAAAAATTATTGGTTATGAATTTGGAAAATATGGAAGATTTTCTAAATCCTGTTGTTGTTGTAAGAAATTAATTACAGAATGTTATTTAGGCCAGCATCATGATATTATAGTGATGTTAAAATAGTCTTCTGCATTCAATATTAGAATATGTTGATCAATTTGGATTGAAGTCCTGTTACTGAAATTTGGTATATTGATGCACTGAATATGTATGCTACAAATAAATAACACTTTAAATGTGCCATTCATTAAAATGGTTTTCAGTCAGTCTTGACAAAAGTGTAAGCTGTGTTTCTTTAGAACATGATGTAAGCATTTTAACCTGTACACTTAGGTCAATACCATGAGGATTTCAGAAATGTATAATATTTTTGGCATTTTATTTTATTAATGGCAAGAAACCTTAGAAAGTATATATGAATTCACACTACCACACTAATTAGAACAAACATTAAAAATATATATATCTATAGGCTACACCCCTGCCTAAATAAAGCCTACCAGTACTGATTTGTTGATTACATTTATTACAGGATTAGCTGACCCCCCAATCCCCAATCCAAGCCAAAAATGGCCCACAAAAATCACTCTCATTGTACATTCTGATGTGGAATTTAAGTGAAACAGTCCTTGATTTTGTGTCTGTGGTATGTATGGCTTGGTGTGCTAAGCCTATGAATCAGGATACTGAAACTTTAACATTATTTAGTGTAAGAACACTGGAAGAAAAGCAGTGGCAGCAAGAAAATTCAAGATTCACAATAAAATTCCAGACTTCCTGACAGTCTTAGTAAAGATGAGTTAAAAAAAGAAAGAAAAGTTATGAAAAATGTTAATTAGTTTAATACTAAAATGACAGAAATCTAACCTTTAATCGAAGTTAGTAAATAAAAGAATAAAAAGAAACTACATTTAAAAATATATATATATATATATATATCATGGTTCTATCAAAACCACATGTCATTATGGAACCTCTGACAACATAACAGCTCTAAGTCTCCTGTAATGTTTCATATATTTGGACAATACAGTGAAAGGAATCTAAGACCACGCCTCAAAACAATCTCTGCAGGTCATCAGCTCTATCTTGTAGCATGTGACTACTTTTTTTTTTTTTTTTTTTTTTTTTTTTTTTTAAAATATTTTTTAGCTGAAAAAAAATCAGACTTTTTTATTTACTCAATTTTTTTTATTAATCAGAATTGACTATCCATAATTTTGCTAATTTATACTAAGAAATAGAGAAATGTAATACTATTAAAGAACAGAAAAGTAGAATCCTAATGAGAAGTGGTAACTGTCCATTTTTAAACACAGCATGAAAAAAATAATCCGTTGCTACAGATGAAAGTATTTTAATTCAGAAAACCTATAAATGTACAAAAAAGTCAACCATGGCAGTCCTTTGTGTTTCAACACTTATCATTGAAATGTGCCATCAAAACCCTTACCACATTTAAGAAAGACCAAAAAAAAAAAAGAAGTTAAAGTCACGCTTGCACAGCTGCAGGAAACAGTGCTGGTGAATGTCCTTAAGGCTAATTAATAGTAATCCAACAATATGAAAACATATTTCTTAGTGAACCTTTAACTGTCCCTCAACAAATGAACAGTAAACATTTTAACTCCACAAGGAAATACAGTTTTGTTCCAAAATGCCACGTATCCTAAAGCATTACAAAGACAAGCAAGAACTGCTTGTACTACGCAAAAACTTACAGCGTTTTGGAACTTAACAGGTTAACTGTTAAAACACTTTTCACATGAAGAATCACAAAATGTACATGGAGCTAGTCCACATAATTCTTTTAAAAAATATTCAACCTTCACATTTTTTTTTTGCTCTGCTGTCCATAGTAACTGTATTGAAAATGTATGGAACATTATGTTGTATAAAACTTAGTGAAATCTTCATAAAATGTTGACTCTACAGTTTCTGCTTCTTTTTGGCTGGCTTAATGGGGGGCATTTCCTCCTCAGAGTCATCATCTTCATCAGATACTTCTGACTCTTCATTCTCTGAAGCTGCATATGAGGAGAGATATTAGTGTTAGTTATTTATACAGCAAATAGTGCATTTTGAGTTCATTTATCAAAACCTATGAAAACAGTTCGCGTCTCTATACCAGTCACATCTCATATACTTTGCATTCTACACGATTCAACACACCAGCTTTTTAGTAGGTGCATTTATGCAAGGAAATCACCAAATTATGGATGCATCCCAATTCTGTAAATGATGCCTTCTTGAATCCTTGAGCTTACGCTCTTCAGCCCATGACCCATAAATCACTTAAAGAGTGACATCTTTTAGGATGCATCATTAAATGCACTCAGAGGAATCAAGAGCGAGTCCTAGAGCAAGGATAAACAGCTGCTTTCTACATGGAAGACTTTTTTGTAGCATGTGATGAGCACACAGGACAGCTTGACGCTCACAGTACAGACAATAAAAGCGGCAACATAACTGGTATACCATAAACTGGTATTTAACAGCAGCATGCAAAAATATTTGGATTTATAAACAAGCAGCTGTGTGTATAAGCGTACATATAAAGTTACAAAATGAATATAAGTAAAGTCTACAATTGTTGTGAAAGTTATTTTCTTGAAAGATATTTTCTTTCTGACAGGAAAGAAAAGCTCAAACAAAATAAACAATGTCTGCACAAATAGAAAATAATTAATAAACCGTAATAACAAAAAGTGAAAATTATTACGTATACAATATAAAGCTGCAACAACGAACTGGCAAAATCAATAAAATGCAATAATAAAAATAGTTGACAATGAATTTCATTATTGATTAGTTTAAAGTAGATTATGTCTATGTTATGAAGTGGGCTGTGGCACTAAGTCACTTCATTTGCAGTAAAGAAAAACAAAAAAAAACAACAAAAACATTTCATGGAAAAATGGCAGAGAACATTAAAACAAAGTCCTCTGAATTATAGGAACACAATACATTACACTTCGGTGTTGGCATCATGTGTTTTGTTGTGAAGGATAATTTAATTTAATTTGCAATCATTTCCTTGTGGCCAATGGGAGAATCATGCGCAATGTTCCAAGTTGAACCTTATTCAGCTGAGTCGTTCTACCTCATTGCAAATTTATGTACATACCTATCAATCATTCATACCCTCAAAAACATTAGTAGAAAACCTTATCTTGCACTGCTTTGGCCCAAAAGTCAGTAGTTTGTATGACAACTTGATGCATTGAAAATGGCTGACCATGGTCTCAAACGAGTGATTAGTTTACGATACTCTGCATTTATGTCGATCAGAATTTGCATTATGTAGTGTTAGGCAGTAGTATCACATCCAAAGATCTGGAGTCATTTTCACACTGCAAAAATATTTGCCTCATGAAAACATGACAAGCAAAATTAACTGTACCGAGGCAGCTAGCAGATATTGTCCTTTATTTTGAATTTGACTGACTGGTAGGAATGGGCGATATGGACTTAAAACTATATCACAATGTTTTCTGGTATTTATTGCGATAACGATATCAGTGACAATATAAATATAGTACCATTAACCACTGTTTTTGGCTACAAGTGATAGCTGCATGCAGTCTTGAGAGCCTCAGAAACACAAACATCGATCTAAAAGTAAAACTGATTTTCTGAAACCAAACCAGTTCCAGATTGTAGAGGTAGCTCCTCGTTTAGCGATAAACTCCTCCTCAGCTTCACTACCACCTTCCACTGTACTTGTTTTCAATCTGCACGAGCTGCAAAAGGGTCGCAGGCCGTCATACACAAAAACGTCGTCAACTAGGCTTTATCGTTTATACCTTTATCGTAGGCTTTACTAATTCTGATTGTGGTGAGAATTTCTACCGGTATATCGCAAACGATAAGATATTGCCCATCCCTACTGACTGCAAATGAATAAATTAGTGCTTGCAATGCAAACCTTTTCCAGTGACTGAGAACACTGGTCACACTGCATATAGTTGCAAAAAAGTGTGCAGAATAATTTTACATTTTATATATATGTATTAATTACTGAATGTGACATTACATTAGTTTGTGTATCTGAAACAATGTATTTGAAAACAGTAGATAATATTCAAATCATGCCAACTGTACTGTAATCAGTGACTTGTTATTTAATTAAGCCTAGCTCTGCAGTAATATTTCAAAATACATAAATGCTACAGCTAAAACAGAGGTGCTAGAAGCTCTGGTATAGGCTACAACAACAATATGTAAACACATACATGTGCAGTAATGTTTAAATAATATCTATTTGGTTTACTTTATTAGGAACACCTGCACATTCCTGCAGTTGTCTAATCGTGTGGCAGCAGCGCAATGCAAAAAAATAATGCAGATACAGGTCAAGAGATTTAGATAATGCTCACATGAAACACCCGAACATCAGGCTGACAGTGGAACTCAATGTGATCTTCTGCTGTTGTAGCCCATCCACCTCAAGGTTCGATGTTTTGTGCATACTGAGATGCTTTTCTGCTCACTACAGTTGTAAAGAATGATTATTGCTAGTTCAAACCTATCTAGCCATTTACCTCCCTTATCAACCACATAACTGTCACTCTCACAAAGTTTTCTGTGTAAACTCTAGAGACATTAACTCAAGTGTGTGAAAAATCCCAGCAGATCTGTGAAGTTTCTGAAATACTCACCCCATCCCATCTGGTACAAATAACCATGCCACGGTCAAAGTCACAGAGATCAGTCTTTTTCCCCATTCTGATGTGTGATGTGAACATTAACTGAAGCTCTTGACCTGTATTTTCATGATTTTATGCATTGTGCTGCCGCCATGTGATTGGCTGATTGGATAACTGCATAAATATGCAGGTGTACAGGTATTACTAATAAAGTGGATGGTGAGTGTATATGCATATTGGTCATGTCCAGTACATTATAGCTGTACAACAAATCATCAGTAAAGTTGCTATGAAGCGACACTTCATAAGCATGAGCATGTATTTTGGAAAATGTGTTTGTCCTCAGTGCCTCCTCTCCTTGTTTCCTTTACTTTGCATCCCTTACTCACATCCTAAAAAGCAAGGAAGGAAAACAAGGAAAGAACTAATCACATTAAAGAAATGAATAGCACCCAGAGTTGGACTCCCAACTTACCAACTAGATGTAATCCACTAACAGTCACTGGCCCACTTCCTGATTTCAGGCGTAGCGTTACAGGTGCCATCAATTCAAATTCTCCCAGGCTTACCTGAAACAGATATTACAACAAAATCAAGAACTTAAACACCACAAGTGGCTGGGTCTTTTTGTGTTCAGATTTTTCCTAGCTGACCTTTTACAGAAATATGCTCATTATGAATAGCTTAAGTTTGGATTATGTTTGACTAAGTTGGTCATGCAGTGTAAGGACAGACTTCTAATGCTGCATGATGAACCAAAAAAGCAAGGTTTTTGGGTGTGCCGTAGTTATACTGTGTCTGGGACATTTGATTATGGGTATATTTTTAGGTACACTACATGCCCAGAAGTATGTGGACACTTGTCTATCACACCCATGTGTGCTTGCTGAACATCCCATTCCAAGGGTGGTCCCCGTTTTGCTGTTATAATACCCTCCACTCTTCTGACAAGAATATTCACTAGATTTTGGGGCGTGGCTGTGGGGATTTCTACCCGTTCAGTCATAAGAACATCAGTGAGGTCAGGCACTGATTTCAGGTGAGGAGACCTGGGGTGCAGTCTGCGTTACAATTCATCCCAAAGGTGTTCAGTGGGGTTGAGGTCAGGACTCTGTGCAGGCCAAATCATGTCTTAATGGAGCTCGCTTTGTGCACAGGAGCATCGTCATCCTGGAACAGGTTTGGGCCTCTTAGATCCAGTGATGGTAAATTGTAATGTAACAGCATACAGACATGTCCTAAACAACAGCGTGATTCCAGCTTTGTGGTAACAGTTTGGGGAAGAACCACACATGGGTGTGATGGTCAGTTGTCCACAAACTTTTGGCCATATAGTGTATGTTATTGTAATCATAAAGTCAGTGACTGATGTATTGACACATGGACTATCCAGGACAAAATGCAATATAAAAAGACTGTATCTACTAAATATCAGTATACAAGTTCAACTGCCTGCAAATTTAGAATATTTGATTAAAAGCTGTCAAAGTAAAAAGCAAACAGCTCTGTGATTATTAGTTTGTATGCTTCGGCCTCGTGATATCGTATTAGGCCAAAACTGCAATGGCAATTAACAAGAAATAAAATAAATCATATTACTGTGTTTTATTAAAATAAGCAGATGAATATTGAATTTGCACCCTTCTGTATAATCACTGTCCACGTTAATAGGAACATCTGTACACATGCTCATTCATGCAGTTATCCAAACAGCCAATCATGTGGCAGCGGCACAACGCATAAAATCATGCTGTTAGATGTCAAGAGCTTCAGTTAATGTTCACATCAAACATCAGAATGAAGAACAAGTGTGATCTCTGTGACTTTAACCGTGGCATGGATGTTGGTACCAGATGGGCTGGTTTGGGTATTTCATAAACTGCCGATCTTCTGGAATTTTCACACACAACAGTGTCTAGAGTTTACACAGAATGGTGCAAAAAACAAAAAAAACCTTAAGTGAGCAAGTGATAGTTCTGTGGGTGGAAACACCTTGTTGATGAGAGAGGTCAGAGGAAAATGGCCAGATTGGTTCGAGCTGCCAGGAAGGATATAATCACTCTGCGGTGAGCAGAAAAGCATCTCAGAACGCACAAAACATTGAAACCTTGACATGGACAGGCAACAAGAGCAGAAGACCACACTGGGTTCCACTTCTGTCAGCCAAGAACAGGAATCTGAGGCTATCATGAGTACAGACTCACCCAAAATAGACAGATGCAGATTAGGGGAAAAAAATTGTGTGGTCTTTTCCGAATTTTCAACAACCATGCCACAGAAATCACACTTTCCCCACCCCCCATTCTGATGTTTGATGTGAACACTGAAAGCTCTTGACCTGTATCTGCATGATTTTATGCATTGTGCTGCTGCCACATGTTTGGCTGATGGGATAACTGCATAAACAAGCAGGTGTACAGATGTTCCTAATAAATCGGATGGTGAGTGTATATACACAAACTTAATTAATAAAAAATAAAATAAAAAAAAAAATCACTAAAAAGTACATTACCATGGGAAGACAAGATATGTGGAGATTTGCTACTGGCACTGAAATCTTCTTCCCTTGGTGATTCATGGCAGTCACCTCCACCACATTGTTCTCCTCTTTAGCCCCTTCCCCAAGGCAGATCTATAGCGGGTGGTGCAGCAGAGGTAGTGGGAAAACGGTGCATAAGCGAGAATATCTAGATTTTTTGGACATATGTATACATTTAAAATTCATGACAAAAATTAAGTAAAATGTACCACAACTACACACCGTACGGAGCTCTAAAAAATGCTCCAAATCCTCTTCCTCCTCGCCTTGAAAGGTGTAGAAGGGCACTTCAGAGGATAATTGACAGCCTTCAGAGGGACAAAACACAGTTTATTGTACTGAAATTACACCGTAATTTCGTACTGCCGCACCGTCAGTTATTAACTACAGCATAAATATTGCGCCAAATTAACTGTAATACTGCTTTAAACTGCTAACTTCAACAGGAAATGTATCATTCGAGCTTTGCTCTGGTGTTTAAATCTCTCATTAGCGTACTTTGCTGTTTCCTGTTAAAAGCCTTTAACGTTATATATATTTTTTTATTTTATTCGTTTCTCCTTACCAAAACTGGACTTTTCCCCCAGTTGCTCATGTAAGCATTGTATATTTGTAGTCCACGTGTTCGCTAGTAAGCTAACACTTAACTACCAATAAAAAACGATGGCAATTCAACTTACTAAAAACATAGCTCTCCAGTCGTGAATGTGCACCCGTTAGGCTGCTCGAGCACTCGTCCTCTAAAAACGACATGATTTTCAATATACGAGACAATTCAACTGAACTGAGCGTCAATAAATCAAGTCTTCAAATTTTCAAGCTACCGTCAAAACATGTGACGAGAACACAAATCCCGTCGCAGGAAATATGACGTAATCAGCACGAACAGTGTTAAATAAAATTAATTATATA
>JANDJT010000169.1:22374562-22406593 GCA_024331685.1 Stegophilus panzeri | reverse complement strand
ATTGTTTTTGTTTGTGTACTTTTAAATTAACTTAGTTTAGTTTTAGTTTAGATTTAGAGACTGTTTCTTAGGTCATATAAGTGATGAATTGCAACAACAACAACAATATTAACACTACTGCTACTACTACTACTAATAATAATAATAAAATAGAAATCTGGCATCATTGGCCTTTAAATAATAAATAAATAATGGAAAGAATACATACGATATTTAACACCATAAAATACCAATATTAACTCAGAAGATTAATTCGAAGATATTATTCTTTTAAGACAGTGGGTAAAAAACACAGTCAGATAACACCTCCATGACAACAAGCATTTTGAAACAGAAGATTTCACATATAAATAAACTTAATAAATGAATTGAAATGTATACTGCAAGAGCATGAACTACAGGTGCATCTCAAAAAATTTGAATATCATGGAAAAGTTATTTTTTTCTGTTATTTAATTCAAAAAGTGGAACTTCTCATATATTCTAGATTCATTACACATAAAGGGATATATTTCAAGCCTTTTTTTTTTTTTTTTTAAATCTTGATAATTAGGGCTTACAGCTCATGGAAATCAAAAATCCAGTATCTCAAAATATTAGAATAAAGAATATATAATACAGAAATTTTGACCTTAGAAAAGCTCATTATCATCAGCTAATTAACACAAAACATCTGCAATGGTTTCCTGAGTCTTTAATCTCTCAGTCTGGTTCAGTACACAACCACAACACAACACACAACCACAATCATGGGGAAGATGAGAGTAAATTTTGCATTTCAGCCTGGAGGAAGAGTGGAGAGGCACAGAATCCAAGTTGCTTGAAGTCCAATGTGAAGTTTCCACAGTCCGTGATGATTTGGGATGCCATGTCATCTGCTGGTGTTGGTCCACTGTGTTTTCTGAAGTTGAGAGCCGATGCAGCGTCTACCAGGAGATTTTAGAGCACTTCATGCTTCCATCTGCTGACGAGCTTTATGGAGATGCTCATTTCCTTTTCCAGCAGGACTTGGCACCTGCCCACAGAGCCAAAACTACTAGTAACTGATTTGCTGAGCATGGTATTACTGCGCTTGATTGGCCAGCCAACTCACCTGACCTGAACTCCATAGAGAATCTATGAGAGACACCAGACCCAACAATAAAGACGAGCTGAAGGCCGTGATCAAAGCAACCTGGGCTTCCATACCACCTCAGCAGTGCCACAGGCTGATTGCCTCCATGCCACGCCACATTCATGCAGTAATTCATGCAGTAATTCATGCAAAAGGAGTGTCGACCAAGTAAATTAACATACTTTTCAGAAGGTCGACATTTCTCTATTATAAATTCTTTATCCTAATATTTTGAGATACTGGATTTTTGATTTCCATGAGCTGTAACCAAGATTAAAACAAAGGGGGGAAAAAAAGGCTTGAAATATTTAACTTTGTAATTAATCTAGGATATATGAGAAGTTCCACTTTTTGAATTAAATTACAGAAAAAGGAAAAAACAAAAACAAAAAAAACTTTTCCATGATATTCCAGTTTTCTGGAGATGCACCTGTATACTGCAATACAATTCTTACTTTTGCCAGATTAAAAAAAGTAAACTTCCAAGTAAAATAGTGGCTGACTAGATGTAATTATATATCATAAGGAGTCAAGTCACTTTAAGATGATAAAATTCTTCCCATTCCTAAGCTAGAAATGCTGTAACTAGTAGTAAAAGTCAGTAAATATTTCTCTATACTCTCCCCTATTTACCTTTTCATAATTTGCTAAAATAGAAATTAAATTAAAGATTTTACATAGTATGAGAATTAACCAATTAAGTAAACGCTAAACACCAATAAAACACCTGCATGAGATCCTTTCTTTCTTTTTTTTTTTTTTTAACATACTTTATTGTAACTAACCATCTTAATTACATACAAACCTTACAGAAAGTACAACTATATTACATACATATTCATAGTTACAACTTGAAGTACTGAAATTTCTTAAATGTATTTATACCTTCAAATGAAGCCCTTTCCACTTGAATGTAATCTCAACCTCCCTAAACCGAACATTGAAGTAAAGCAAGGAAAAACAAAGCACTATTCAAGACATTTGGGGAAAGGGTGTAAGAAAGCACAAATCAAAAGGTGATATCAGATGTTACTATACTCAATCTGAATTTAGACAGTCTATTACGTATAAGAGATATACCATGTATATGGAATTGGCTCAAATCAGAAAAAAACTAAGATGTGAGTCCTTGCTACTAATAAACCAAATGTTAATCTGATAAGTATAAAACAAAAACAAAAAATACATTGTCTGAATGCTGCCCCAGTCTCCTTTATAGCTGAAATTTTGTTTTTGGTTTAATACCTTAAGCATTGACTTGCAAGCAACTAGAATAATGTGTCAAAATATCACAAATGTGGCTGTCTTTTCAGACCGCTTTAGATTATTATTAATATCACTGCCTATTATACAAATGTTTTAGAGTAGACTCTTTTAGTCACATACTTTTAGTTGGGAATATTCACATTCTCGTTGAGACTGGAGTATATAAATACATAACTGGCATAATCTCCGATCACGTATGTGAACAAAAAAAAAAAAAAAAAAACCACCTCAAAAGGGGGGTAAAATTCTGCTAAACACTGATGAAATCAACAGACCAAAAATCAGTGGTATCAGTAAGATACACATGCCTTGCACTTAAGCAAAAAAGTAATGTCCATGCAGTTCTAAGGACATACAAGAAAATTCTAACGCTGCATTAACATTCTGTGACTGGGAAAAAATGGAGCAAAAATGGAGCTGCTTAACTTCTAGAGTACTGCTGAATAGTCAGTCAAGCTTTGAAAATAAGAGTAAAAAGACATGGAAAATTAACTCTGCTCAGTCGTGCAGTGGCAGCTTTAATCTGCCGATTGTACTGCACCTAAATACACTCACTGAAACCTGTAATATACTGAATATGTCTCGAATGTAACCATCCACATGTGTAATGGGCTAAATGGCATCGGGCCAGCTCAAGCTGGTTTTTTTTTTTTTTGTTTGTTTTTTTTTTAGACCAGAGGAGGGGCTCATTTATTTATATTTATAAAAAAAAAAAAAAAAAAAAAAAAAAAAAAAAAAAAGACACACACCCTCTGATTTGCAAAGCATACCAACCATCAGATGCACCTTAAATGCTTTCAGATTTTTCTGAAGAGCACACTTTATAGAAATAAACTAGGCTGCAATTAGTGCAACCAAAAGGTACCAATGTGAACATTGTAACGGGTATTAAGACACACTCCAGGTCTTCCATGCAAACCACTGTAGCTTTGTACAAGTTCTTTCAAGGGTACTAGACTTCCACATGGCTCCCTTTCACAAGCTCCTTCCCATTATGATCACATCTTTTGGAAAGCCCTCCATTTTAGCTACTTCGAAGCAGCCAAGTTTGCCATAGAAGTCCAACATCCGTTTATCTATTTGCCGGACCTCACAAAAGGCACCATGAGAGCCTGAAAAAGGAAACAGTAGAAGATCAGAAAACAATGACCAGAAGAAGACATTCAAACTTTGTTTCATTTACCTATAAATCTATAACAGGTTTATGGCAGCTAAAGACAGCTTAATAGTCTAAAAAACAGAAAGTAAGCTTCTACTTAATGGAAAACTGACACAAATAATAACACAGCCCATACCATTGGCTTTCAAGGATGAAAGGAGACAGCCCATCATGCTTTTGGCTACACTGGGGTCAGTCACTTTGGCATGAATGTCCACCTTTATGAGCGAGGGGAAGTTACTAAGGAATGAGTCTGGCAATCCTTCCTCTTCCTCATGAAAGCTTAGCATCATTTTCTGCAGGGAAAAACAATACAGAAACAACCAGCCACTATGCTGTGCATTTAAAGTGACTGGCTATAAAAGGAAGAGAGATGTGTGGAGGACCATGTCTTACCTCTGCCTCAGACAGATCTTTCTCTGAGTCAGGTTTGTTGTACTTTTCCTGCATGAATGGAATCCAGCTCAGCTTGCATTTCTTGACAAAGGGCTTCACGTCCACAGTGCCCAAGGCATAGCCGCAGATCCCCTCCTCATCCTCCAGGACAAAGCCGTAGTCTGGGCTGAGTGTCAAAAACCCTCCCACTAACCTGAAGGACACACAATTACTCTAATTCGTAACACAATCCACAGACAGTGTAAGAGATACGGCTAGTTAATACAGCTACACATAAATAGACATACTGATTTGTGAGCTATGTGAATCGTACTATTAGGATAATATTTTTCATATCAAACTATTTGGGCAGAGAAAATGATGAAATTATCCATTTGTTACCTGTCCCCAATCAGGTCTGGTTCCTGGTCAGGAAAAGGAATACCCTCACATCCCTCTGTGTACATTTCCCTGCAGATCTTGTAGACAGCAGCCTAAGAAGCCAAACACACACAGTATGAAGTTTTAGAAGGCTAACAGATAGACCAAACTGCTGATTTAGCACAATTAATCAAATGGTACTGCAATGAACAGTGTGCAAACTGGGAATACGAACACATTCAACATTCATTTTCTTATTAAAGTTTAATAACTTTAGAGACAGTTTACACAAATTATGTTTAGACTTTAGTGGGATGGAGGTTTTTGCACTTGGGTAATTCGACACATTTCAACTGTGAACTGTTAATAGAGAAGCCTTTCAAAATGGTGCCATATAAAAAGACACAAATTCAACACTTACTTCATCTTTAGAAAAGTAAGGCCTTATGGAATAGATTTTGGAAGTTGGCATTGATGGTGGTGGCTGAAAGAAAAGGTCGTTTGCCCCATCTATTGGCAAGAGTCGCTGTGAAGACCAATGCAAAAACATTCAGTACTTGGTCAGCTTTAAGTGCACGACTGAGCAGGTTTTCAATCAGACTTAGACTTCTGAGTTCCTCTGCCCCTGCTGAACCAACCTGACACATAAGAGCACCACATGTAACCAAATGCTGGCATGATAGACGTGCTTTAAAATGGGATCGTACTGGCTCTTTTGGTTGGTCAGTGATCAGCAAGAGCAGGTAAACAGCATAGCCAAGTTGCATACCTTTCTGTGCATTTTTCATATGTTTTTGAAAGAAACCAAAAGCAAATACACAAGGGAACATATGGCTGCAGGCTTGGTCTGAGAAAGGTTTAACTGGCTAAAGGAGATGCCCCTTTCCCACAGAAAGGCATTGCAAGTGTTCGCTGCGCATTTCCTGTAGAGAAAATGAATGATGTGGGCACACATCAAGCAAAAACTCCATGACCAAATATCAGGGCAAAACATTATTTATACTACAACTGTAAAAATGGAATCACTGTAAAATCACTAAGCAGCTTAAAGTTTAAGAGATTAAAGTAAACTATTTGATTTGCTCATGGAGCTTTCCGCAGGCGAACTCGCAGGCGCACACCTGAGCGCGGTATTGCGGATGCAGGCGCAGCAGATAACATTTGCGCTTCCTGCAAAGGAATAAGGTGTCATGAAAATAAACCCTAGCCATGCTGCGCAGTCGCAGGCGCATAGGGAAAAGCCACATCTCTTTTGGGCAGTTGCTGAAAGAAACCCAAATTTAGGCTGTGTCAAGAAACAATCATTTTAAAAACTGGCTGTGAAGCTATTCATATCCCTTTTATATTACAGTTCAGCACAAATTCACAATTCTGCTGGTCAAGCGTAAGTGATTTAATTCATCTATTTTGTTGTAGCTGTCAGCTCACCTTCAACAGACCAACCCTTAACATTCTGCAAGCACACCAGAAATAAAATTAAAAATAAAACTCCATTTTTTTAACATTTGGCTGTGAATTCAATATAGGATACCTGGAACTCTCCCGCTAGACCGCCCCTAAAGGCCCAGGGCTCTTGGTCTCCACTTAAGAACTGTGCTGAGGACTGACTACGACACCCTGTTGAGATCAGATCCAAGCGGAAAATGTTATGTGAGGGGCTTTCTGCTAGAATGAGGAGGAAGAGGGTATGGGGTATAGTGGTGTCTACTTCCATATCACTCCATTGAAAAGTAAACGGTAATACGTCTGCGCACTAAAATTAAGTATTATATCGAAATATAAACAAAAGTAAAACACTTAAAACCCGGGTCTTTTGGGGATCAAGCAGCTAAAGCTTAGATTGATAACGGGACAATCTCTGATGTAAACATTATATGCAAGGCCAAATCATCAACAGAATCTGTACTGCAGGATAGTCCTTATAATCACTATTAAATGAAGTAATTGGTGTTCACAATTAGATAAGGATTTACTACATAATATTAATATGCTAAAGAAACTTGATACAAATTATTTATTTCAAATAATGCAGAAAGAAAGTATTTTTGCAAACGATGAGCTGTCTAATAAGATGCCCCTCTTTAATTAACGGCAGCCTGTTTAAAGATTGCGTTAGTTCAACATCAGTGGCTTGCTTGTAATTAATTAAGCTTCAGCTGTTGAAGCCCCACTGAATTCTACAACAATCTGAAGTCACATTTACATCTGCCTTGTCACATGACTAACAAGCACTGCTCATCAGCTCAAGCAATTTAGACGTAGCGCCTAAGCTATTATACAGGCAGACCAGAACCCTTTAAGGGGAGAAGAGCTGCTGAAAGAGTGAACCGTCTGAGAAACGTTTGATGACTAAGCCTCATCCCTTTATCCCGTTTTGATTAAAAAAAAAAAAAAGAATAAAAAAGGAAAAGAAAAAAAAAAAGAAAAAAAAAGTGTTTATTCACCACCAAATGCATGGGGACTGAAACTCAAAGTCATGTAACAAGACAAATGCAGCAAGGATACAGGAGACAACATGCTCCCATTTAACCTGGATTTCATACAAATACTTAAGCGCACATCCTCTGAAGAAATGGCAGGACACAGCACAAATGTGCACCATCTGAGGGGAATTCAGATGGTCAAAATGCTGTTAATTAGTACACACAATACATTAAGAAATGCAACTTCACATTAAATCAAATAGTAAGAGCAGGAAACACAAGAGCTTTAAGACACTATGTTTCCCCTAAGGTGGTGCTCCATGGCTGGTCATGAAGCCATCTCAATAAGGCCTACTGATAGAAAAAAAAAACCACGTTAGAGCTGCCAGAAAAAAAATCTGGGGGTTAACACTTATGTTTTCAACTATCGCTGCGCAAATGTGACTTCATTCAAAATTGTTCTTTTTCCAAAACATATGAAAATGTTACTTAATATAGGAAACAGTAAGAAAACAAAAGCCCCCCCTCTACTCCCACCCCAAAAATCGGACTAAAACGCTAACACAGTGCATACATAGTCCACTGTCGATCCAATAGCAGTAGAAACTTGTGCTGAGGATTCTTCCATCTGTACATAATGAAGGGAAAAGACAATAGAAGAGCTCGTTAGCAAGTAATTTTAGCACAACAGCAGTGAGGCGCTGACTGACTGCCATCTGCACTGCTTTGGACCAAGGAAACAGAGGAGATAAGGATAAGGTAGGATTGCAGGCATACTTCATTTGCCTGATTGTGCAGAGATGCATGATAAGAGGGGACACTTTCATACCACACCTAGCAAGAACTATGGCTTCCAGTAGTACAAACTGACACCTCTTTTTAAGAGAGACACATACGTTAAAGCTGCTTTTGTTTAGAAAGAAATTCTTGTTTTGTATTAAATGTCTCAAAAGACATTGTTGAAGTGCAGCATATATTAACTTGTTTGTTTCCTCCATTCTTTTGAACTAAGATGAGGCTTGACCAGTTTTTGGTTGCTGCCTGCTGTGTTTGCTTTGTCATATCGCTGGACAGAAACCTGTGAATGCAATGTGGTTACCAAGGTAACCCAGGCCATGCTGGTGCTATAATTATTCAATCACCTTTTGACAAATACAAAAAATTGGAACAGAATCCAGTACTCTAACCATACAGGTCCATAATGCAGATAAATCATATTAATTATTATTCACACACATTGCTGTGATTTCTTCTGTTTTTGTGTACATCTCATACTACATACTTTTAGATCTTCAAACGAAATACAACATTTTACAAAAGTTTATTTATTTATTGAAGCAAAAACATCATCAAACACCTATCACCAATGTGAAAAACTAATTGCCCCCTTAAACTAATCTGGTTGTGCCACCTTTAGCAGCAACCAAACGCTTCAGTGTAGATCAGTCTTTCAATTCTAGGACTAGGATTTACTCCTGTGCTGTGGATCACTGTCTTGCTGCATAATCCAGTTGCATTTGAGTTTCAACTTAGGGATTGAAGACCAGACATTCTCCTTTATGATTTTCTGGTAGACAGCAGAATTCATGTCGCCCTCAATTATTGCAAGTCACCCAGGCTCTGAAGCAGCAAAGCATCCCCACACCATCACACTTCCACCACCATGCTTGACCGTAAATATGATGTTCTTTTTGTGGAGTTCTGTGTTTGGTTTACGCTAGATGTAATGGGACCCCTGTCTTCCAAACAGTTCCACTTTCATCAATCCACAGAACATTCTCCCAAAAGGTTTTGAGGATCATCAAGGTGTGTTTTGGCAAAATTCAGAGGAACCTTCATGTTCTTCTGGGTTAGCAGTGGTTTTCGCCTTACAACTCTTCCATGGATGCCATGTTTGCCCAGTGTCTTTCTGATAGTGGAGTCATGAACAGTGACCTTTTTTTGATGCAAGAGTGGCCTGTAGGTCCTTTGATGTTGTCCTTGGCTCTTTCGTGACTTCCTGGATGAGTAGTTCTGGCCACTTCTGGGAAGTTTAACTACTGTGCCAAGTTTTTCCATTTGGAGATATTGGCTCTCACTGTGGTCCTTTGGAGTCCCAGAGCCTTCTTACAATCACCTTCTTCCTCATCATTTCTGGAATTTCTTTCAATTTTGGCACAGTGTGTTACTGGGTAAGACCTTTTAACCAACTTCCTGCGGTTGAAAAAAGTTCTATTTAAGTGTTGATTTGATTGAACAGGGTTTGTAGTAATCAGGCCTGGTTGCGTCTAGTACAGCTGAACCTCATTATGAATGCAGTTTCATGATTTGGGGAATTAGTAACTACGGGGGCAAATATATTTTCACACAGGCCCAGTTGGTATTGGATAACTTTTTTGTTAAATAAATAACATCATTTAAAAACTGTATTTTTTGTTTACTCAGGTTGCTTTTGTTTTATCTTAGATTTTGTTTTAATTTCAGAAACAATTTAGTATGAGATATACACAAAATCAGAAAAAAAATCAAACACTTTTTCACAGCATTGTATGAACATTGCTCCCAAAGGAACTGGTTACAAAGGGCAATGCATAAAAATGTTATATATTTTCTATTCAAACCAACTCTGCTACGCCATGGAATTTTATTTATTTATTTTTTAAAAATTAATTAATTAATTTTTTTTTTTTTTTATACACAGCATTACATCGATCAGCCATAACATTAAAACCACCTGCTCAATATAGTGTAGGTCCCCTTGTGCTGCCAAAACAACTGACCCACAAGACCTCTGAAGGTGTTCTGTGATATCTGGCACCCAGACATTAGCAGTAGATCATTTAAGTCCTTCAAGTTGCGAGGTGGGACCTCCATGAATCAGACTTGTTTGTTCAGCACATGCCACAGATGCTTGTTTGGATTGAGGTCTGGGGAATTTGGAGGCCAAGTCAATACCTTGACCTCTTTGTCATGTTCCTCAAATCATTCCTAAACATTTTTTGCAGTGTGGCAGGGCGCATTATTCTGGGGGGAAAAGGCCATTGCCATTAGGGAATACTGTTGCCATGAAGGGGTGTCAAATTAACATTCACATGAATGTCAAGACCCAAGGTGTCCCAACAGAACATTGTACCGAGCAGGTAAGTGATGCAAACACACCCAGCCATCCACATGATGCAAGAGAAAACGTGATTCATCAGACCGGGCCACCTTTTTCCATTGCTCCTCGGTCCAGTTCTGATGCGCATGTGCCCATTGAAAGCACTTTCGGTGGTGGACAGGGGTCAGCATGGGCGCTGTGATTAGTCTGTGGCTATGCAGTCCCATTAGTATCAAGCTATGATGCACTCTGTGTTCTGACACCTTTATATCATAACCAGCATTAACTTTTTCAGCAATTTGCACTATAGTAGCTTTTCTGTGGGATCAGACCAGACGGGCTAGCCTTCACTCCCCACGCGCATCAATGAGCCTTGGGCGCCCATGACCCTGTCGCTGGTTCACTGGCTGTCCATCCTTGGACCACTTTTGGTAGATGATAACTACTGCATACCAGGAACACCCCACAAGACCAGCTGTTTTGGAGATGTGCAGACCCAGTCATCTAGCCATTACAATTTGGCCCTTATCAAAGTCACTCCGATCCTTATGCTTGCCCATTTTTCCTGCTTCCAACACATCAACTTCGAGAACTCCAAGAACACCACCCTTGACAGGTTCCATTGTAACAACATAATCAATGTTATTCACTATACCTGCCAGTGGTTTTAACGTTATGGCTGAGTGGTTTATGTATGGACACACTTGGTAAGGTGTACTGTCTAAACTCAGATCAGTACAGTTAGAGTAAAGCATTCATCAGTTTTGTGTGAATATTACATTGTACTGATTTGCTCAATGTCTTGCCCCAATAACTTCTTGTATTATTAAATGAAATCGCACCAGAATAGCCTTACACACCTGTCTCGCTTTTCAAGCTCGCATGCGCAGCGCGCTAGGGTGTAAAGGATCAACTTTCCATCACGATCAGGCCCTTGATCGAAAAAATGCCAGCAGGTGTTGCTGAGTTAACGCACAATCATACTGTACACACAGCAAGCAGCAGAAACCACACTGGCAACTCAATCCATAGTCAAATAAATTATAATCTCTATATTTTATAGGGTTTTTTTTTTTTTTTTTTTAATTACACTGGAAAACAAATGGAGAACAGCCTAGCACTGAAGACAGCATTCAGTCATTAGAGAAAAACAGTATTTACAAACCAGTGGAAAAAAAATAGGGAAAAAACGTAAAGCAACAAAGTCATAAGCCTGTTTAAAGTTTAATAGATGTATATTTTTAATAAATATTCTAATATAAGAAAATTGATGCCGATGCATATAATTTGAAAGAATATATTAGGTATGTGTGTGTCCCATATACTAGCTTAAACTCAAGCGATAATTTACCTCATTATGTCTAAAAATATGTTTTGGCATCTGTTCTGGATATGTTCCTGATTTTCTACATACTTGACTCTAAACAAAATGAATGTCAAGAAAAGCTAATCCCCAGGTTATTGTTTACTTATGTGTGTACTTAATGTATAATAACCCCCAGCACTCCCATTTAAAAAAAACCAAAAAAAAAACCAAAACAAAACAAAACAAAAAAAAGAGCATAGTCTTACCTACCTAACCACTGGACAAATGATTTCACCATAGAGATGATACTCTTTATATCCCAGATATAGGGATACAAATCATACAAAATGGTTCGATTGGCTGAGTTGGAGAGTCTGGTGAACATCTGCATGACGGCGCAACACATCTCCTCGAAATTTTCTGCTCTGGTGTGCCATTCAGTCACCTGACAGAAGCACAAATCTCAAATCAATATAAAGCAAAAATTTTTGTAACAGCTACAAAAAGAAAAACTACTTCCTGCAATAAGACTTTTTATTTATTTATTTTTTTTTAAAAACACCACCAAGTGGTCAAAACAGAGGCTGCATTTCCTCCATTTTGATTCACTGTAGTTCTTGGGTTTTAATCCTATTTCCATTCACTTGATACAGTAATTATGCTCAAGTAATGGAATGGTTTAAAAGTAATGACCCCAAACGTAAAAGAAAAAAAAAGTATAAAGTGTTCCACAACACAACAATAAAAGGAAAGTTTAAAATTTTTACTGACATTCAGTAAAGTAATACAATTTTCAGCTCTTCATCATTATAAAGAAGTCAAACATTTGGGATCACCATATGATGAAACTTACACAGTGATCTGTGCTCTAAATATCACCAAGAGATGAAGTGGATTAGGTTATGAGACAGGACTATTTACTGTCCATTTTGACTAGAACACTTACTTTCTCCGAGTCCTTGCATTTGGAGTTCACACTAACAATGCTGGTGTTAGCCCTGAGCCAGTTGAACTCTTTGAGCATTTGCACTGCTTTAGGACCATGTTCATATGGCAAGTAGAACAGTTCTGCCAGCAGAGACAGGTCCTCCAGTGTGAGTGCCTCGGCTGTGTACAGCGGTTTCTCGTCGGGTCCTGGAACAAACATATCTTTGTTCAGCTGCTCGTCAGTCTGCATGGGTGCAATGTCACTGCTGGAGTCCTCCTGAACTGACATCTCTGGAGTCTTTGATATACTCTCCTTATCAGTGTCCATAGGTTTGAGATCCTCAGTCATGGCAGCTTTAACAATTTTTGTGAGGATCTGATTGACATTCTTGGCATCCTCAACTTCATCTTGTTTCTCCAACACCATCTCCATGGGCTCCTCATCTGAATCCTTCTTCTCTACTTCCACCTCCACCTCCTCCTCTTTGTGCAGTGTGTGTGGTTCCTCAGTAAGGGGAGCAGCAGGGCTCATGATGGGCTGTTGAAAAACTGTGGTTACTGTAGTAGAGGATCCTAGAGAGGGTGCAGTCATTGAGGGCACATCGGTGGAAGCACTCTTCGGGCCACTGTGAGCTCCCTGACGGCCTGTTAAAATACGTGGCATGAGCAACATATAGACTGACTCCCTAAAATAAACATTTCTAACTGCATACAGAACATTCAGTGTTAACTACTAGCAAACAATGGCAATTACTGTTGTACTGATGAGGCACTCCAAACTCGCTGAGCCACTCAGTAAGAGCCAGCTTAAGGGCAATCTGTGGACTGTAAAGAATGTCTGTCTCCAGCTCCTCATCACTACCCTCATTCTCCAACTTTATCTGAATGGACACTGTGCTGTCTTCACTGTCCGCTGAGAAAACACATGATAAAGAGAGAATGTGTATATTTCCATTAATCAGCCAGAGCCGTGCATTTACACATTTGAGCAATTATGTAGACACCTCAAAAATTATTATAATTATTTATTACATAATAAATGAATAAAAAAAAGAAGGATGCAAATACAAATAAGAAAATGCAAAGTGTCTATTGCTATCATTCTTTGCAAACTGGTGGCCTTTGTTTAAAGTTATAAAAAAAAATTAATTAATTAATTAATAATAATAAAAAAAATTCAAAAGCTGCTCAGGTACACATCCAAGCTACCTAGTCATACTAGTCATGTCAAGCAAGACCACACAGCTGAAGTTGTCCAGTTTTCTTTAATTCCAGCAATGCTGGAACATAAGTATGTCACCTTTACCAACAATTTTAGCTTTTTGTGATATTCTACAGAAGAAATCCCACAAAACACAACCTAATGTAAATCAAACTACAATACAGGCTTGAATTAAGACTCAAATAGCTTCATTATAATGATACTTACTCATGACAACATCCTTTCTCACTCCATTCATATTAGACTTATACCACGTTGCTAATGTGTGAATTGCTACAAAGTTGGTCTCAAATTCACAGTTTGGGTTGGTGAGGACGCCTTTTAACCGGGGGATCAGTTCAGTGGACCTGCCTTTATAAGGGCCAAGGAACAAACGCTTCTGATCATAGTCATTGGCATGAATATTGTCCCAGATTACAGGAGGTCTCCTCAAGATCTTTGTCACCTCTTCAATAGACTCTACTGTTATGTCTTTAGAAACTACTTTTGGACCTTAAAACAAACAAACAGACAAAGAAACAAGGCAAGCTTAGCACTAAAATACAAACCGTTACACACATTATCTGTGTATATTAATTATCAGTAAAAACCATACCTGTCCACAAAATGTCAATGCCAGGCAGCAGTTTTTCACCAACGGTACGGAGGTAAGGCGACTGGGCCACGTTTGGGTAGCAAAACGTTCCACAGTATTCTGAAAAGTGCAAGATGTAAAATTAAGC
Organism: Stegophilus panzeri; assembly: GCA_024331685.1. Classification (NCBI taxonomy): domain Eukaryota; kingdom Metazoa; phylum Chordata; class Actinopteri; order Siluriformes; family Trichomycteridae; genus Stegophilus; species Stegophilus panzeri. The sequence goes on along the minus strand of JANDJT010000169.1, from coordinate 22,392,619 downwards.
AAACAGAACAGAGATGACAAAAGTGCCTCTTTCACAGAACAATAAAAAGAACAACAATCTTTTATTTTACCTGTGGGGCAAAACAAAAATATTTCAGGCTCTCCCAGATACTGGTAGATCTCATTGGTAATAGAAACTTGTGCATGTGCAAATGAGCTAAATACTTCTTTGTCGGCCGGACACATATTGTGATCAATGTCATCAAAAAGTAGAGCAAAGGACTTGCACCCAAAATGAGAGACCTGTATGAAAAAAAGAGTATTAGTGGGGGGGGTTAATACTGTATAAATTTAAAAAAAGAAAAAAAAAAAAAAGAAAAAAGAAATAAAACTGCATTACTTGGTCTAACTTTCTTTTCAGTGTAGAGACCTCCTTCTGGTTTGAGAAGGTTATATCCAGGCCAGGTGATATGGCATAAATGAACTCAATTCCATGATCTTTTGCAGAACTTATCAGTATCATAAGTTGCTCTTTAAAGGAAAGACGACAAAATTATAACCACCGTCTGATTAAAATTTAACAGCACATCACTAATCTTTTAGGCAACATTCTTGGTTTACACAGTAAACAACAACAGATGTTACCCGCTTCCTCCACAGAGTACATCTCTCTCCAGAACATTCTATGTTTGTAGTCGTCTTTAGGTGCATACAGATACGTGTTCAAACCCCATTTCTGCTGTCTGGAAAATCAGGAAAGGGGATTCATATACATCAGTGTTCAAACCATACAATTACTATTAAGCACATGTTATTGTATTTGCAACGGTCAGTGGACAGTACCTCCTAAACAGTTCTTTTCTTTGTTCCATTGTCCATGGTCGACCATAAAAGCCTAGTAAAAACAGTAGAGGGGGAAATAGGGTTTTCACACAACCAACCATAATGGAAAGATTTCCACCCTCTCATAACACCATTGCTCTGCATAACACTCAGGTTAATGACAAATTAATTGCTGGCCGCATAAGTCCTTGTTTAAATACGCACTGCTTGACAGAATGATTATTTAGTGTTCGCTGTGTGAAATACATTTCATGTGAACGTAAACAATGGAGCTGTGTAAGACTGTGAACTCACCCTCAACAACACCGCTGATAAATTTCCTGCGGCCTGTTCTCTCAGCCACAACACTGTGCTCTTCCACCGAGCTCTGGACATCCACCACACCGACCTCTGTCCCTGCAGGACACGGCTCAGGGTCCGACTGGGACAATTCCACTATTTTATCTTTCTGAACCATTTCCAGAAGCGGTTAATGCAGGTTAATAAAATGTCACTAATGCTGAAGCGTTCGTCTTTCTGAGAAGTAGCTCAGCGCAGTAACTTAGCTCGCTAGACAGCACGTTAGCCAGCTTGGAGGATACGGATTTTAAGCGTATTGTCGATATGACAAGTTAGCACTATTTATGAAGTAGCTTTTCAGCAACAAATCTGTCTTTCCCACTCATGCATCTGTTTATGCAGCCATGCAGCTAACAAGATATACCTCAGCGTCAAAATCCTCTCAGAGCTGCTAGCTAGCCAGGCAACTGAAGATTAACGTTAGATAGCGCTTTCCTCGAGCAGACGTTATTGTCACTGTTCTGCTGGAGGACACATATTTCTTAACAAATATGTCTGCACGGATAAATAATCATTCGTGCACAGAATTCGAAATTAGTTGATTACTAAAAACAGTCGCAACCGATTAAATCTCGCGTCCCGTTCCCGTTAACAGCCTAATTTTTCTCTTCCTGTTTACACTCAGTGCGCAGACTCACTGGGCCAGTTAGAACCAGTCACCGCCGGTTTAACAGTCAAAAACAGAAAGCTTTATCAAAGACGCTCAAACGCGACAAGACGCTACACTCACAGGTTATGTTAAAGAGATTATAAGGCTATTAAGGCTTAGTTAAATCTGCGCGTGCTAACCGAATTAATTAAAACCAATAAATTATTTCCCCACTCAAGAATATTTTGTCACCGTGAAGAACGAAAAGTATCAGTTGTTCAAACCGGAAAGTGAATGATGTGCACATCTTCTGTATGTTAAAGTCTCTGCGCTAAGTACGTGCATTCATAAAAGTCTCACTGTGAAAATGTAGATAATACGAAACGCCAAGAATTATATGGGTTCTTTGTGCATTTGAAAATAATACAGTGTGAATTATGTATTAAGATGCGGTTATGCTGATTATAATCAGTTAGCGGTTTCTGAAATATATAAACCAGGAAGAGCGATATACCTTAAATAAAAAAGAAGTCTCCCTCTTGTAGGCAGTATAAAAGGAGTGGTCTGTGTGACGCGCCACAGTTCAAATGCAAAAGACGAGGAGCGTGTGATTATATTGTAATGTATTGTATTATCGCCGTAGACTGTGCTGTTTGACACACGTTTACATTTGAAACAGTTTCTAATCGACGGGCTAAAATGCTATTAATATGCGATTTTATGAGGGGTGAATTTACAACCTATTATTGGCATTAACACTGATTTCTCTTCCTCATGTTTGGGACCTGTGGTTTTGACCGCTATGCCAACTGAGCATTTACACTCACTGAGAACTTTACTAGGTTTATTAGGTATTTTCTTTATTACTATACTAATACTGGGTAGCCCCTCCTTTTGCTCTCAAAACAGCCTCAATTCTTCACGACATGGATTCCACAACATGTAGGAAACACGCCTCTGAGATTCTGGTCCATGTTGACATGTTTGCATCACTCAATTTCTGCAAATTTTTCAGGTGCACTTTCATGCTGGGAATCTCCTGTTCTACCACATCCTGAAAGTGTATTGGATTCAGATCCGGTGACAGGGAAGGCCACTGAAGAATATTGAACTCATTGTCATGTTCATGAAACCAGTTTGAGATGACTTGCTTTGTGACATGATGCATTGTCATGCTGGAAGTAGCCATTAGAAAATGGGTAAATTGTGGCCATGAAGAGATGCACATGGTCAGCTAACACACTCAAAATAGTCTGCGGCATTCAAGTGAGGATTGATTGCTATTAATGGGCATCCATAAAAGAAAGCCAAGAAACTGAAGTGTCATTTTGAGGAGTCTCATTCATTGCTTTGTATTTTTGAATCTTATCGATTATTATAGGAGATTTAATGCTGTTACGTTGGTAAAGGGAGGTTGTACAGAGTACTAAATTCTTAAAGTTATTTTGTTAGAAAAAAGGTTAATTCAATTATACTTACACACAACAAGCAAAAGTGGCCCAAGTACAATCTTTTTCTTCAAATGTGACAGATTTTACTTGCATGTCTGTATGACAAACACACACAGTGTGTGTCACACTGTTCTAACTGAAGTTGAACTATTACTGGAGATTCCCTTTAAAATATATTTTGTGCCAACATCATTATGTACCTACTCATCTGCAATTATGCATATATGCACTTTGTTGGTCTAAAATTATTACTCACAATTGTGTTAAATGCAACTTCAAACACTACAAATACTTTAGAAATAATTGTCCTTGAAGTGAGCTATAGTGTGTACACATCAGCATATAGTTACTGTATCCAAAATATTGCTTTTTTATTACTGCAGCTATGTGAGTTATTACTTCTTTATTAGCTGAACATTTGAATCAGATGGGAGATGGGATAGAAAAAAAAATACAGTGAAAGTTGTAGCACTGTGGCTTTCCAGTACCAGTTTTCCCCCCTCTTCCCCACATTGACAAATCTATCACCATCAAAATCACACCTTCACAAAATCCCACCATACTAAATCAGGTGGCTACTGCACAGCCCTCGACATTTCAGGCTGGTTTCATTAATCAAACACTACAAACTGACACATTACAAGATTTGGACAGCAAAATGCAAAACCACTAATAAATAAAGCACATGCAAGTTCTTGTATGGGTTTATTTGGACTGAGCTACATTTTCAGCAATGTAAATCCATCCATCATTATAAATCCTTTTCAACTTAATTCTTAAAATGCATCCAACATTATAGTATAAGCATTTAAATAAATTCTTCATTTTAAAAAATCGTGACTATCATTTTATGTTATTCGTTTTTTTTTTTTAATCTTTTAATTTTTCATACAAATCTTCACTTCAATAGAAGGTGTAAGCTTGCAGAACAAAAAAAAAAAAAAAAAAAAAAAAAACCATGAGAAAAAAATTCCATTAACTTAATGGCAGCACTTGGAAGGTTTGTGCGTAGCACTGAGGTAATACATGATCTGATTCCAGTCTTCCTCTTTTCCTCAAGTGTTACCTTTTCAAGTTTCTCTGAGCTTGCTTAAGTAAAGTGTCAAAGTCTAGTGCATTACCCCTGCCTTTCACAGGGGCTGGATCAAAGTCACGATTTGAATCTGGAAGAAAACAGTTCAGTTTATTTGTAACAGAAATTAAGCCTTGTGTTCTTTTCCCCTACAAGGTTTAAGTAATGTAAACTTAATCCTGGAATTATAAAGTAAGATATGGAATTATTGTACAAGGTTCACTTAATTGGCAATATAGTTGGTACAGCTCAAAAACCATTACTTGGATTGTGTAAACAAAAGGTTTAAAAGTGCTGAAGGAAGAAAAAAAAAAAAAAAAAAGAAAAAAAAAAAAAGAAGGAAAACAACAACAAAACACAGATCAAGCTGGGACTTCATATATCTTTATTGTGAACAAGACACACTTTATTGTCTGTCTATGAGTGTTCATATTAACCAGATTATGCTTCTTGCCCTTACAAATAATCCTTATCTATTCCCCAGTGGAATATTTTTGACCTGAAATCTAGGACCAAACTCAATTAATCCAGGATCATGTGCTTACAAATTAATACCTGTGTAAATAATAGTATTGTAAAAAGACAATAATAATAATAATAATAATAATAATAATAATAATAATAAAAATAAAATAAAGAAAACCAACTCACCCAAATCAGCATAACTAGCCCTACAAAACTGTCTCCTGCCTCCAAAGCACAGATCGAATGGAAGTTCATTTGGCTGCCGCAGCTTGCTTCCATTCTCAATAGCATTAAATGCATCTTTTGTGTTGTAGTATGTGACAAAGCCATAGTTGTCTCTACAATAAAAATATTACAATTACTGACAGTTAACAAGAAAAACAAACAAAAAATATTTTCATTTATTATTTACATTGTCAGCAATCATCAGGGAACATAAATGGTCATTTTGCCTCACCCATGCTCTCTAAAGTGTACAGTGCATTCCTCAATCTCCCCAAAGTATGAGAAGCGCTCCTTCAGTTCCTTACGGGTCATGCTTCCATGAATGCGACCAATATAAACAACTCTACGCTCCTCCTGAAGTCAGCAAAGACATTTTTACTGAAGATTCAGTAAAAGTTTGTACAGTATAAATTACATTTACTTCCCGTTATTAGAATCAGCCATATACTTACAATAGCCTTCTCCTTGTATCTTCTAATTTCCTCGTTATGAGGTTTTAAATCATAGCAGTTGTTAGATCTCTGGTTACGGCTACAAGAGAAAAGATGACAGAATCGTAAACCTTACTATTTGAAGTCAGAATATCAGTTAACAAACTAAGCATATTTTAAGTGAATGTGAGCTGCTATGTTTAGTATTAAAAATGCAAAGATTAAACTACGAAGTACATAAACATTATGTAGTTTCTATCACTCCCTTTTTGATTGTACCACCTGCCAAAAAATTACACCGGTAACAAATAAAATAAAATAAAATAAAATAAAATAAAATAAAATAAATAAATAAATAAATACAGATGCACAACAATTCTCACCCATGAAGAGTGTCCCAGCGTGGAAACCTGCGTGAGGGAGACCGCGAATGTGATCGGGACCGAGAACGGCTGCGGCTCCAAGAATCAGAGCCGGAGCTGGAATACGAGTATCTGCGCTGGCGAGGAGATGATGAGCGGGAATGGGTGCGATATCTTGAAGGAGATCTGGAAGCGCTGCGAGACCTATATCTATGCAAATAAAAAAACATCGAGTTAAAAAAGAAGCAGTACTCCATGCAAAGGGAATATAGGTAGCTTAAAGTCATAATTACAAGAATTAACAAACAAATGATCGAAAACAATCAACCTTTTCCTGGGTGGTGATCGTGATCCGGAGGATCCAGAACTGCTTGATGTGGATCTAGACCTGCTAGGTAACCGTGTTTTGTATTTTCTCTGTGTGCGACCTCTCTTCTGGTGGCATGGGCTGGGGGAACCTTCAGAATATCCCTGATATCTCTCAGAATCCAGCCTATCTGGAGAAGCATCTGGAGTCACAATGCCTGTGGTGGTCAAGGCCTCCCTCTTAGGCTGACTCCCACATACAAGGTGCTGAGATCTGACATTTTCCTGAAAGCTTTCTTTAATGGTGGTGTTTGAAGGGAGTTTAGATCCAGTCTCTGCAGATGCCTTGTTGTTTGCAGAGGGCAGCGCAATAGACTTTATGATGTTTGGTTGTTGCTTATTGGCCAGCTCATTCTGGGATGGTTCCTTTGAAAGGAGACAGTAATCATGGTCTAGAGAAAAAGGCTGAATCTGTCCAAGAGTAACAGAAGTCTGGGGCTTGCACTGGAGCCTGCCTGCAGGCAAAGGCAGTGGCTCTATTTGAATGGTCTTAGTTGGAGTTGATTTGGGTATTTCTGACTTGATTGGTTTTTCTAATAATGCAACTGGTGCCAAGGGCTTCCACATCTGGTGAGGAGGTGTGGCTGGTGGAGTAAGGCCTATACAGCAAGGAAGAGTGGGAAGAATTAAAGACAGATACAGCTGTGTTTGTGCAATACAAAAAAAATAAATTAATTAAAAACACCTTTTAAGGTAAATGGTTGTTTTTGGTCATTGATGATTATTTACCTGCTGTGCTGCCCAGATCAGGACTGCAAGCTTTTTTGAGCACTGTGGTTTCTGCATGCTGCTCCACACTGCAAAGGCAGCAGACATGCCATCACAATGAGGTTCAAAACTCACTGACATGAAACAAGAGGCCATTCCTAATTAAAATGTAGACTGTTTCAGTGGACGCACTGAATTTTCAATGTCATCCACGTCTGTAGTCCGGAGCCATTTTGGCTGTTCTTGGTAAAACCAAACGCAACCATACACACAAACAGAGAAGGTTTGGTGTGGGAGCAGCGTTAGGGCTGTAGGGTAACTCCTGCCTCAGTCCAAAACTGCACCATACTCACCTGGAGTTTCCTACAGCAGCTGCTCTACCACAGACATCCGGCACATTCTGCTCCTCTTTGGCTGGAAAGGAAATGGAAGGTGGTAAATATCAAGGGTCAGAGCAGACTCTCTGGTCCTTGCCCTCACATTACATTCATGTCACATGCAGGGGGTTGCTATGAATGAATCTGAAGGAATCAGTATACTGCTGTGTAAAACAGGCTTCTAAATAACATGAGTCTTGATTCAGAAGACAACTTTATTATGTTGTGTACTGGCAAGCAAGCATGTGCTGGCACAAACACCCAGACAAAAAGACAGCTCACTCAGAGTGAAACTGGATTTGCAAACAGTGCAGAATTCCAGCAGCACAGTGAATATGAGGTCACAGCAGCTGTTCCAGCCATACAGTGGGGTTCTCCAAGAGGCACAGCCCCTCACAACTACATTACATCCTTTTTTAGAATGGTAAAAAAAGTAGCTCCTCTACATGCAAGCACACTTTCCTTGTTTAGCTATGCAATGAGAAATGTATCTTTAAATTTATATTTGAGCATTCTGAGCAAGTTAGTTACATAGAGTCAACTGTCCGAGACATAATTTGAAGAAAAGTATTTCTGTGCTGGCCAAAGACAGCTAAAGGTTCAGACAAGGTATCCTAATGTTATATGATGTTATAGAATGTTAAATGTTATAAAATATATCAACCAATAGTTGAGAATGTTTTTGCTATCAAATATGGAAATAAGCATAACCAAAAGTGAGTGAGGTGTTGGTATGCATTAAACTTGGTCTTTATCATGTTTACTCATTTGGCATGTTAAAACAGTCACTTACTCTGAGTCTCCTCAAACTGCTCCAAAAGGCTGGTGAGGTCAGAAGCCTCAATACCTGGGGGGAGGAAAAAAAGACCATGGTGAGTTCTAGTCTTTGTTGTAATAAGGAAGATATCATTACTGGTCACTTGTTTTACTCTGCAACTATGCTTACCAATTTCACTGGTGAATGACTCTATAAGCTCTGCAGTAGGGTTCTTTGCTTTAGGTACTGCAACAGAAGCCATCCTCATTTGCTCTGCCAGCTTCATAATTCTGGCCTGAATTGGAGCGGATGAAAAAGGCTGAAGAGCTATGGGTGCAACATGACGTTGGGAGGCGACAGTAGGCTTGGTAGCACTGTCTGACTGAGTGGGTTTTGCTGGTTTAGGCACAGAAACTTTCAGCATTTGCTCAACTACACTTGCAGCGTTAAGATTATGAGAAGCAGCCTTAGAGGTATCAATTTTTGTACTTGTAGTGATTGTGGTGATTTCAGGCACAACCTGAATTTGTGAGATTTCTTGATTCTTAGAGAGGGCTGATAATCGAGTCACTGTAACCTGATAAGAAGTAGAGGGGATATTTTGTAAACATTTTGCCTGCTCAGCTACATGCGGATTCTGAGCTTCTCTAACTTTAGTGGCCATCGGTAGTGATCGTGTAATTGCAGCTGATGCCTGCTTAGCAGCCTTAGATACCTTGTTGGGAATAGTGTTCTCTGGCATATTGGTTGGAACAGGTGGTTTCTGAGGATTAGGCTGTGTGGAGGAGCTTGTGGATGTGGCAACATTTTCTGCAGGTTTTGTGGGAGCTGGAGAAACTGACTTACAGGACACAGGTTTTTTAGAGGCAGCCAACATTGATGCTGGTGGAACCAGCAAAGCCTGAGGAGTCGGGGGTGCTCCAGGGCCTCTTGGCTGCCAGGCGGGCATGATTTCAGGGACAAACTCCTTTTTCACAGGAGTGGAGACTGCACGACGTGGGTCTTTAGGGCTGGGGTCAGGCAGGCAGGGGATTGGAGGAAGTTCCTTGGGTGCTTCTGGTAAAGTAGGCCATTTAGTACTGTTGTCACCCACATTCTCCAGAGGAGATGGTTTTTTCTGCTGGCGAAGAAGACGGTACTGTTGTAAACTGAGTGATTTTTGCTTGGGTTCCCTTGGCTGGCTGACTCCAGGCTGTTGCTCGGAAGGCACAGCAGTTTCACTACATTTGTCACTAGGTAGTTCACCAGGTGTGGCTTTTTCCTCAGGGACATGAAAGTGTTTTGGTTTTATGACATCAGTACAGACTTGATTTGATGGTGAATTTGCTGTGGTTGTTATGGTGAAGGAAGGAATTTCCTTAGGCACCTGTACTTCAGTTGTCTTTACCTCTGAAGATTTAACTTGACACTTCTTATTCTCATCTACAGTAAGCACAGGTGCAAACGTGACCTTTTTCTTCCTCTTTTGTTCTTCCCCTTCCTTACTGGGTTCCTCAACTGCCTCATTAGAGGACATGCTCCTTAAGACTCTTCCTTCAACGGGTTTGGGTTCTTCAGTTTTCCATTTCTTTTTCTTTTTCAAGAGCCTTTTTTCAGGTGACTCTTTCTTAGGCTGTTTATTTTTTACATTCCCCATTTTGTTGTCTCTGACCAGTGAAATCTTAGAGAGGGCCACCTCTGATGGAGTGTCTTCATGTTTACACGTAACCTTTGCTGTTCTGCTTTCAGGAATATTCTGATCATCTTCTATACTATCAAGAGATAGGGGAAAGCCCAGGTCTGGGATAGCAAGAATGGGTTCCCCATGTTCTCCTTTATCCATCACCTCTAAAATGATTCCTCCTTCAGGAAGGAGCTGCTCCTCCCCTTCTACACACAAAGTCATGGCATACGGGTGCATGTGCTTGACCAAATCGCTGAGAGTAACAGACACAGTCTCTCCATCCTGCTCTAGGGATATGGGAAGACACCAGTCCAATTCAGATGATACATCCAAATCTTGTATAAGTTCAGAAAAACTAGCAGCACCATCTTCACCACCAGCATGTCTCTGCAGTGACACACACACACACGACAAGAAAGGTTAGTGACATGTCTACATCAATTCAAACTAATAGACTGATTGCCTTGAGTTACACACAGACTCTCTCTGTGTGGCAGTATGCTAACAACAAAACATGACAAAAGATGTCTTTTTAGGAAACTAGATGAACCCGGAAAAACTGCCACAAGTATATCTCTTTTTTTGAGTACAGACAGCTTTTTGTTGTTTGAAGTCTAGCACCAGCATTAGAAAGGAAAGAGCTGCATACTCACAGGTGAAAGCTCACGGCCCTTCTGCCCTTGCAAAACCTCCATGTCAGGTAGAGTGTCAAAAGGAGACAAGTTTTCATCATCTACATTGTCAAGTATTTCAGTGAGAGCTGTGAGCAGTGTTGTCTCACTTTCTTCATCAACACCACTTTTAACCTAAACAAGAAAACATAAGGTATTTGGATTAAATCTACCAGAATATAAATCATACAATAAGACACTGTAATTAAAACCAGAGAATGATGTACGTTGCCCATTTTCCTTCTGTATATGCAATAAAATATGGCTTTACCTCTCCATCTGTAGAGTCTTCAAAGATTGACAGAATGGATGGATCCAGACAGCCCTGCAGGGCTTCAAGTACATCTCCAGTGTTCAGACCATTGTGCTGCAAACTGCATAGACCTTCCTGTAGTATTTCTGACTGTGGAGGAAAAATCAAACCCTGCTGTAAAGAACACCTTCAACTAATTGATTACAACCAATATCACAGAAGGGGTGATACTTAAAGTGATGTAGCAAATACAGAACAGTGACTTATTAACTGCTGACTGGGGGTTTAGGTGAAAAAAAAAAAAATTAAAGTACAGTGATCACGCTCAATTGGTCCTTTACAGTGGTTTCAGTTGTTAATGTTTGCTTTTAAAATAATGATGCAGCACCAGGTAGAAAGGCCATTTACAACAGTGAATAACCAGCTGTATAGTTACTCACAATTGTAAACTGCCTTTCCACGTAATGTACATTACACACATGCTGGAGCCATCCATCTTGTATGTGAAGAAATGAACGTGTATTTTCCATGAGACACTGTAAAATGGTCACCAAATATAAATCAAATACCATTTGTGATTGAACTTCCTTTTTATCATGCCTCAACTTTTCAACTGGACTTTATCAACAAGGTATGCCAGGTAATCCATTTCAATAAAGACTCTTGAGAAGGAACCGTTAAGTACTTCAGAACTTTTGTTCAGAATGACCCCATAGTTAGTGGCCGTGACTGTCCGTTAAAAATTCTCTGTGTGGGCTTCAATTATTATGGGGCCGAAACTCAGGAGAGATGTGTGTTGATGTGGCTCTCACTAAAGTTTTGGGCCAAGAAGTCTCAGATAGTATTCCAACTGTTGTGACTGGCCAGTGTTCAATGCTCAACACACAGTTGAATGCAGCCTGATTTTGAAACACACAAAAATTTTATGAAATGCAGATGAAAGAAAAAAGGTAGTTTGTTCTTGTTTACCATTTTAGTTACGAGCTAAGGAGTTTCAAGTGCCAGCCACTGATGGAAAACAATCAATTATTGGATTAGAAAATCAAATTCATTGGATGTTTGCAATGGTTTTGATTTCACTAGTATTTAATGTAGTGTCCTTTTACTGTACAGTTTAACACTATTCTCTGAGGAGTTTTACTCGTCTGTTAAGGGGATTTATTTGTCTTACTTTTATACTTATTTTTGTGCTGAAGATTATTACAATTAACAACGGTAGCCTTAACTCTTGTAGGCGTGTACTTATTTTTTTAAACAAATTTTTAATTAGTTATTTTTAATTAGTTATTTATTAGATGTACTGAACTGAATTGTTGTATTGTGTTTATAAACTTTGTACACATGCTACAGAAATTATGAAAAAGAAAAGAAAAGCATGCGGTTAAGCAAAAGGAAGAGACAACATGTGGTCGCCTCAGCAGTGACGTCGCTTACACTTCCGCATGTTGTTGCACTCCAGTGCAGAACAACCAATCACGACGCTTGGAATGTTCCATCCGCCAGGAAATTCGGGTGGCACCCATAATAACGCGAGATTTCATCCGAGATTTGCCGACGTCAACAGTCAGTTTATTGGTTTGTAACAGGACACGTGTTCTGAACCGGGCGTTGCAGTTTTCCCGAAGATATAGGCAAATACCTTGCTAACTGCTCCGTCTATAAGAAAATCGCTGACATTCGCGACCGAAGTACAGGCTGTATTTTGCAATATAACGCACCACACCATTATTTTATGCCCCATGTAGTGCACTTATTAAAGGACAAGGAAAACCATTAGGATTCGGACACAGTCCAGTCGGCTCTACAAACACGTGTTGCATTACAACAAACGCACTAGTTGAGGTTTACTACCATAACCGTTTAATTCACATCACAAAACTGTTTACTGTGTATGCAAATAACGTCGAGCAACATCGACCCACTTAATCACCATGACTTGGGTGTGATGAAATATTGTACACGCTTGTTAGAAGCTTCCTTATGATCCCTAATAAGATCCCTAATGAGCAAGTCAGGGGTAGTAGCAGCAGCAGCAGCAAGTAACAACTCCCTGAAATACCATGAGGAATAAACCATGCGATATCTACAGCAAATACTGGGATATTTAACTCTGGCCTCAGTGGTATCTGAAAACAAGTCTGGATCGGTCTATTTGAAGTGGACAGCACCACAGAGCTGACTCTAAACTAGCCGAGTGGGATCTTTTGCAGGCAAAGTGTTAACGGAAAATAATTCCATTAAAGCAAAATACATTTTCAGAAAGACCTTTCCCAATGAACTCAATGTTGACTTTATCTAGTTTTAAATATTTTCGGACAAAGTACATTTAGCTGCTTTCTCTATCTTCGGCCTTGCTGTTGATAAAACCCAAATTAAAATAAAATAAATAATAATAAATAAAAAAAATACTGCACCGCCATGATCATGAAGCACTAGAGCAACATTTAAAAAAGAGGCTGTATTGCCTGTCACAACATCCACTACAAACCTAACTTTGTCAGTCTTCCTTGAAAAGTAGAGGATGGCAATAAATAAACGCATAAGTCTAGGCACTATAATTTAGAAAAAAATGTTGTGTAATGGAAAACAAAATACCACTACTATCTGTGTAGAATATCAATATTTCATATCTACTGTATACGTGCTTCATCCTACGACGCACGTGGGGCATTTGGGAGGAAACATGTGAAGCCATATTTAAAGTTAGACCCCAAAATAAGGACAAATACCAAGAAAAGAAAGTAACTTACTATCTGGCTCGTATAAAATGAATAAAAGAACACACTTCTGGTGCAGGAGTACGACTGGCCTAGGCACTCGTGCTAGACACGTTTACACTAAGCAGTCGCACAAATTCATACAAACAATGAGCTCACATTACTCACTCCTGACCAGTATTGTATGAAAATCAAAGCTTGAAGTGCAATTAAAGAAAAAGCTCGATTAAATCATTTCTGTGCAGCACCGATTATAACCCATAAATAGCTTGATTAGAGTGGAAAAAAAAGTGTTAATATAGCATGGCGAGATCTATGCCAAATGGCCACAACTCACTGTTATTGTACGCTTGACAAACTATTAGAAAAGCTGTTAGTTTATAAATCCTGTCAAAAAGGTTTTGGATATACAAGTATGTTGGAAATCATCTCTGCAGGTAACCATTCGGTCATTTAACCAAAACCAGGTATCTAATTTATCAAAGGCCATCTCGCCATCACAACCCACGTGTCATTTGTCCAGCACATCCACTGCTTTAGCTCGAATTATAAGCGAAGCAAAGAATGACAACAGTTCAAAGTTGATTATAGAATTTCGAAGCAAATAATAAAGACAATCTTACCTCGTCAAGAGTCGTTGGTGAAAAATACTCTAGTTTACACGCTGTTAACATGTCCTCACCGGTTCCCCAGCGGGCCGCCATCTTACAACTCCACTTTGTGAAAATGTGATTCAAACCGCCGTGACTCACGCCGCCGGCCGGACACACGTGGTGCTGCGGCTCCCGGCAAAACTACTCACATGACCTCATAGCCCCGCCCCCAAACTGCGTTTTAAAAGTCGCAATGGATACTCTATATGAATTGTAGTTAAGAAGAGACACTTGAGCATGTAATGCTACATTGTAAGGCATATGAAGAAGAACAAGGAAAGACTGCAAAGAGACTAAAGGACAAATTTGATACTAAACTCCCATTACAAAATCGACTTTGTTCACCAGAACACGCAAAAATATATAGTGTATTATTATAATATCTTTAAAATAACTGGTTTAGATAAAAGGATGTAAACAAGATGAATCTTCAAATTGGATAGTAAAATCTAAATGATAAAAACTACATATTTCTTTTAATTAATTATTTTTCTTTCTCCCTCTGTAGAGACTTCACACTCCTGTCCAATTGGTGGCGGTAATGCACCATTTTAGCCGGTTTGCCACCCGCCATAAAAACAACAGAAGAAGAAGAGGAAGAAGAACATTTTTCGACGCAGAGGGGGTACAGCTATCAAGAAGTTCAAATATCCGTTTCCTACTATAAATCCAGTTTAAACGAACAGTTAAAATAAAAGAAGTTGCTCTGCTAAGACATGTTTAGTGCTATGATGCTGATGTTGTTAAACAGTTTAGCATTATGTAAATCTGCTTGCCTCAAACAGCTGCCTCAAAAGACATGGTTTGGCTAAATATTACTTAAATGCATTGAAGTAATAATTACACGTGAAAACACTGTTTGAAGAAGGTGCGCTTACTTTTAAATCTCAAGAGTCTTAAGGTGAAAGAGAGGTCCAAAATGAATTATAAGCTCCGGATAGTTAGAGAGATAATGGTCTGTGGGTTTAAAAGGATGGTCTGGAAATAACTCGACACTATTTTTGATGTACTCTTCAATGAGAACATGCAAATAGGCAATCTGATCGGCAGTAATCGTTGGTGTACATACATAACCGATGGGTTTTTTAATAATGTCTCCAATTAGCTAAGGCAATACTCTCAATAAGCACCATGGACTGCATGTCCACAGAAATTTACACTATCTGGGCTGAAGTCATGAGGTTTGTCATCTGTTTAATTTCCAAGGTAGCTAAACTGAATTATGCTACTGTTCAAATCTACATATGTGAAATGCCTGTAATCATATAAACTTTGTATTTGGAATATCCTTAAACAGAACTTGATGTAAATGGTGCACTTATATAGCACTTTTATCCAAAGCTCTTTACACTGTGTCTCATTCACCCATTCACACACACACTCACACACCAGTGGTATGTAAGGCGCTACCTTGCCATCAGGAGCAACTTGGAGTTCAGTGTCTTGCCCAAGGACACTTCGGCATGTGGAGTCACGCGTGCCGGGAATTGAACCGCCAACCCTATGATTAGTGGACAACCCACTCAACCACTTGAGCCACAGCCACCTACATGATGTGCATGTAAACATACTCTATTACAAATCTACAAAAGAAAGTACTCCTGCTGAAATTTTCCTGAAAGCCACCAATACTGTGTGTCCCCAGATAATCTCCAGCTATGACACATAAAGCACCTTTAATAATTTTTTCAATCCTTCAATACAATGCCACTGTCCTCTACCTCCTTCAGGTCTTTAATCATTGATAATTTTCTGCCCAATATTTAAAAATCTTGTTCCTTGCAGAGACGGACAAACTGCATCTGATCATTTGATACAATTTGATATGTTGTATGGCAAAATGTCACCAAGTGTTAGAAGTACTGCCAGTTTTTTTTTTTCTTCAGCATGATCCTAATGGATTGACAACCTCAAGTGCATCTTGATAGAGAATCAAGGCCAATGATGATTTGTCTGTTTTCAGCAATGTTTTGACCATCCCAAATATCTTCAAACATGTCAGGCTGGCAGGCAAGAATATGCTTTTTCATATTATTGCTTTTTGAAAGTCTCTGATTCAAAAAGGGCAGTGAGAAAAAAAAGGCAGTGAGTGTTGGCTTTAAAGGCACACACTGTGCAAAGCATTCTTTTCCTGAATCATTAATACCTAAATACAACAGCACAGGTTCAACATAATGAAAGGTAGTTTTAAAGACTGTCTTGCGACATTGATCTGTACGCAAGACAGAAGTGCCTGCCTTAAGTACATCATTCTTTTGGAGCTCCTCAATTACATTAATTATTGTGCTGTCAGACATTTTTTGCTGTTAGACAAGTACAGACTATTTGTCTTTGAGCTTTAAGAAGAAGTGTCTGAGCAAGATAATTCTTGGACTTCCTCAACGATGGTCTAAGTTACTGACGCAGGCAAAAAGTACAGTCAAATTCTTCAGAAATAACTTTTCATCCACACATTCAAAGAGTTCATCGGGCTCAGGCTCATCATTCACATTAAGAGATGTACAGGGCTGACTCTTAGATTGGGGCAAGTTTTCAAACACTGCTTCATGCAGATTTTCAGTTGGACTGTTTTTGTGTGTTCTTGAGATATTAGAGGTAAATGTAGATTATACACCAAATGTCTTCTCACAACTCCTTAAAGGGCATTTTATTTCCATGTTCTTATCTATATGGCCTTTCAAGTGCTTAATGTAGTCTTTCAGACTTGTATATATAAATTTACAATATTCAATCTGGCAAATCAATACTGTGTCAGTTTGGTTAAATCTGACATCTCTGTGAGTCCTCTGATACCCTTTATGATTGCTATATAGATTAGATTTGAAAGCTGCAAATTAACCACAGATGAATGATTAGTTTGGGACATTACTGTATAGTTTCTTATGCTGAGTAAAACCTAATATGGTATGACTCTTATGTTTACACAGCTTGCAGTTATCCACTCAACCAATCATATGGCAGCAGCACAACACATAAATCAAGCAGATATAGCTCAAGAACTTCAGTTAATGTTCATATCAAACATCAGAATGAAGAAAAAGTGTGATCTCTGTGACATTAACCATGACATGGCTGTTGGTTCCAGTTGGGCTGGTTTGAGTATTTCAGAAACTACTAATCTCCTGGGACTCAAATAGGGTAAACTAAGAAAACTTCAATTACTTGATATTACAAACATTTCATAACACAAGAGCCCCAGACCTTAAATCCAACACAAATATTGCAAACATCTCTTCCATAACACTCAAAGTTAAATAATTTTCCTCAGACACGTAGGAAATGGGTCTACAATGATTCAAATACATGATTGACTTCACAATGATTAGTTGATATAGTGAGAGGTACGTGCTCCCAAGAAAATGCAGCATTTAAGAGGGGATTCATACTGGCACAACATACTCCAGGCTTCTATTGTCTTTAATACCCCTGCGTAACCTGGATGTTAAACTTGACTTTTTTTTGCATTTCATTTTGCAACCTGAATTTGACTAGCAGAATATAATATAAATTGAATATAAATACTTAATTTGTTGAAAATCTGATTTTTAACTAAATTCCATGTAGTGAGAGGTGCACGTAGTACTTACCAGTAACACAGTAGTTACAATGGGCCTTATAGATTTACTTGTAAATCATTCGTACAAGCATTTACACAATGCATTTTTGTTATTTATGAAAATCCTGTAAATATCGACAAACTTTTGCATACTATGCTCCTGAAGACTAACTAGTGTTAATTCTGTCAGAATTTTTTTTTTTTTAGTCTTAGTCCTGTGTAAAATGTCCCTGATAGTTTTTTTTTTTATTTTTTTTTAGCATATTTAGTCAACCTTATCCTGTTTTTTTTTTTTTTTTAAATCAAGTTTTAGCTGACTTAAAGTCTAGGCATTTTAGTCTTATTTCAGTCAAAGAAATCAGTAAGTATTTTAGTCTAGTTTTAGTCAACGAAAATTGTTGACATTTTAGTCACTGAAAACCGTAGAGATTTTTAGCCTTAAGATTATTATTGATTAACATTTCAGTCAATCTAGTCTAGCCAGTGGTGGAAAGGGGGGTGTCAATATGTATAAATAAATATTTGTAAATATAATATAAATATAAATAACTCTCTAATATATATTAACATTACACTTATTTCATATCTCCTCCAGACAATATGTTTTACTGGCGTATCAA
>JANDJT010000169.1:22347710-22365814 GCA_024331685.1 Stegophilus panzeri | reverse complement strand
ACATTTGTCACACCATGTGTGTGTGTTTGTGTGTGTGTGTGTGTGTGCCTGATTTATTGATTGAAAATGCAAATGTATGATTGCTTGTGGATGACTAACTCTGAATTTCCATTTTAATTTTGGAAGCCACTGTACATTGATGTGCACAAGAATGCAATGAAAACATGTTTTGCAATTGAATGTGAATTATGCGCGCTCATAAAGACAAGTGCAAATAG
Organism: Stegophilus panzeri; assembly: GCA_024331685.1. Lineage (NCBI taxonomy): Eukaryota > Metazoa > Chordata > Actinopteri > Siluriformes > Trichomycteridae > Stegophilus > Stegophilus panzeri. The sequence goes on along the minus strand of JANDJT010000169.1, from coordinate 22,365,596 downwards.
GACTGAATGTTTGAATTAACACTTTCTAATTAGCATGTGAAATAGAAAAAAGTCCAGAGAATAGTGCAATGCTTTTGCAGATTCAGAATCAATGTTACTGTTAACAGATTTGTTCTGCATATGCCTTCTTTTCAACTATTTATCCTATTTAATGCTGGTTGGTGTGAGCCATTTTGCATAGCCTATGGCATTTTAATAATACCCATACATTATAATATATCAAATTCTACATTTGTATGAAATAGTTTTACTTGTACCTTAACCTTAATCCTATATCAAACTGGCCCCAAGATACTCATAAACACACACATAGGCTCCTAAAAATTCTCTGCATGTGATTAATTTTAAAATCTGAAGAGTCTGAAATGTGAGCTATTTTGGTATTAATGATTTTCATTATATAAAAAAATAAACAAAATAATGAACATTTAAAATAATATAACCCCTTTAACTGCTATGCATGCTTAAATACGACCTATTGTCACAAGGTGGCGTTGTTGGATATGTCTGCTGGGAGCTTAGGGTGATGGGTAATGTAAGCAGGCTCATTAGTGAAAACAGCACCATGTACACAGTCTGTACTGCACCCACCAGCTCGCTGTTTCTAATTCTCACAGATCTTCAGATGAAAAACACAGCATTCTGTATCAGTTAAATCACACAGTTTTGTAACATGCATGTGGTGCTATATATGCATGTTGCAATTCGGTGAGAATGGACTGGTTTCAGTCAGCGGATAGAGCTGAGGCAACCACTGTATCAAGAGGATTGACAGTTTCATAGTTATGTCCCTAACTCAATCATAGCCTTACTCCTAATCACAAGTTAGAGACAGATATGCAAAAACGAAAAAAAAAATGTAAATTAGATTAGAACTAAGGGATTTAGTTTAATTAAATTGATAAAAAAAATTAAGTAATGGAGCAAGTGGAAAGATGATGCACAATATTTTTTTCCACTCTTGACATTATTCAAAGTTTGGATTGGGAGTAGAATTAGTTGACATGGTATTGTTACCAGTGCAAGTATGGCAGATCAGCTCAAGACTGACAGTTCATTCTCTGTGTACCATCAGTACTCTGATCCAGAATGCAACTGTACTCCTTCAAACATACAAATTATCCCACGCTGTTGTTGCCTTCCCTCAGCTGGCTCTTTGTAGGTGTCCATATCAGATTTTAAACACGATATGCATGGCTAACGACACAAGACAGACATGCATAAAGATTCTTCTCTATACTGGCACTAAGGTAATGGAGTGAACTTGCTGGCCGAACAGCTGAGGTCACTGTCTGTTGTTAAAAGAAGATTGAAACCTACCTTGTCATTAAAAACATACACTCTACATATTTTTAAAAAACTCAATTTGTACTCTATTTTCCTTACTGTATTGAGTATAATACTCAGATAGAGTTTTAGCATTATAGTATTTTCAGACAATGAGCTTTAAAAATTTTTTTTGTAATTATTATTTTTTACTAACATTAGAATAGGTTTTGTGGTAGACACTACAAAACACTCCTTTAAGTCACACTGGATAAGGTTGAAAAAAAGGAAATAGGGTGAGTTCATGTGTATTGGGACAGTTAAATTTATCAGCATTTATTTTTTTGTCTAAACATATGCTTCTAAACCCTTGCAGAGGAACTGCTTGATAGAAATAACACAATTTTAATTCATGTGGCATTATATAAGTGGGTGTGGTCAGCATCAAACATCAAAAAATGATTTCAGAAATGTCTAGTGTTGGGTATTTTGTTTTTTAAAGCTTAGACAAGTTGAAAATTCAAAAACTATCCTGATATATCTGAATTAACCCAAAAACAAACAAACAAAAAAGCATAGAGAAATGTCATTTAAAATGCCAGATGTATTTCTAGATCTCTTAAATATAATTGACAATATAGTGAGGCTATAAAAATAATTATAAAGAGACAGCAGTAATAACTTGTTACTGTCATTTTGTTAATGGTCTAAGAGGCTATTGGTGCTATAGTCTGCGTATCTGTTTTTCTTAAAAAGATTGTGGAATAGAAACATTGGGAAAGAGCTGGGTTGGGTTATTGTCTAATTGTTCATTTGTTGATATATAAAAATTGGAATTAAACATGTGATGGTAGAAATATTAGATTAAATAATATAAATACAATATTATACTCTTAGATTTTGTACCAAAGGAGAATATGTTGCTCTTGTAATTCTATTGCTTACAGCTACCCAGCTGTACAGGAAATCGTTCATCTACCACTACTGTTGCCATGGCAACTAGAGGGGAACTCCATTTCATCAGCTGTCTTCGTCATACTGCCCTCATGCTTTTCTCCTTCGTCTTCCCTCCCCCACCCAATTTTTCCTTCTTCTACCTTTATTTCTTTGCTGTCTGTTTCGTTTCATGTAGGATTCTGAATTAGGCCATGTGAATTAACACCTACAACATAACTATTATATCAAAAGAGTACAGCCATACTGGTCTGCCAAGTCTTCTCATATTGGAGGTTTTATTTGCTCATTGACTGCTACTTGATGCGTGTTTTGAACTTGTGTGAGAGTAGGCCAAGCAAAAAAAAAAATTCTGAAATTAGAATGATGAATATAAAAGCTTTACTAAAAGCAAACCACATGCAAGCTAAACATCTGTATCTGTGCATGCTGTTGTGTGTATGGCTGACTGGAGGCTTTGTTTAGTGAACATTAGTGAAGCTCTTGTTGACAGTGTCTACACTGATCACCTTGTAGTAATTCTACAGGGCAATGGGGCAGGACAGCAGCTGCTACTGACACCAGATGCCGCCACCTCCCCCCCAATAAATATATCTATTTCTTATACATTACTTATAATATCTTCATATTAATGTATATTTATGTAGCAGGGAATTAGTGAGTAATCAGAGCAGCTAGGTCTTGGGGATGATTCCATTAACTCATCTAATAAATAATCAGATTAGAAATTAAGTAATTTCATCATTGTCATTTAAAGATGCTTGGCTTAACATGCACATGAACTACACTCACAGTCTAAATCCCTTTTTAATTCCCATATCATTTCTTATAATAATTATTATTATTCTCATCCATCCATCCATCCATCTATTTTTAGTTGGAAAATATTTGGAACTCTTTTCCATTTGTTATTCTCTCACACATTTTATAATCTAAAACTATAACACTTGCTTGTTTAGCTTCTTTGTGTGTGTGTGTGTGTGTGTGTGTGTGTGTGTGTGTGTGTGTGTGTGTGTGCACAGCCTTTGTCTGTGGGGTGCCACCTGGAATTTTTTAATCTTCTGTGGCTGTAATATTGTCAATCTGAAGATTAAAGGAGCTTGGACATTTGGGTTATTACAAGCTGTGTGTGTGAGTGTGTAGGTTTGTGCATGTAAAAATGCACAGAGAAAAGTAAAAAGGGTACATCTCTCTCTCTCTCTCTCTCTCTCTCTCTCTCTCTCAGTCACGCTCTTTGGGGGAGGGGCAATTGTGCACATTTATCTGTTCTTGCTCTCAACACTGTACCAGAGCAACAGCACAGGACTGGCTGCCCTGTGCATGCTGTGAAAGACAGAGGTTGTATAGAGGAGCAATTCTACTGGGCAGAACTGCACCACATCACATACACTGGAATTAGTGTCTCAGGTGCACAAATATAAAACATGCCTGGCAGAACAAGATAAAGGGGCATGAAAGCAATAGTGTGACTGTAGGATGAAGCATCTATAGGAGGAGAGCAGGTATGAGCCATTGTATTTTCCTTTGGACAATGTCTGGCTATGTGCAAGTGTGTGTTCCCAGAGAGAGGGGGAAGTGGGTTTGAGTTGGCTTCCTGAGTGATTCCACTAGCTGTTGGGCGGAGCATGAGAAGGGCTGTCAGCCAGAGTGGTGTAGCAGACAGTGTGTGTGTGTGTGTGTTCATACGTGTGTGTGTATGTGTGTGTTGCAAAAGTGTGAGGAAGAGGGACAGTGTGTGAGAGAACCTTTGGCTACTACTACTGCATCCTGTGCAATATTGGAGTCTCCAAGACGAAATAAACAGATACATAATCTCTCTGAGAAGGTAAGCTGCAGACATTTACATCAGCTCACTGTGGAAAAGGAAGATGCTGCGGATGTGTACTTGTGCATGCAAGTGTGAGAGGGAGATCTATGTTTGAGATAAGTGGGCGTTACATCAGAACCCAACAAAACTGAGTTTGAGAAAATGTGGCATTTCCTCATCAGTGCATTTTTGGCTGAATGTCCATGTCTGGGTTTACATGTGTATGTGATTAATGTAGTTTGTGAGCAATGTCTTTGTGTGTGAGCTTGTGGCTGCGTGTAGAACGTTCCATCAGGGCGGTGCTGTCTGGAGACACCACTCATCCATAGCTATTGCATGTGTGTCAGTGTACATCATCGTTAACATGGACAGAAGAAGACTCCCAAAAGAGCTTCATAGCTTATCATTAAATAAAGATTAAGGGAAGAATTCACTTCCACAGTGTGCTGTGTGTAGAACGGAGCCTGTTAGAAAATGTTTTTTGGATCAGTTTCTTTTGTGGATCAGTTTGTCTTCCTCTGTGTATGTGTTGGAAAAATGGATTCATGAAAAAAATGGAGGAGGGGATAAAGAAGATACTGGAGAAAAAACGATGGCCGAGGGAAGAAAAAGTAGCCTATTTGCGAGGAATCCCCAAGGAGTCCCTGGCGAATTCTCATAATGGTCAAACAGTTTTGCTTCCTTGTAAGATAATTATTAAGGGATATTTGGGTGTGTAACAGGAGGCTGATGAATCAGTACTATTTGCTATAAAGCAATGAAGCTCATCATTAAATTCATCCATTAACATACTATATACTGAAGATTACAGCTAGCCTGAAATACATGAGATGTGAGCTTTCATTTGACCCTCTTGGGCTTGTCATATTGTTTTATTTGTGCTTACCACAGCTACATACCATGTTATGTAACAGTGAGCATCTTGTTACACTCAGGGATTGCGGTATACGTGCATACTTGTCTATCATTATATTTGGACCAAGGTTTTGACAGCTCATGGTACATGTATGTGCCATTTTTGTCTAAAATATACTATAATATAGGTTTTTTTTTAAGTCTAAAAAGAAAAAACGGGAAAAGGACTGAATAAATCATGAAAGAAAAATGCACAAGAAAGAGAGCTGTGAGTGTGTGTGTGTGTGTGTGTGTGTGTGTGTGTGTGTGTGTGTGTGTGTGTGTGTGTGTGAGAGAGAGAGAGAGAGAGAGAGAGAGAGAGAGAGAGAGAGTATGAAATGAGGAATTGAGAGTATGTGTTGTTTTAGGGCAATATTTTTCAGTTTTTCTTTTAAGTTTTTATCATTTGATGCTGGAAATGCATGTACGTTAACATCACACCAACACAGGCACTTAAAGAGAAACAAAATACATAATTATGTTTTCCCCCCAAGCTTTTCCCCCAGTGCTTAGGGGAAAAAAACATGATTATGATTAAGCCTTCTAAAATGTCAAACCAGTCATCGCAGAGTTGGAATGAGTTAGCAGCTTTCGGACACCCTGGGCCCCAGATAATCACTGTGCGTGTGCACACACACACACACACACACACTATGTTGTGCTCCTTCTCACAATGAAAGACTATTAGTAAAGTGGGTCTGACTATGTTTTGATTTTAGAATGGTGTATAGTGTAACCTCCCTTAATACTGTGAATAAACAGTATGTCTGTACATTTCATTTTAACCCCCTCTTTAAACAGCACCTTAAACAGTTTACATTACATTGAGACTGAATTAGGGTAGCATGACACGGGCATGACAAAGTACTGCTATATTTTATGATCACTACATACTTTGCAATATATTAACCCCTTGAACCCCGAGTTTTATTATTCAGTTATTAATCTTCAATCATATAATGCAGTATCTGCTATGAATTATCCAGTAGCTAAAGGGAAAATAATAGGAAAGTTATATAGTTACAAGAGTAAAGAAGGCAAGGCTATACCTGCTAATGTGTCCTGGATATTTAACCATTGATTCTGCATTGTTAAAAATTGACCTACATTAGTCTGACTAAAACTATTTAAATTTATTGTGAATACTGTTATTCATCCAGAAACTCTCATTGTGAACATCTGTGACATCTAAACTATGTGGTTCGTTTAAATAGCGATTTGTTCATGTCACATGCAGCCTTCTGTGAAATCAGTATTGCACAACAATTTAACAGTATCTTACAAACGATGTATTTTGCAGCATATTCAAAGCTGAACACTAATGGGTCAACAAAGATTAAAGATAAAAAGATCTGTTGCCGGGAATAAATATGGTTTTCATGAATAAGTTTGGAGAATATGTTTTGTGGAGGTAATAAAAACCAATCACAACTTGATATCAGCATCCAAGAACAGCCACGCCTAACATTTGTCTTTTAAACTGAATTATAATGGTGCCAATATTAAAAATTCTGTAATTGCATTGTTAAACACAGCTGGTGTGTGTGCAAATGGACTAGTTTGTGTGTATCTTTCATTCTGCACACATTTGCCTGTAGAATGTGCAGAGTGCATCGCTCTAAATGTTTGGAATATTATTAACTTCTCAGGAGTCTTGGGAGTTCTTGGCAGAGTGGTCCATTTAGAAGTAAACCATGTTTATACCAATCATTTGGTTACACATACACGCATGCACGCACACACACACACACACACACACACACACACACACACACACACAAACCCTCCCTTTCTTACTCTAACACACTCACACACACACACACACACTCAGACACTTGCTCCTGTTTCCCTGGAAACAAAGTGTTCTCTGGAACTGGTATCATTAAAGCCTTTTCAAGCCCTAATTCAGGTGAAAGACCTGCAATTTGTCTCATCACGTTTTTACTGTAAGCCATGTGCAAATTATGATTGTGGTCAACATGCAAACAATGAGGGGAAAAAACCATATAAGAACATTATACTTCCCAGGGTACAATATAGATATTTCCTAAATATATTATGTTGCATATGTTTTTCAAATGATGTGTTTATCAAATCCATGTTGCAGCATCCTTTAAATTACAGCCTAAACTATTGACGAGACCATGTTTGTGTTACTATTAAAATTTTTTAATGCCGTCTAGATTGATCTCTTAATCCTCAAGGACAGACTGGGTGTGAAACAGTGCTGGGACTTGTTGCTATATGCTCTTCAATCGCAGCTGTAAGCTACAACCAGGTCAGGAGGGGTTGGATGTTTTAAGAGCTTTATACTCAGAGAATAAACGTTTAACAGCCCATTTGAGCAGTATGTTTATGAGAAATGTGCAAGCAGAATAACCCGGAGTCATACTTCTTGCACAATCTGCTCAACAATATATTGGTATATAATTGACACAAAGGTTTATGACTGATGTAGCTCCAGAAGGACACAGGACATGGAATAGCTGGTGTACTTCCTCAGTCCCTACTCTGTCTAAGATAATGTAAATGTTTGTGTGACTGAAGAAATAAGTGTAAGTAACCATCGGGTGACCTGTGATGTAAAGCCAGAATAGCATGATTAAAAATCTCCTCTTCTTTTCTTTTCTTATGGGGCTTTGAACATGAAATACTTAGTCTTCTATCTGCTGGGAGCTGACAAGGCACATGCGTGTCTATTTTTGCACCAATGCAAGTTAAATTTACTGGATAACGATGGCGTGTTGCTATTTTGGTTGGCCGGAATAGCCAATTTTTTCTCTTTTGCGCACGTTTCTCTTTTTATGATCATAAATGAATGCACTGTGCTGACATGGATGGAGTGTCATTTTATCTGTGTCATTCTGTCCTTATTCTACTGTTATTACACATTTATTACACCACCACAAAAATATCAACATAAAATCTATTCACAGCAAAAACAAGAACAGAAATATTTTTGTTGTAGGTCCTCTCAGTCAGCTGGTTGTTGTTACTAGTATACATTTATATCTGTAAGAAAAATCTATTTGTATGTCATTACAAAATTGTCACTGTGCTGCACTTGGTTCTTAAAGGGAGCTGAATTGATTAGCTATCACATCTTTATCGCACCACACCTCCTAATGACGAATTCACTCAAACACATTTGCGCCACATACCATATACACTGATGGTCATGAAGATTCCAAAAATATGCAATGCACCAATCTTATGCCTTATTTTGTGTGAGCCCATGCACACTTCTGTACATTTATAGTTTGTTCTTATTTTTGCATTTCACAGTTTATGATTGAAAAGAAATTAGCAAGAAATGCTGAAAAGAAGTTTGCAAGTTTTCCAGTGAGGTGGCTCTTCCTCTGAACTTCCTCTCTTTGGTTTGTAGTTTATAGTTTGAATATAGAATGTTGACTTCTGTTATATATTATTATTTTACTTACTGATATTTTACTCAGTTAACTGAGTTGACTGAGATAAATGATTTCAGTCTATCACTTGGTGAAAATGAACTTAGTACAGACACACACATGTACAGACACACACAAAATCACAGTGTTAATGAACTGTGTGAAACTGAAGTGTGTGAAACTGTTTGGTATAATCAAACCTTTAGGGAACTATACACTCTCTAACAGAGATCATGCTGATGAGGAACAAATGGGCAGTCTAACAGATGAGTCACTCACCCCAGGAAATAACAGGCTTGTGTCTTAGTCTTGGTTTCTCTGGAGTGTGTACATGACTTTAATTTACTGGAGGAAAGGGCTTTATTTTGCACCTATGTCACAGCACTTTTGAATTCTCAAACATGATCAACTAGGTGCTTATAATTGTGTGTTTTAAAAAAACCCAAAAACATTAATGCAACGACAGTAGTGCTGGCTGCAAGGCAAATCCATCTATCCTATTGTTTTCCATACCGCTTATCCTACAGGTACACAGGGTCGTGGGGAGCCTGAAGCCTATCCCAGGGAACTCAGGGCACAAGGCAGGGGACACCCTGGACAGGGTGCCAACCCATCACAGGGTACAATCACACACCCATTCACACACTATGGACAATTTGTAAATGCCAATCAGTCTACAGTGCATGTCTTTGGGCTGGGGGAGGAAACCTGAGTACCCAGAGGAAACCCTGCACGCACAAGGTGGAGGCAGGAATTGAATCCCCAACCCTGGAGGTGTGAGGTAACCAAGCCATCATGCCCCCTGGCTGCAAGGCAAATCAACTTCATAATTAACATTATATTATTTGTATTTATTTGTATTTATATTAGTTTATATATTAATATTTATTTCCCAGGGACTTGTATATTGGACACTCCACAAAAATGGATAAATAAATGTTTATCATTCGTATGGTTTTCTGAGAGATATTCGTTTAGCATTTTTGGAAGAAGTCTCTAGTGTCAGTGCTGTGTAGAGGAAAGCTAGTTCCATTATGTTTTGCAACATAGGAAAGTGAGAGGCTGGTGTGGGAACCACTGTTAAAAGCTATAATGTACTGTAAGTGATAGCAGGTATTAACTTGCTGACTTCCCAAAACATTTAACATAACTATAAACAAATAACAAGTATGAAATTTTGTCCTTTACTAAAAAACAAAAAGTCAGTGTTGGCAAACTGCTGTGGTGTAAGAGGAATAAAACCCTCCAGGAAACTTTGAGATGGTAACTCATCACATCACATTGCATTGCATTGTTGATTATTTTCCTATAACAGCACGACCCCAGATTTTTTTTCCTTACATATGTTATTCCATATGGAAAGATTGCACTAGTGTGTGACTTGACTCAGATGTTTGTATAAGCAGTTTGCTTCCAGTGGACATGCTCAGAAATTTTTGAATCCTTAAGGCTTTTTCAGTTGTTCCTCAGGAGCCCTTAAAGATTCCAAGTAGAACATTTCTGGAAGCTATGAACCCTTAATCATCCAACAAACTTTTAAGTAACCCTTGAAGAACCTTTTTTAACTAGAGTGTAAGATATTACATTATAGTGATGACTCAGATTATCTAGTTATCAAACTGCCCTCAAAATAACTACTGACATAGGTAAGTTATGGAAAGATTAAATTTAGTTTGGAAGCAATTCATGAATGTGGGAATGTGGGATTCCCTGGTACTGAAAGCTCCTCTGGAAGGGTAACCGGTCCATTTATCAGAGTGAGAGAGACAGCAATGAATGTTTAAATATTTAACACCCTTTAGTTGTATTCTACTTTGCAAAAATAGTAGAATGAATAACTGAAAAACATTTTTAAAAACATACTTTAAAATACAATATTTATAATATACAGTATATCTCATTTTCTCATACAGAATTATTGGCACCCTGTATTAAAATGGTCTGATCATAAATATCAAAAATGAGTAACACAAATTGTGTTTAAACATATGCATTTAAACAATAAACAATATTTATTTCAAACACAACATTTTGGGTTTAAGTAAGCATTCTCTGGAAAGAATAACAGTGCTCTCACTCTACCTGTAATGTCTAACAAGACCACATTTAGACCACATTAATTAGACCACATTTTTGAATGGCTCAAGGTTTTATGATGCTATAATCTGGCTATAAACAGGACATTTTAATATCCCCAAAACTGATTGCCTCTGCCAGGAGGTTGTTTCAACAAAGTGAATGACCCAGTGCTATATCAGATTTAGCTTATATTAATATATATCTCCTGATGGGAGTGGTCTCTTCCAGAATGACAATCTCCTCATCCTTAGAGATGAGAGCTCATGGAAAGCTTTGATGAGTATGAAAATGATGTAAATAATATCCTATGGTTCTTGCAGTCACCAGATCAAAACTCTTTTAAACACCTATGGGAGATTTTGGACTAATGGTTCTCTCCATTCATAAATTCATTCATAAATAAAACAAGTCTTTTCTTTGTATGATATTAATGAATTCTGACCTCTTGAGTTTATTTCTTTCTCTAAAGGAGCTGAAGTAGAGAATGGCAATATGAGCGAAAGCAGCGGTATCACACCATCATCAGACTGTAGAAATAGGGAAGACAAAGACAGAGGGTTAAGATGTGAGTGAAAGACAGCAGCATATGGAAAGAGGAAGAGAGGCTGCCATTTCTCCAAACATACATGCAAACTCATAGTCATATAGTGACAGAGAGATTGTAGGACTAATAATTGAAATGCCCTTTCTTTTTGCATTTTAGCATATTGGCTCCTCACTGCAGCCACACATGAAAGTTCTCTTTGTTTGTGTGCTTTACTAAGGGTTATGATGAGTGACCAGAGCAGGACTTTAACCAGCACCTTCTAAAGAGGCTTTACAGCTGCATAACAGTAGCTAGAGATAAGTTATTAGTGGGTATTAGTGGGTGAGTGTGAGTGTATGTGTGGGTGGATGGGTGTATGTGTGCTTTCTTTCGGATTTGACACTTAATTTCGATGGTAAAACCAATTGCATTCATTAATTCACACCAGAGAAAGAGTTTCCACTGTATTTTTATTTAAATCACAATATTACAGTTTATGCTCTATAATGTTGAAAGGGTGCTAAAAGACTATCCTTCCCTCCTGTTTATCAGTAGGGGACAGAGCTGAGAATTGAGTGGGCATATGGTCCCTTTTACAGGAGTTCAGATTAAACAAAATCATCCACAACGCTCTCCCCCACTCAACACACCCTGTGATATCGATCATTTGCTTAGGGAAACACAGAAACACAGAAAGAATACAGATTCACCGCACAGAAATCTACTTCTACAGATCACTGAGATACACCAACCATTACACAAGAATGCTCTCACTTCCTGTACCTCTCACCTCACATACCACAGTAAGCACATCGTTGAGTCTGGCCAAACTCTTAGGTTGACATACCCAGTTCACTTTTCCTATTCGCATAACTGCTCTCTCTCTCTCTCTCTCTCTCTCTCTCTCTCTCTCTCAGCCCCTATAAGGTAAAGCAGTGAGCAGTATGATGTGAGGACAAACAGGAACTAAGATCCAAAGGTTCACTGTCTCCAATGTATGCTGAAGTTTCTATAAACCATTTTCGTTTTGATTTAGCAAGCCTGGGCTTGCTAAATCTACTCTCAGTTATTAAAATGTGAGTTCCTGTATGCTTGGCCTGGGTCTGGCCTCAGTGTTGATTTCAGAGTGGAACATTTCACCTCTCCTGGATGCTTTGCCATCTCGGTTGCCTAGCAACTGATGTTCGTTGCAAAAGAGGGGTTAGTGGTTTCAGTGTGACATTTTTTCCCCCAAGTCCTAATGAAGACCACTACTGAATACATTGCCTAAAATTGCTCAAACCACTGACTTGCCATGTTTAACAGAGGATAATGGTTTTGGCAAGGTTTACTCCTCTTTTTTTTTTTTTTTTTAGCTATCAGCTTCAGGATGAAAATGAGACCAGCAGCAGTTGGTCAATTTAGATCTGAGCTATTCTGGGGAATACAAATACCGTTTTAGGCTGAATTCCCAGTGGGGCTCTGTTTCCTGCTTGCAACAATAATGTTGTTAGCTGTGGCTTAGAAAATGACATAGTGACCAGTGCAATAATGCAATAAGTCCAGGAAATGTGATCTGGGAGTCCAGGGAGGTAATCTGTTAAGAAAAGAACATTATAAATGATTATGTGGACAGCAGGAGACTCACTTCATTAAAGAGTTTTATTAGTAAAACCTAATATAATACAGTGAAACTATGTTCCTTGATGAAGTTAAGTTGTGTCAGCATGCATTTAACTGGAAACAGAATTGATCGTACACTTGTGCCTAGATGAATTATCAGAGAATGGATGTAAAACTGTAAAGAAAATAATAGAACAGTGTTATCAAAGGCTACTTGGTTACTTCCTCCTTCCTCTGCCTCTTTCTCTTTCTCAATCTCTTTCATTTTCCCTGGATATATTTAAGCCAGCAGGCTGAGCTGGACTCCTTAATGAGACTGGGGTCAGTGACAGCTGACACATTGGCGCCCCCTGCTGCTTTCTCTCATTAGTAGGCCTTTGTGGTTAACCTTTCTGCAGATGGGCCCACTGAGATTAAAACCTCTAATACACTGCACACCCTTTGAGCTCACAGTCCTGACAGGTGTGTCACAGCATGCTATCAATATCCATGTAGGGGGAACAAACAACACAAAGCCTAAATGCACACTCGCACACTCTTTGACACAGCATGCTGTTGTTATCCATGTGGCAATATTGCACAACACACACACACACACACACACACACACACACACACTCACACACACACACACATCACATTAATAACTGGGAAATATCATGCAGAGATCAGTCTGTGATGCTGACACCCAGTAGAGCTAACCTAGTAGTCTGCACTACTGAGGGAATTGCCTGCTATTGCTCTTTAGATAAGAGTGTGTATGTGTGTGATTGAAACGCAATTGCACACTATATATTTTTGTAGATATCCTAATAAGAATCAAATTTTTTAACATCTTTCCTATAGGCCGAAGTCTGAACAGAGGGACACGAGATTGGACCTTGAGCAGTGACATTCAAGGGGTAGAGTGTGCTGAAAAGACTGAAGAGAAATTTAAGGTACAGTATCCACAAAGATTAAATATCAGGTACATACACGACCTTCACACAAATTGTACGACCCAACAAGTCCTACATCAGAGTCATACATCAGAGCCAATCCCAGTAACACTGGGTGCAAGGTGGGAGAAGTCATCCCAAATGAGATGCCTGTCCATTGCAAGGCAACACACACACACACACACACACACAAATTATCCTGTGGATCAAAGGGGTCAAAGGAGAATGGCAAAAACCGTGTAAGCAAATAGGCATGCCACAACCACAAATAATAACAGAATTGACATATCAACATTTTAAATACCTCACAGTCCTCAACTCTTGACTCTATTGAGCATCTTTGGTATGATGTGGGCTGTGTGCAGCAAGTTTACAGTCCAATTTACAGCCACTGTGCAATGTGATCATTTGCATATGGCACACAATTGCAAAACACATCCAGGATCTTGTAGAATCCATGTGCTATCTTTTCTAAATGAAAACACTACCAGATAGAGTCATGTGAAAACAGAAACACACCCCATGGAAACTAGTATTGTCCCCTTTAGCAGAAATAAGTTCTTGTAGATGTTTTGCATAATTGTCCACCAGGCTTGCTGGAATTTTTGACCACTCTTCCATGCAATAATCTTTCACTTGTAAGATGTCTGAGGGTTTTCTTGCATGTACTGCCCGTTTCAAATCCCCCCACAATATTTCAATGGGATTCAAATCCGGGCTTTGACTAGGCCATTCCATAACCCTCTATTTCTTCTTTTTGAGCCATTCCTTGGTGGATTTCATAGTGTGCTTAGGATCGTTATCCTGTTGAAAGGTCCATTTTCGGTTCAACTTCAACTTTTGGACAGATGACCTCACATTATCTTCAAGCACTTTTTGATATGATTCAGAATTCATAGTCAAATCAATGAATGCATGCTGTTCCAGTCCCTGAGGTAGTGAAGCAACCCCAAACTATACCATTTCCACCACTGTGCTTTACAGTTGGTATGAGGTGCTTCTCCTGAAAAGTTGTCTTTGGTCTGTGTCAAACACGTCTGCTGTTGGTGTGGCCAAACAACTCTATCTTTCATTCTGTCCAGAACACATTATTCCAAAAGTCCTGGTCTCTGCCTATATGCTCATTGGCAAACTGTAATCTTGCGAAGGCTTTTTCCAGGCACACCTCTCATGCAGGTCAAATTTGTGCAATCTCTTTCTGATTGTAGAACCATGCACTTTGACACCATCAGTTGCAAAACTTACTAGCAGATACTGTGTTGAAATTTTGGAGTTCTTGGAGACTTCTTTTTGGCGTCAGATGGCCTGCTCTTGGGCTGAATTTGCTGGGATAGCCAGTCCTGGACAAATTGGCAGTCATCTGAAATCTGCTCCACTTGTAGATTATTTTCTTTACAGAGAAGGATGTGTTTCAAATAATTTGGAGATCTTTTTAAATCCCTTGCCAGACTCTAAGGCATCCGCAACCATTTTTCTGAAGGCCTTACAGAACTCTTTAGATCTTGGCATGATGACACCACACACCTCAGTAGCAAAGGGAACACCAGACACTAGATATGAGAGGGGTATAAATAAGACAGGTTCCACCTGCACTCCCTAAGCAGGTTCTAATCACTCACACTCAATCTTGATTCTAATTTTCATCACACCTGATTCTAATTTTATGGATTTGAAGGTGTGATAAATGCAGGGGTGTACTTACTTTTTCGATATGACTGATGTTTTTCTTATAAATATAAATTGAAAATTTTTGTTAATTTGAAAAGAAAATTACTACAAAATGTAAATTTTATGTGTCATTTAATAGAGTGTATCACATTTATTAATAGGCACTGTTTCAAAAAGGATCAAATCTTTGCTTGTCAAAATATGTAAAAAAAAACAAACAAAAACAAAACCAACAATTTCCATGGGGTGTACTTATTTATTTCACATGACTGTAATACAACTAGATTTGTGATTTATGGTAGTGCACATCGTAGTAGTGTTATTTGTTTCTTTTAGTCTGCATCAGGAAAGCAATTCAGCACAACGATGGTCAAATCTGTGGTTCCTATCTCATGGTGTTGCTAGGCAGCATGGGAGGCAGTTTTACACAGTGACGCAGTGGTATTAAAAGGAAATGTTCAATCATGTGATTTTGTGGCACATGAATCAGTGTACAAACATAATTAATATTGGTGTGTGTCCAATAAGTAGTGTTTAAGCCTCCCAGTTCAGCAGACTCATGGCTAGCAACAACACTGCCAGCATCGCCCAGGCGCGTAAACTGGTGGAACAGCTCAAGATGGAAGCTAACATTGACCGTATAAAGGTGAGAGGGAAAAAAACAATGCATAGAAAACCATGCTACCAAATTTATTAATCAGAAAGATGTGTTTTATCTTACCACCTACATCATTTTACACGTTGGTCACTGGCAGGTGTCTAAAGCGGCTGCAGACCTGATGTCATACTGTGAAGCTCACGCTAAGGAAGACCCTCTGCTGTCACCTGTGCCTGCTTCTGAGAATCCCTTCAGGGAGAAGAAGTTCTTCTGCGCCATCCTGTAAGCAGTGATGGCTGGCCTAGGGCATGCCTGCTCCATCTGGGACCCACACACATTGATGTTAAGAACGTAAACCTTTTAGCGAGGGCTGAGGGGCAGGCGTGCGGTGACTCCTCAACCTCACCTGGTTCTCCATGCGACCCGTGCAAAACCCCAGCATGGAGGGAGAGCCAGAGCTGTGCATGTTTACAAAGGAAAGCACAGCCAACATGAGCAACTGGCATTACAGCAGCTCAAGCTGGATATGATGTGTAAATTGCAGTATTAATGCGGTATTTTGTGGTCCCTATGAGGTATTCAAATGTTTTGTTTGATTAAATTAAGTTGATCATGATTTTGAAGCTGATCACTGAGCAAAGAACCATGAATTGTCATGGAAATGTTCTGATTTCTTCTTTGTTTGCTCTATTTCAATAATCATTGATTTCTCTTAAATGAATTTGGTATATATGACTTAGGTAGCTTTCTACGTATGTACTTTGTTTTTTTAATTTAATAATAGTAAATAGGTAAAAGCATTTTTTATGAAAGATTTGCACACATACAAATATTCCTAACAGATATGTATCTTTATGAAACTGATTACAGCATTTGAATATGTATAGCAGGCAATTTAATTTTTTGTCTCCTTCAAAAAGATAGGTCTTTTTACTATTTGTAAAAATCAACTGTGTTGTGCTGTATGGTCTGAATGTCTGTGGTGATTCCAATAATAACTGCATGAAAACTTAAAAATTGGCCCAGTCTTTTTGTCTTTTTTTAAATGATTAAAAGCACAATCAGGTAATTGTATGATGTTTTAGCATGGATTAAGATAAGTATTGATACTTAAATTTGTAGATACTTTAAAATACTTACACTTGTAATGAAAACAAACTAGTTTCAGAGTTACACGTAAGAATTTTAGGAGAGTGCCATCCCAGAGGATTTCAGCAGTATATTTTATAGTGTATAGACTACTATACTAGACTAGACTTTTTGGACTGAATATTCCTGTCCGTTGGGAAAATTGCTTTTACACAAAATAATATCTTCCATAACATGGCATATCAACATGTCTACACAACAGATACTGTTGTTATTTGCTTATTCAGAAACTCAAAAGCAGAATAAACGTTAAAATATCGTAATAGAGTACCCTTGATATCCACAGCAGTGACAAGGAAGGTGAAAAAAAAACCAGTCAGTGTTTTTGTAAGTAATGTGATGAATAATTACACTAGTGTGTAAAGTAAACTATAGCGTAAAGAGTGTAAATTACATTCCTGCTTTTTCCATGATAGTAATTGTACAGGAATTCCAGCTACATAATATGACACAGATGTGATCTCAGGTGAACTGCTGACCCCCAATTTATTTGATATTCTTGCTTATATAATGTAATATTTAAAGTCTAAGAATGGCAAATAGTCCATTAATCCAGTCAATACATAATACAAAGCAAATAATTTCAGCAGCACCTATCAGATATTACTTAAATGAAACTACCATTAAGTAAACCTGACACTATAAACAGGACAAAACCACAATTCTGCCAGACAAAATGCCAGACCACACACAAACTGAGATAAAATCTCACAATTCTCCTCAACAATAAACCCAGCTCTGTATCTATAACACATTGCAGTAACTATCCAACAGTATGTATGTGGAGAAGATGAATACAGTTAAAACCATATTCAAAACACATTTACACTAGGAGCCATTTATCCAAATTTGCCTGGCATACTTTTGTGCAAGAAGGAAACCCACATGAACATGCAACAGACAGTAAGCTGAGCTCAGGGTCAAACAGAGAACCCTAGAGCAGCTCGACAATCCCGATTTTCATACAGGTAAAAAAATAAAAATAAAAATAAAAAAAT
>JANDJT010000169.1:22327810-22347610 GCA_024331685.1 Stegophilus panzeri | reverse complement strand
TATATATACACACACACACACACACACACACACACACACATATATATATATATATATATATGCACAGAAATTCTAGAACATTTTATATATTTATATATATAATGTTCTAGAATTTCTGTGCGGCCCCCCTGGCGCCATCTGGTGTAGTGACATAATGTAAAATCTTATTTCTTACATTGCTCCATGTTAGGCAACATGACCCCCACATCTACCTTTAACCGCCTCCCTTTATAGCAGGGAGAGAGTGATAATTACAATTTTGTTGTTTGTGGGCATGTTCAAGACATGATTTACAATTACAACACTGAGGATCATGGACATGGTCATGGCACTGAAAGCTGAGGTGCTGCCCAACTTGACACCATAAACTCATTTGCTATCTGAACAAAGTTAGCAGCTGATTGTGTCCATTATAGGCAACTCCTTAGTAGGAACAAGACCTAGCTATCTAGTATTAGCTAGCTAGTTTATTGAATTGTTGTGGATTTTAGGCAGGCTACATTGGTTTGTTAAAGCAATATAAAACAGGGTTGTTAGCTAGTACAACCAACTTCTAAGCTGAGCCTTTAAAATCGACTGAAAAATAGTTAGCACGCCAACATCACTGATATGATACTTAGCAACTTGGCTTAGATTAAATTGCCACTGCAAAGACTGAGGTTCTCTGTCCAATTAACCATCTTAACTGCATGTTACCACAACCGTCTTCTGTTGGCTTGGAAAAGTGTTAGATTCAATAGCAACATTCAAATGAAAAACAAATAGAAATGTTTAATCAAAAAAGGAAAAAATAGAAAGAAGAAACTTACAATAACCTGGCTGCAGAAGTGTGCACACCCATTTATAATGAGGCATGTGACTGTGCTCAGAATTAACCAGTCACATTTGGGGCGGCTGTGGCTCGGGTGGTAGAGCGGGTTGTCCACTAATCGTAGGGTTGGTGGTTCGATTCCCAGCCCACATGACTACACATACCGAAGTGTCCTTGGGCAAGACACTGAACTCCAAGTTGCTCCCGATGGCAAGTTAGCGCCTTGCATGGCAGCTCTGCTACCATTGGTGTGTGAGTGTGTGTGTGAATGGGTGAATGAGACACAGTGTAAAGAGCTTTGGATAAAAGCGCTATATAAGTGCAGACCATTTAAACCCATGTTCAAAAGCAATTATCATACAGCTGTCATCACTGAAGTGATTCTTGTTAACTTCAAATAAAGATCAGCTGTTTCTGTAGAATTTTCTTGATTTTATCCGACTGCTGAAGCCATGGTCCACAAAGAGCTTACAAAGCATGTACAAGATCTCATTATAGAAATGTATTAATCAGGAGAGATGCACAAAAGAATTTCCAAAACATTAAATGTACCTTGGAATACTGTGATCCATCATCAACAAGTGGAGAAAATGGGGCACCACCAAGAAAAGGACGTCTATCCAAAACTGAAGAAAGGACAAGATGCAAACTTGCAAAGAGACCTACAGCAACATTAAAGACACTACAAGAATGTTTGGCAAGTAGCTTACTGGTCATTCCCTGCATGTGACATCAATCTCTTGTATTCTTCACATGTCTGGGTTATGGGGTATGGTGGCCCATTCTACCAAAAAAAACAAAATGAAACAATCAACAACAACAACAAAAATACAAGCCTGCCTAAATCACCCCACACCATATGGCAGAATGTGTTATGATCTGATTAGACCAATGCAGAACTTTATTATTGGCATAATTCTAAAGGATACACTATGTGGCCAAGGGTTTATAGACACCTGACCATCTCACCCATATGTGCTTTGTGAACATCCCATTCCATATTTAGTCTCCCTTTTCTGTTATAATAACCTCCACTCTTCTGGGAAGGCTTTCCACTAGATTTTGGAGTGTGACTGTGGGGATTTTCCCATTCAGTCACAATTGCATTAGTGAGTTCAGGCACTGACGTCAGGTGAGGAAGCCTGTGTCAGCATTCCAGTTCATCCCAAGGATGTTCAGTGTGTTTGAAATCATGGCTTTGTGCAGCCCACTCGAGTTCTTCCACTCCAACAGTGGCAAACCATGTCTTTATGTACCTCCTTTGTACACAGGGACACTGTCATGCTGGAACAGGTTTGGACCCCAGTGAAGGGAAAATGTCCCAAAGCACAAATCCAAGTCAACAAAGGAATGGCTTCAGAAGAAGAACAACGATGTTTTGGAATGGACCTGTCAGAGTCCATATCTAAATCCTACTGAAAACCTGTGGAATGACCTGAAGAGGGCTGTGCATAGCAGATCCCGTTGCAATTTGAAAGATATGGAGCAATTTTGCAAGGAAGAGTGGAATAATGGACACATTAAGATGCTATGTTGGTAGACTGTGCACACTTGTGCAACCAGGTTATTGAAAGTACCCCCAAAATCTTTTCTATTTGTTTTTCACTTGACTTTTGTTGCTTGAGTTGAGTTTGTTTGCTATATCACATTAAAGGTGGGGAAAATATCTGAAATGATTAATCTTAATTTTTTTTTTTTTTACATCACAAAAATCTGCATTTTTTTCAGGGGTGTGTAGACTTTTTAGATCTACTGTATATTCTCCCACTATGTCTTTCTCCAGGAGGCACAACTGACGTATCTCATTAAGGGGTCTATATGAATACTACATTTGGCAAACCTTCATAATTGAACTAGTGCAGAAAATAAATTAATTTCGCAGTTTAATTTAAATGACAGGTCTAAGATGGGTAGTTAATTAACAAAAATATCCTAGATATTTCTGTTTTCTATTCCCAGTGAATATATAATACCGGACTCAGGGAGTACCAACAGAGGGCAGTGATGGTTCAGCAATATCCTGGTGACTGGCTGCTAGTGAGCCATTACTGGAGCCTTGAACAAGACCCATAACTAACTCTATGCTTGCACAGGATTCTGTCTCACTTGTAAATCACTTGGAAAAAAAAATCATAAATGTATAGTGGTATGGCTTGTTGTAGTGATTTATAATTAAAAATGTGTTGTACAGCGCCCTCCACTAATATTGGCACCCTTGGTAAATATGAGCAAAGGCTGTGAAAATTTGTCTTTATTGTTTAACCTTTTGATTTTTTGTTAAAAAAATTCACAAAAATACTCTGCTCTCATGGATATCAAACAATTTCAAACAAAACAGGTTTATAAAAATATCTTTGTTAAATATAGGTGTGCAACAATTATTGGCACCACTATGAATTCATATGAAAAAATATATTTGAAGTATATTCCCATTTGTATTTTACATATATAGTTATACTATATACATATTGTAACTTGCCTCTTGTTAACTAATATGGTAAATTTAGTCCTGTAGCCTAAGTGATATGAAAAAAAAATGATATAAGATCATTAAAATCTCAATTTATCTTTTAAAAATGAAATCCAGAAGGCAAAAATGACAAGCCAGAGATGCATGTTGTTGAGGAGGGAGAAAAAGAAGAGGTGGAAAATGGAGAAAAAGAGGGAGGCGTAAGAGAACAGTCAGAGATGCATGTTGAGGTGGAGGGGGAGAGAGAGAGAGAGAGAGAGAGAGAGAAGAGGTGGAATCTGACCTAAGAAGATGAAAAGGAAGCACCAGATACACAGAATTTTTTTTACTGCTACTATTTGTATAAATGTACAAATAAAATACCATTAGGTTATATTAGTAAGGTCATTCTCATGTTCATTATTGTGACCACACACAGTCTGTTTACAATGTCTACCAGGGTGATAAAGTAGTAAAGTAGTTAAAGTAGTAAAATTGGCTATTTGGTGATATAGCCCTTTTTAAAAATTTATTTATTTGAGCCCCTGCCCCTGACGAACTCTCTGCATGTCCCTGCTAGAAAGTCCAAACTGCATGACAGCGGCAGACCCACTATTGGGCCCTTAAAGTTTTTAACTGAATGTACTCTCCGTTTTGGTGTTTTAGATCAAATTAAAAACTAAAATCTAAATCTAAAATAAACTGGTGTCAACATATAATGAATTAACTTATAGTCATCCAACACTGATAAGTTTCCCTAAATATTGACAGAAGGGGAATTTTATTTTGAGTTTTATTCTGAGCTGATAGAAACTACCTTCAACAGTACCAATTTAATTTATGTTTGAATAAGATGATGCTTCCTTGATAACGATTCTCTTACATTGACTTAAATCACATTACACACACATTATATATTATATTTTATATTGAAATGTGCTATATTTTTCTTATTCTTATTAGAAGTTAGTGGTTATGTGCTATCACAGGAGGACATTGCTAGTGCAGTTACAGTGGAGTTTAATTGGAGAAAATATTCAACGATCTCAAACATAAGGGATAACGATCAGGTTTTGCTGTTAGCACCTAAAAATAAAAGGACAAGATATTCTTTTCTCACTCACCATTTTCCAGCAACATTCAATTTCATATTAATGAGAAATCCAATGTAGAAGTAGAAGAGACTGAAAAGATTGGACTCAGTGTTCCATAATGCAAAGCAGCTAAACAATACAGTTGTGCTGAGTTACATCAGAGGTTAGTTAATGATCTAACAGATGACAAGCATGATGGCATATGAGTATGAAGATTTGGAACTTTACTCTGGTTAGGGAGAGTGTACAGATGAGGAGGTGAGAGAGCTGGACTGACTAAAGGACTAAAACGCTGTCTAGGTAGAGATTTGATTATATTTTATTGGAATCACTACCAAATGAAAGTCAGATGGCATTGTGAGTAATGGAGGAAACTGTTAAACAAAGTAAATAAACAGAACAAAATATTGCTGAAAGAAATTCATGGTGTTAATGGAGATATTGTAGTATTATAGTACTAACATTAGAGGGCGATCATAACCTTCCAGTGAGCATAGGACATAAAAAAAAAACCAACTGAATTCAAGTGCAGCTGTTTCATCCACAAAATACATTCAGTGAGCACTTTATTAGGAACACCTGTAAATCTGCTCATTCATTCAATTATTCAATCAGCAAATCATATGGCAGCAGTTCAGTGCATAAAATTATGCAGATACAAGGGCTTCTGTTAATGTTCACATCAAACATCAGAATAGGAAAAAAAATGTGATCTGATTGACTTTGACTGTGGCATGGTTGTTTGTGCCAGACAGGCTGGTTTGAGTATTTCAGAAACTGCTGATTTCCTGGAATTTTCACACACAACAGTCTATAGAGTTGACACAGAATGGTGAGAAAAAAAGTGAGTAACAGCTTTACCTCTGACTGGAGACTCCTTCCAAAAATGATAAATACATATCTTCTCACAGAAATCGTCACTACATCAGCAATTACATAGATCCATTTATGTGGCGTGTTCACCATATAAGTCCCTGTGAATGAGCAGTTACTAGAAAAACAATAATATATTATAATAACAAGTACATCTGTATTAACCTCTGATTTGCCTGGCAGCTGGCACTATTATCAGAGCTGTACTGTAATAAGAAATTAACCAACACATTCTTACTAATCATATTTGAGAATTCAACAGCAGTGTAGTGTAAATGGGTATAATATGCCTCATTTATAAGTTGTTAGTGGAGAAAAAATGTTTGTGCTATAGCTAATTGCTATTGAAGCATTACTGTTTATTCAGTTTGTTCAGATAATACTCTTAAATTTCAGCATACTGTTGCATTACAACTGGAACAGATAAAGGGTTTCACACACAAAGAATCATGCAAAGACAAGACAAAGACACATAATGCACATATAAACACAAACCCAGATGCCAACCTCAAAGCCCATATTTTAGTGAAATAACAGACTCATCATGACAGCCCTCTGCAGATTCCTTGCACAATGTGTAGCATGTTTCCATGGAGATCAGTAATGTGTGAGTCACTGCTCTGTCTGTCTCTCTTTGTCTCTCTCTCTCTGTCTCTCTCTCTCTCTCTCTCTCTCTCTCTCTCTCTGTTTCACTTTGTCTTCCCGATCTCCACTCATGGTCATGAATCCACATATGCATTTATAACACATGCGCTCAAGCTTTTAAATAGTCACACAAACCAGGGGAAGTTATCTGGCTTTTTTTCTTACTTCGTAGCAAATAAACAAATCATCGATATGACACAAAACTATTTTTTCCCCTTCAAACAAGTTAAATTAATTTAGTTTAATTAATGCCATATTTTTTTCCAGATCAAGTAAAGGAAAAAATTATGTAAATCACTCAATGTTCAGAAAAAAATTATGGAATCACCTTGTAATTTACATTTCTAAAACAAATACCGGCACAAGTCTAAAATTCTAATTAGTCTACAGTTAAAAGAGAGTGCTTACAGACCTTAAAGTAATGTTTACCGACCTTAACCTTCGACGTTTTGAAAGGAAACATGGCCCCAACAAGAGAGTTGTCAACTGAAACAATGGAAAGGATTATAAAACTCATTCAAGAAGGAAATCCAACACGGAGTATGGCAAAAGATGTTGGTTGGTTGTTCCCAGCCAGCTGTGTCTAAAAGTTGGTGCAGGTATAAATGAAATGGGAAGGTTATAAAAGGAAAACATACGGGTAGATCAAGGAAGATGGCAAAGAAAACTAGGATAGAAAACTGAAAGCAATATGCCTTGACAATAGAAAATGCACAACAAAACAAATGGGAAACAAATGGGCGGAAACATGAGTCAATGTGTGGCAGAACTGTAAGAAATCGACTGAATGAAATGGGATTTACGTATAGAAAAGCCAAACGAAAACCAGCACTAACACCTAAACAGAAGAAAACAAGTTTACAGTGGGCTAAAGAGAAGCAATCATGGAGTGTGGATGATGGGATTAAAGTGATATTCAGTGGTGAATCATGAATATGTAAAGGACCAGGGGAGGCCTCAACAGTCAATGCACAGGTGTACATTGAAAGTTTGGACACTTTTCTCATTCCATTGATAGAAAATAGGTTTGGTGTTGATGAAGTCACTTGTCAGGATGATAATGCATCTTGCCACAACAAGAGTGTTAAAGCTTTTGTTCAGTAAAAGCATATCAACTCAATTACATGGCCAGCAAACAGTCCGGATCTCAATCCGATTGAAAATATATGGTGGAATTTTTTTAATGTGGTCCATGACAAGACTCAATCCGCAAAGCTGGATATCAACTGCTATACGAGAAAGTTGGAACAAGCTTGATGGAGAATATTGTTTTTCATTAGTAAAGTCCATGCCTCAAAGAATTCAGGCCGTCATAAAAGCTTGTGAAGGAGCAACAAAGAACTAATTTTTTGCTTATGATTCCATAATTTTTTTCCTCTACTTGAACCGAAAAAATTTATTTAATTAGTTTGAGGTATGTTTCAAGAAGAGTGTTCAGCTATTAAACAAAAAATGTTTTATATCATATCTGTTATTGTTTTATTTACTACGAAGTAAAAAAAAGCCGGGTGAACATCCTCTAAGTGTGATGATTCCATAATTTTTGCCAGGGGTTGTAAAATGAAAAACATATGTCAGCTTTACTGACTAATTAGCATGAGATAAATCAGCTTACATTTCCACTGTGCTGGTACCTGAGGTTAATAAAACAAATATTTTCCCCCCAGAGTCCAATAGTGAAACCCACACATTTTACAGGAATGGGTTGATGCATTATCAAATGCAAAACACTGAAGAAAACAGTGGATCTGGAGTCTGGGAACTATGGGCATGAGGTTGAAGTTCACATTGGATGAAATGCTAGATCATCACATAGTCCATAGTCTGCTGGAATGGTTTAGGTGGGAAACTGGAGAACCAGCAGGAAACCTATGCAAACAAATGGTGAACATGCACTGAAACTCCATACAGACAGTAACCTAAGCTCAGGATCAAACTGTGGACCCTGGAGCTGTGAGGCGGCAATACTATTCCCATAAGAGGACATTGGTTTGTTAAATTAAAAATAAAACTACATTAACTTCACTATCATTGTCATGGATTCAGAATGATATCTATGTGTAATCAATCTTATTGGGTAGCATTTTAGTCATAAATAAACTTTACACTTCATTCTGGACTTAGCTTCACAGTCCATCATTAATACTATAGAGGAACTGACAAAAATCATTGGAACAGCTTCTGTCAAACTTTTTCTCAAAAAAATAATAGTAAAAAATTAAAACTAACAAGAAAATATTAATTATAACTCAGAATTTTATTGAATTTTTGTTGGTTGAACAGATTTATACTAATAGTCAAGAAAAATAATAATATTTTGTGCTTTAACCTTGACATGACTATTGGCATGACTTTTGTATCTATCCTGCCAAACATTCCTTCAGGAAGTTATTTTTTACAAGGCAGTATTTGGTAATATAAATTTAAAGTACAGTCTACAATTGTCTCTATAGTGTCTCTGAGCGTCAATCAACCTGGATGATGGGGAAGCAAGAAGAAAAATGAAAGCAAATTAAAAATGATAATGTATAATTCAACTTGATGTAAAAGGTGGTGTGTACTCTGATTAGGAATGCCTAATTTCCAGTTTTATATCATTTAAATTATGCACACCCATTAAAATCATCAGTGCAAAACAATTGCAATATATGGTTATAAGAATCAATGTATGCACCGGGGACCCATTTAACACTGTAGGAGTTATATGATTATTATGGTTTCTGTGTCTGTGTTAAAGCAGCCATTGAAAAAAAAAAAAAAAAAAAAAGTGTTCCAGCTGAGCTAATAGCGTATTAGTAGCCATATCCCTCATCTTGAGAATTTGAGATTTGTTAAACATAAAACCATAAAATGGTGGTACAAATAACTTAATATAAACCAGTGTATTTAATATAGTAAGTGTTTGTATAGTATAAAAGCCAATAACTGGTGTAGGCTTTTAATAAGCCACATTTTTCCTCTGAAAATGCAGTCCTTCTACACTGCGCTTATACACATTCTTGGACCAGGTATGTGTCTGGAATTGAGAGTTCCTCTTGATAATATACCAAAATTGTTATGAGTGAGAAAATGCCAGAAGGAAACTGACTTGTAATAGTTACTTTAACCAATTATAGTAACAACTCCAGAAATACTGACGCAACTAAGTATAATTGAATTTTATCCATCAACCCATCCATCTATCTTCTATACTGCTTAACCTTCAGGGTCATGGGGAACCTGGAGCCTATCCCAGGGAGCAACGAGTACAAGGTGGGGTACACCCTGG
The DNA here is from genome assembly GCA_024331685.1 of Stegophilus panzeri. NCBI lineage: Eukaryota > Metazoa > Chordata > Actinopteri > Siluriformes > Trichomycteridae > Stegophilus > Stegophilus panzeri. The sequence goes on along the minus strand of JANDJT010000169.1, from coordinate 22,338,470 downwards.
ACAGGGTGCCAGTCCATCGGAGGGCTAATAGAATATTATTAACAAAAATTTTATAAACAAATATCTTAATAGTGGATCCATGATATATTGACAGAAAATTAACTAATAAATGAACTGTTACATTATTTGTAGATTATGAAAACTGTTCTGTCATTCTTTTTGTATTGTAAAAAATCAGTTGTTTTTTTCTGTTTCAGTGCATTTTGCATTCTCCAATGTGCATCAGGCTGCAATCTGGAGACCTCAGTGTGACCAGAGAGGCTGGCTGAAGAGGACTCAGTACTTACCATGAAGGCTCTGTCCTATGCTCTTCGGTGTAATGAATTCTGACATGTGCTGTGTAGTGTGAGCACTATGTGAAGAGAATATGTGTAAGGCTTTTGGTATGTGTGATGTGTTGCAGGTGCCAGGGTTTAAGAACCATTTGAAAACAATGAAGCTATACTGTATGAGTCCTTCTGACCACAGACATTTTTCTTGAATATTTAAATACCTTGCACATTTTAATATCTTTATTTTACCTTGTTATTTGTACTTCTAAATGACCTAAAGGAAAGCACATACTGTATAGATATATGTTGGATACATAAACATGTAGTAAAAATGCTAAATATGTTTGACATTGCTCAATCATAAATGAAATCAGGCCTGTAATATATCAGTTAATATGTGACAAACATTAAGTGCTGTAAGACATCCTGCTCAGTTTTACATATATTTTTCTTTATTATGGACTATGAAAAAAACCTATTTTTGTAGAAATCTGTATCTGAAACTTTGTGGGGACAAAATTTTATTTAAAAAACAACAGTAAAAAAGAACAAAAAGTTTTCCTTTTGGTTATTGCTCAGATATAGCAAAGAAATATTGATTCAACAATGATTTATGGTCATCTTCATAATGTTCAAGATGGTGCCTTTGTTTTCACTCATTTCTGCACTTAAAAAGAGTCAGTACTCTCACTTTCTGTGCTGGTAAATGGAGAATGTTTTTAGTTCAGTAATGTAAATAAAATCTGTCATGTATGATAGCTCACAGTAGACAAACAGAGACATTCAATTTATTAGGGCACTTGTCCATGTTGACATAATTGCATCATGCACTTCCTGCAGATTTTTCAGGTGCACTTTCATGCTGCAAATCACCCATTCTACCACATCCCAAAGGTGTTCAATTGTATTCAGATGCAGTGACTGGGAAGGTCACTGAAGAACACTGAACTCATTGTCATGTTCATGAAACCAGTTTGATATGACTTTTGCTTTGTGACATGGTGCATTATCATGCTGAAAGTAGCCATTGGAAGATGGGTAAATTATGGCCATGTAGGGATGCACATGGTCGGCAGCAATACTCAAATAGGCTGTGGCATTCAAGCAATGATCAATTGGTATTAACATACCCAAAGTGTGCCAAGAAGACATTCCCCACACCATTACACCACCTCCACCAGCCTAGACTGTTGCACACAAAGCAGGTTGGGTCCATGGATTCATGTTGTTGGTGCCAAATTCTGACCCTGCCATCTGTGTGCCTCAGCAGAAATTAAGGTTCATCGAACCAGGCTACATTTTTGCGTTCTTCAACTGTCCAGTTTTGGTGAACCTGTGCCCACTGCAGACTCCGCTTTCTGTTCTTGGCTGACAGAAGTGGAACCTGACATGGTCTTTTGCTTTTGTAGCCCATCCTCCTCAAGGTTCGACATGCTGTGCATTCTGAGATGATTTTCTGCTCACCACAATTGTACACCACTTATAACCACTTATCTGAGCTGCTGTATTCTTTTTGTCAGCTCAAACTCTGGTCATTCTCCATTGACCTCTCTCATCAACAAGCTATTTCCGACCACAGACCTGCCACTCACTGGATGTTTTTTTCTTTATTGCACCATTCAGTGTAAACACTAGAGACTGTTGTGCATGAAAATCCCAGGAGATCAGCAGTTACAGAAATACTCAAACCAGGCCTTTTGGCACTATTAATCATACCATTATCTTTAAACTTAACAGTCTGCTGTTGACATAATTAGTAGTAAGAGATTAGCAACCTAACATGTGTTATCCTAATACTTCTTACTCTAGATACTAGCTAGCTAGTTAGCCACTAACCTTTTCCATTCCTATTACATCAACAAGCGGAAGCAAGAAAGAGAACAAATTGACTAAATCCAATTAATTAGCGACCTCTTATACCATTTATAGCAAGAAACGGCACTGACTGCAGCTCTCCTTCATCATTGGTGCAGATACCAGGTCTGCTCCCCTCAGAAACACAATAAAACCAGCACCACATGTGTACAGTGCAGTAAATACATCTACAGAAAGCACACAGTTACTTTGTGTTCATCATGTACAGAGTAATTGTGGGGGAAAAGGGGTGAAATCATCTCTACAGGATCTGAAACTAAGCTTAAAAAGCACCAAGTTTACAAAACTAAGGTCACAAAGTTTTACAACATCATATTTAGTTCAAATCTATTAGCTTATTCTGAAACAGCCTAGCTAGGTAAATGAAAAATCTTTACATTATGGTAAAAAAAATATTTACCGTACCATAGCCTATTTACCATAACGATTCACGGTTCATGGGAAAGAAAATGTTTAATATATAGCCTAGTTAAGTGGTTAAAAAGAGTTAAATACGTTAAAAATAACTAAATACAGTTTATATATCATAGCCTACTGTATGTTCTCAAATTTCTTCTTTTTGTAGTCTCTGACATCCATAATAAAGTTTTACTGTTTTAAGATGTTCTTTGCTGTTTTTGTGTGTATTTAAACTGTGGAAGACATTTTGACCCATAACATAGGCTAATGGATGTAACTTTTTTCCAACATAATTCGAGGGTTAAATACAGTTTCGGCAATTTCACAATCGGCATATATGTAAACTAGCTACATCACTGATATTCCGATTTATTAGATTATAATAGGCATAATTTATAGATAATTATTGAATGGTTGAAACGGAGCAGAATAAAAGTGCATTTTCGGCGAGGTTTTCAACGTTGATTTGAACGGTAAACCATAATCATAGGCTGTGTGCATTTTGACGTTGAATCAACGTCGGATATCAACGTTGAACGCTTCTATTTCAGGTGACTGACTGCGATTCACCGGTGATGTTGAGGTTAGGGTTAGCTTTAGGTGTAGCATAACGTTAATTAGCTGAAGCAATAATTATGTCAAAGGAAGGGCCACAGGTAAATAGTAGGAGAAACGTGTGTATGTGTGTGCGAGAGAGAGAGAGAGAGAGTGAGTGAGTGAGTGAGTGCGCGCGTACGCGCGTTTTAGGACCGCGCGCGTGTCCCTCGTGGCTCTCGAGCGCGAGCACTCTGCACTCTCCACGTTCCCGCGCGCGGCGGTTGCTTACAGGTGGGCTCTGTGGGAAAGCGGGAATACGCCCGAGCTGGTTTGGGATTAAAAACAACTATACTAAGCTAGAGGAAGGACTTTACGGCTGTGAAACAGTTGCGTCCGTGCGCACGTCTTCCCTCATCAGATTCTCCTGTACAGAAGCGAGGAGAGACGCTCCTCAGTCCTCGGCAGGTAAAACTCCTTGTTCAACATTGTGAGAGTTGACTCAGTATTGTAGACTCGTGTTAATTCAGTACTGCAGGAGTTCAACATTACTTAATTCAGTTTAGCCGTGCTCCAACCCTATCTGAATTGTCTTTGGAGTTTTAGTAAACAAACATCGAAATTGAAGGGAACAGATGGCGTCAGATTTAATTCCTGGATGTGAGATTTTGTAGCTCACACTGGAAGGTAAATTAAATGCTTAACCAAGACCACTTTAAACTGGGAACAGTGCACACTGTGCGTTGGAAGTCATCACAAGCAATGCATTTAATAAAATTACAATCCTTTTTAAAGCCTATGTAACCGATCATCTTGCTGCGTTTTAGTCTGAATTAGCCATAAATCAGTCTGGTTTATAGCCTGTGGGTTTTGTTTTTGCGTTCCTGTGTGTCTGTCTGTGTGTGTCTGTCTGTCTGTCTGTGTGTGTGTGTGTGTGTGTGTGTGAGAGAGTGATGACATCTCTTGATATGAGTAACGTTGCCTTTACCTACCTACTTCCCATGTGTGCCTCTTTGAAATCATTTAACTGATTTTTCCTTATTTTCAGGGCCTGTTCAGAAATGTATGGCCGATATATTCGTTCCTATGGATTCTTGATCTACTTGATGTTAAATGGAGTCTGGCAGACAAGGTGAGTGCACTCTTTTTGGTCTTAGGGGACTGGCATAATGACTAATTAATAAATGCATATATAATTGAATGTGACTTGATATAAGATGAAAAATGAAGTATCCCCCTCTTCTATAAAATAGGAGCGAGCTAAAGGAGGTAACCCTGGCCATCGCTGGGTCTTTAGCAGTTGTATATTGTGCTCAATCAAATCACTTGTTTCTGAATTGTATTCCATCAGTCTGTCTATGCATTTTATGTGTACTGGAGAAACTGAGAACAGATTGCTCATGTTAGTGCTATTGACAGATGTTTGATCCTTCATTACTTATATAAGAAGGGCTGAGATGTTGGAGACAGTGCTGTTGAGAGTGTATGAATGTTTAATAGTGTGTTTTTCTCTCCAATATATGAAGGTCAAAATCAGATGTGTCTGGGTCAGAGGCTTTTAAAAACAACATCACACTTTTTACAAGGATCCTGGACCGACTGCTGGATGGCTATGATAACAGGCTGAGACCGGGTCTTGGAGGTGAGTGACATTGCACTTAAAGTGACTACTACTATAGACTGGTAGCTCACCTGATATATCTGTAGCCTACAGATCAAACTGTTTAAGCAAAGGTGTTTTGCATTGTGCAAGCCATATGACTTTAGAGATCCCTAATTATTCTATATGACCTTCTATTATTCTGTGTTCTATATTTATCCTATATGACCGCACACGTTTAATGATCGTACAAATACTTTAGAATTCATATGATGCAGCTTGTAAATTAATAAATGCTTGAGGATACATCAGTTTCAAACTGAACCTAAATGGAACTTCCTGTAAAAAATTTATATATATATATATATATGATTAAATTAATTTGTATGGACAGTAAGGTGACAAATTATAGGAACAACCTGAATAAATAAGTTGAAAAACAAGTGCATATGCTTCCAGACAGGTTTACCACATGATACAATTAACCCCAAATAACAAGTAACCTCCCGTGTTCTGTTACATGTATAAAAATGCTGAGTAGGTGCGGTTCACCTCGATTTTGGATTAAGATGGCAAGAGAAAAAGTGACTTTGGGTTCATTATTGGGACAAATAATGGGATTTCAGTCAGAAAGACTCCTATACTGGCTGTGTTTCAATAGGAACAGTGTCTAAAGTGATTTCTACATTTAGATCTATAGGAAAGACATCAATAAATAGGATGTGGTTGAAAGGACACATTCAGTGACTGTGATGCCTTAGCACAGAAGAGAAACTGATAAGAACTGCTCTTCAAGGGACTGAGAATGTGAATGCTGGGCTTGATCAGACTGACAGCAATAATTATACAGCGAGAGAGGTATTACAGTTTGCAATGCATAAGCCCCTCATTATGAAGACATGCATATTTGAGAGTTCAGTGGTGCACAAAGCACAGGAGTCATCCTTTAGTAATTAGGAGTGCACATGTGTTATACAACAACAGAAGAGGACATGAATGAATCAGTGACCTTTACAACTAGGGGGTTTGTTATGCTTTAGGGTCATTTTGCTGTAATGGTTTGGTTCCACTTGCTATCTTAGGAGGGAAATGTCATCCTATGATGAAACATTTCTCATCCGGGGTCTCATCCAGGTTGGCAATGCCCCCACTGGCAGGACACCAGGGCTTAATGAATGGTTTGACAAGTATGAAAACTGTGTAGATTATATGATACGCAGTCCTCAGATCTCAACTAAATTGAACACCTATGGAGGATCATAACAGATTTGGCTAATTTGTTAGACATTATCATTATCACCATTATAAAAACACCAATTTGGGGAATTTTTGGAAGAAATTTGTTCATCCTTCAAGTACTGTACCTGAGATTTGTAGGATCTATGCCAATTCTATTTTTTTTTTTTTCTTTTATTGCAATTTAGTAGGTAGTACATATAATCTACAGTGCATTCACAGAAATCAAGCTAAATCTGACAAATTGTCTGGTCTCTGTGTGTGTTATCTATGTGAATTTTATTTTAATGTCTATACAAAACTTTAATGTATTGTCAGTGTATTCTCAGAAAACAAACAAAGAGCAGAATAAAACATGAAAGCCCTGATTATCATTATTAACCCTGACTTGGTTTTGAAGTTCTTCCTACAATTAGATAATAGTCATAGGAATTTCTATGATGCTTGCTGTGACTACATATCAAAACATGCTCAACATTGATTGCAATCACTGTAGCATTCAAAAATAATTGGGTGAGTCTTTTTTTTTTTAAATTAAAAATGCAAACATTTGCATGCATAGGCGTGCACACACACACACACGCAACACACGCACACAAAATCAATGCAGAGGTACAGATAGGTGAAGAAAAATGTGATGGCTCCGGTATGCTTTGGGGGCCATTTGCTGGCATGGTTCTGTAAATCAATACAACATTATTGTGACTGATCATCTTTTTTCCTATGATGAAACATTTCTATTTTAATGGGAATAGTCTCTTCCAGAATGACAGTGTAACCATTGACAGGGCATGATGTCTCACTTTTGCAGTCACTAGATCAGGGGTGTCCAATCTTATCCGCCAAGGGCCGGTGTGGGTGCAGATTTTCATTCCAACCAAGCAGGAGCCACAGCTGATTCCAACTGTTTGATCAGTTGATCTTGGCTTTCAATAGACTCAGGTGTGGCTTCTGCTTGGTTGGAATGAAAACCTGCACCCACACCAGCACTTTCCGGATATGATTGGACACCCCTGCACTAGATCAAAACATGAACTGAAGCTATTCTATTGGCTTATGGTAACCAGAACTATGACACTCAGACACTTTATGTTGGTTTTTCCTTTAATTTCATGACTTAGTCATTGTGTGCTCCAGCTTAATAATGATACAACATTGCTCTGCTTCCTAGTTTCCCAGCTTCCCATTGTCACTGATTATGAGTTTACTGCTAATTTTTTTTGTAGATCGAGTGACAGAGGTAAAGACTGATATTTACGTGACCAGTTTTGGGCCAGTATCGGATGCAGACATGGTAAAATATCCTTTTTTGTCAATAATCACATGCTATGTCTTGATATCGTGTATGTCTTTCTGTATTATTCCACTTTCTGATATCCTGTCTCCCTGTCTGTTTCATGATCCCACTCTGTTTTCTGTTAATAGCACTGACTTCTGCTACATGCCTAAAAGCGTTTCCAGAACCCCATTTTAATCTGTTTCACAGGCTTTGTATGCTTTTCAAATATTTAGAATAAAGCAGAATAGAGGTTTCCATGAAAACAAGGTACTGGCTGTACACTGGTACTCACTGACCCCTTCATACACTGGAGGGCATCTGTGCTCTAAGACTACGATTTTTTTCTGCTCCTCTTGAGCCAGTGGTGTATTTCAGCTGTAGAGCATTTATTTATTTGAATCTACTTGTTGCATTACTGAATAGTATTCAGTGGTAGTATTACTGTGCTTTTACAATATTGTGAGTTACATTGATAAGGGACACTTAATAGCCGAACCCAAAATAAGGTAATTGGATATTTAAACAGAGTATTTATAAAAGAGGATGCAAACAGCCATGTTGGGGAAAGAGTGGAAGACAATCCATCTTTTTCCTGTCTTCATGAAATGTATCAGTAAGCCAGGAGGACAAGTAATTTGAAAATATGTGGCCGCAGTGGTGGGTAAGAAAGAAATAAATCACCAGGCAATTTGTACAATTAAACTGAGAAGTGTGACAGGCTCATGCATTTTGGGTGGATGTCAGACAGTAGTAAGTGGTGATGACACAAATTTGCTATTTAATAATTTATGGCAACAATAGGAAACCAGTCTTGCCATATTAATGTAATTGCCATAAAATTCTTTTATGACAGTTCTGCTGAAAATCATTAAAATACTAGATGCTAGTAATAGGGAGGAAATGACATTTTATCTTAAAAAAACAAATCTGCACATCTCCTACAGTAACCCTTCAGTACTTTGCAGGCTGTCACCTTCCTATCTCTGTACTCAGAGTGTAGCTTGTTTGCTGTCAAAAAGAAAATGTAAAAAATTTACAGTTCCAGTCAGTTAATCCTGTTTCTCAGCATAGCCATTGCTAGCCAAAAAAAGCAATCAAAGTAATTAATCAACAAATCATCAAATAGGAGGTGGAATGCATGCTCAATTGGGATAAGGTCTGGTGATTGACTTGGCAAGTCTAAAACCTTTTACTTTTTTCCCCCTGATGAAATCCTTTGTTGAGTTGGCAGTGTGTTTTGGGTCATTGTCTATATTTTTGCTCTTGAAGTCATCTTTGAACAGTGGATTATGATACCTTCATCTCTACCCTGGTTGTTGTTGATGTCACTGACTGTTGTTTTTGGGTTTTTCCTCACAGCTCTCACAGTGTTTTTGTCATCAACTGCGGTTGTTTTCCTTGGCCGACCTGTTCCATGTCTGGTTCTTAGTACACCGGTGGTTTCTTTCCTTTTCTTTTCCTTTTCTTTCTATTGGCTATGCCCAGTGCTTGTGCAATGGCCCTGATGAATTCTATTTTCAATGCTATTATCTGAGCTCTTTTCTCTGCTTTGACATAACTTGCTTTTCTCCCATAGACAGCTTTTGGGTCTTTCTTTGTTTATCCTTTTTAACAACAAATGCAGTCTTCATAAGCAAAACTCAAGGGCTCAAACCAAGAGTAGACATTCAGAGCTCTTAATTGTTTAAACAATCAAGTTAACAAGGTACACCTGAGCAACAAGAAACGCCTGTCAGTGACACGTTCCAATATTTTTGATCACTTGAAAAATGGATGGGTTCAAACAAAAGCTGCCATGTTCTAAGTTGTTCAACACCTCTATATGTAAATATCATGAAATGAATGCTGAAATTCTGATCGATCTGATTTATATATTAATCTTTTGATCTCAAACCTAAATGTCTTCAGTGTATAGCAAAATCAAAAGAACTGGCCTTGCTGTTCCAATACTTTCAGAGGGGACTGTGTATATGTGTTATTTTAATCATCTACGAATAAACATTTGAAACTGGAAAATATTTAATGGGATTTAAATTTCTGAAATCCACCCCCTAGCTATGCCTCTGTTCAGTCACATCATTGCCTATCAAGAGTACTCAAGAGAAGTTGTCAGATTTTTCTTGTGTAGAGCTTTTGGGCAGTTGTTCAGTTGTGTCTAGATTCAAATCGACAGGTACAGCTTGATATTTACGTGACCAGTTTAGGCCAGCATTAGATAAAAATGTGAAAATGTAGTAAAATTTTTCATGTTCTTTTTCTTTCTTGACAGTAATCATGTGTGTGTCTCGATATTGTGTATGTCTTTCTGTATTATTTTCTGTATCTCTTATCCTGTCTCCATCTCTCTCACTTTCTGTTGTCTGTTCATAGCACTGATTTCTGCTACGTGCCTAAAAGCTTTTCCAGAAACCCATTTCACTCTCTTCTTTTAAATATTTATAATAAATAATTTAAAAAGAAGCATTTTCCTTTAAGTTTAGAATTTGGGTATAGAAAATGCCAACTACAAAGCATTTGTTCCTTTTCTGTCAGTTGCAATAAGATATGACATAAATTCAAAAGACTATACAAGGAACAAAATACAAATTTTGGTAATGTGATTATATGCAAATGAGACGAAGGCAAATATTTAAATAAATATGTAATAATAGTCTAATATATTGTGAATATATTAAGGCTGATTGTCATGATTAGTACACGGAAATGATCCTAGTCATGATAATTATGTTAACCTTGCAACCACTGCAAACTTTTTTTTCGCAAACTCCTCCCCACATGTGCAACTTGCGTATAACTGTCTGAGTAGTGCAATGTCTGAGGTCTGAATACAAATGTGGGCAATTTCAGTATTAACCTCTCACTATGCACAGTGCATATTAAGTCAACTATGAATATGACCTTAAATTTGGAAATCAAATATGAGAACTTAATAACTAAACTAAACAAAGTCTGTATTTGGCATGATACCTCTTTGCCTTTAAAATGCATCAGTAGTCTCAGGTACACTTCATACAAATTTTCATGAGAACACTGGCTGGTCAGCTTTATAAGCATCTAGGAGAACCTGCCACAGTTCTTGTGGAGACATTTGCTGTCACACTTGCTTCTGTTTTTGCAGGTAATTCTTAATCACCTGCATTAATTTTTGTCTGAAAAGTGGTCTATTATGTAATATGTTACTTTCTTTAATGACTTACAAAGATTTTTCTATAACATTTAATTTTTGTTGAAAAACTTTTGCACAGTACCATACTGTACGTCCCCTCTGAAACTATTGGAATGGCAAGGCCAACTCAGTTGTTTTTGCTGTAGACTAAAGTCATTTGGGTTTGCGATCAAAAGATGAATATGAGAAGAGAGTTAAAATTTCAGATTTTATTTTCTGGTATTTACAGTATCTCACAAAAGTGAGTACACCCCTCACATTTTTGTAAATATTTGATTATATCTTTTAATGTGACAACA
>JANDJT010000169.1:22303886-22327208 GCA_024331685.1 Stegophilus panzeri | reverse complement strand
GCATCCTCAAACGGAAGGTGGAGGAACACAAGGTCTCTAACATCCACCAGCTCCGTGATGTCGTCATGGAGGAGTGGCCTGACACCAACAAAGAGTTCCTTGACTGGGGCTATGCACCAAACATGCATCCAATGCAGCCAATAAGCATTACACACTGGTATCTTCATGTCAGTGAAGTGTAGTTAAGAGGATGGGAGGGGTAACTTCTAACTTTTTTAACAAACAAGCCTTTTAAAATGGTCTAGAACAGTGGTCACCAACCCTGTTCCTAGAGAAGTACTTTTCTGAAATCTTTAGCTCCAATTGTGCCCACATGAGCATTTAATCATTGGCTTAAGAAGTTCTTGATCAACTGTGTTTGACTTTGGTTGGAGATGAAACTTGCAGGAAGGTAGATCTCAAAGAAGAGGGTTGGTGACCACTGATCTAGAACCACACTACTGGGTGAGCAGTAGCCACCTCTCAATGGCATAAATCACGTGTAAGGATACAAGTCCTCTCTAAATTTCTAAAGGTTTGAAGAATGAATGGCTGCAGAACAATTCAGCTAGAATGCTGAGCGGGCACTATGTGCAGGTTGCTGGATTTAGCAATGGAAGCCGGAGAACAACTCTTGTCCCCATTCTGGTTTGGTTGCAAAATAAATCCAAGCAATAGCCAGAAGAACAGTCACCCAGCCAATGAATGGAGCTGAGCATCATGCTGTCAGCCCTTATGTGCCAGGACCAAGTATCAGGATATCAGGAATAGTTATTATCATGTACCTGAGACTAGCAGCAAGCTATGTGGAGGTAAGGGAAAATAGTCAAGGCAAGTGTATCTTTATTGTTATCAGAGCCAAAATACAGTGTGCAGCTCAAGATACATGTATGACATACACCGATCAGCCATAACATTAAAACCACCTGCCTAATATTGTGTAGGTCTCCTTTGTGCCGCCAAAACAGCTCTGAGCCGTCAAGGCATGGACTCCACAAGACCTCTGAAGGTGTGCTGTGGTCTCTGATGCCAAGATGTTAGCAGTAGATCATTTAAGTCCTGTAAGTTGAGAGGTGGGGCCTCCTTGGATTGGACTTGTTTGTCCAGCACACATCCTACAGATGCTCAATCGGATTGAGATCTGGGGAATTTGTAGGTCAAGTCAACACCTTGTCCTATTTGTCATGTTCCTCAAACCAACTGAGACATAAACTGAACAGGTTTCACAGACATTTGATGAACAGAAATGGAGTGGGGGGTCAATATCAAAAGTAACAATCAGTATCTGGTGGCCTCCAGCTCCTTTAGTACTACAGTGCATCTTGTCCTCATGGATTGCACCAGATTTGTCAGTTCTTGCTGCGAGTTGTTACCCACTGTTCCACCAAGGCATTTGCAAGTTCTTGATCTCGATTCGCTGCTGTGTAAGTTTCACTGTTTCGCTGCTGTGCATCTCTGTGATGTTCAATTCAGCTGTTGATATGTTGCTTGCAACAGTCTTTCTTGGGCTTAGCTCATGTGGTACATGTGTGCAGTGATTGTTTAGACATACTCTTTAATGGTTTTGCATGTAGTCCTAATACAGGCTGTTTATGATGGAAATAATGATATTTAGCATGTTGCATTGGCATGTGAATTGCATTCAGATTTGAGCATCAGTAAGGGCTAAGATGCCATAGGCCCATGTCTTTGTATGGTGTCAGGTTTTTTGGTTGGGTCTTACATTTTTCTGTAATATGTGTAGTGAGCCTGTACTTTAGCTATAAGTTCATGTAAATCTATGATCTTTATAGCCATAGTAAATTTCACTTTTTTACATGTAAAGTGGGAGGAGGGGGGCACTTCAAGTGTGGTCACCCTAGTGCACCACTGTGTTAATCCAGGCCTGGCTAGTTCACTGGTTGTCGTTCCATGTGAAGTTTAAAGATGACCACTTTGGATCACAGATGGACCACTTTTGGTAGGTACTAACCTCTGCATACAGGGAACACCCCAAAACACCTGCTGTTTTGGAGATGCTCTGATCCAGTTGTCTAGCCATCATAATTTGCCGTTGTTAAGTCACTCAGATCCTTACGGTTGCCCATTTTTCCTGTTTCCAACACATCAGCATTGAGAACTGACTTTTCACTTGCTGCCTAATATATCCTGCCCCTTGACAGGCACCATTGTAATGAGATATTCAATGTTATTCACATCACCTATCAGTGGTTTTAATGTTATGGCTGATCAGTGTGTATATAGTGCTGACAGGACATAAATTAAGCTTTGTGAATATGTGGGCTCAGCGTGATTAAATGGTCTATCTTGTGGTCTCATCAATTACTTTATTTTCTGTAATGACTTCCGGAAGCAGATTAAAGTGTCTGACTTTGACACTTGCACCATGCTAACTTATTGTGCATGTAGTGAGGTTTCTGTATGTCTTTATGCTAGAGCTGACTGAAGGAAATTAGGAGGTATCTCTCATGCTGCAGGCCTGGTGCAGGCCTGGTCTAAATGGTCTTCTCTGACATTTGTCTATGGCAGATACAGCTCTTGCCTTTTGACCTCAATGGGATGCACATGACCATCCACAGACATAACACTGTGGCCCATTACTCTTTCATTTTTGTTGTGGTAACTTTCTTCTGTCCCTGGGGTTCTTGCCAAGTAACCTGTTGCCTCAAAGGGATTCTGAGATTAGAAGTGTTACTGGCACTCAAATGAGAGCGGGAGAGAGAGAGATATGACAAATATTCTAAATGAATTTAAACCTTAGTACCCAGAGTCACCGACAATGACCTTTCTTCAGTTTATTGTTTGTCAACGTTACCTTTTATTCCCAACATGAGCTCAGTCACCATCAGAGGGAGGCGAAATCGTTAAGTAACTGAGGTAGAAAGTCCTCTAAGGCAGGGGTGCATTTTATATTAAACACTGCAGAAATCAAACAGTGCTGTACGAGAACAAACTTATGTTTATATCCATCATGCTCCACTGTGTGCAAGGGCTTGGGGAAACTGGTTCAAGTTGCTTAAAACGTTTAGTTTAATTTAAGTTTATTTTCATTATATGGTGTATTTGCGCGCTTGCAGTGTAAATTCTGTTGTTTATTATAATGGAAGTGATCTGTTAGTAACGAGGCCGCGTTGCTCCTCACGCGCGGTATAGACGCGCTGATATAGTGGGAGCACAAGTAAGATCTGTAATGTCTAATAAAAACACTATGATCAAAAGTAAACACAAGTAAAACAGTATGTCTAAAGACAGTGGGTAACAGAAACCACAAGGTGCAGTGAAAGGGAGTTTTTATGATTCATTTAGGACTGTAGTTTTATTTGGTGCTTTTTGTGCATCCATAAAAAATAATGCATAAATACTTATATATATATATAATATAGACTTAAATAAATACACACATATATATAAAATACACACACACACACATTATATATATGTATTGTACCATACATTTTTTTTTTTTTTTTTTTTGGGGGGGGTGTTTTTATTGGAATAATAATAATTTTAATTTTTACTTTACAATGTTATTAATACTTGATAATTTTATGTAGACTTGTACTTTTTACCTTTTGCTGCCTTTATGTTTACACAGCCAATGTAGATGAAGTCACATGACCCACACTGCTTCCTCTCCCTCTTGCTCTGCCTTTTGCACCTCTTGTTTGAAAGTGTAAAATCACCTATGGTTGAATGGAAAGCAGGATGTGTTAGGCACTCAGTAGTGCAAACTAGCAGGGGAAAAAATACTCATTGATTAATTTGTTTGGAACAGTATACTAATACTGGGTTGGGCCTCCCTTTGCTCCAGAACAGCCCCAGCTCTTCATGTCATGGAGTCCACAACATGTTGGAAACATTCCAGTGAAATTCTGGTCCATGCTGACATGTTTGAGTCATGTGATCATGCAGAGCTTTCATGCTATGAATCTCCCATTTTACCACATCCCAAAAGTGTTCCATTCGATTCAGATCCGGTGACTGGAAAGTCGCTGAAGTACATTGAACTCATTGTCATGTTCATGAAACCAGCTTGAGATGACTTTTGCTTTGTGACATGGTGCATTATCTTGCTGAGAGTAGCCACTGGAATATGGGTAAACCGTGGCCATGAAGGGATGCACATGGTTGGCAGCAATACTCAAATAGGCTGTGGCATTTAAGTGATTATTGATTGGTATTAACAGGCCCAAAGAGTGCCAAGGAAACATTCCCCACACCATTACACCACCTCCACCAGCCTGGACTGTTGACACAAGGTAGGTTGGGTCCATGGATTCATGCTATTGGTGCCAAATTCTGATCCTACCATCTTCTGTGCATCAGCAGAAATTAAGGTTCATCAGACCAGGCTACATTTTTCTAGTCTTCAAACTGTCCAGTTTTGGTGAACCTGTGCCTACTGCAGCCTCAGCTTTCTGTTCTTAGCGGACAGAAGTGGAACCCAACGTGGTCTTCTGCTGTTGTAGCCCATCCGCCTCAAGGATTGAGGTGTTGTGCATTCTGAAGTGCTTGTCTGCTCACTACAATTGTACAGAGTGGTTGCCTGGTCATTCTACGTTGACCTCTCTCATCAACAAGGCGTTTCCAACCGCAGAACTGCTGCTCGCTGGATGTTTTTTCTTTATTGCACCATTCTGAGTAAATTCTAAAGACCCTTGTGTGTAAAAATCCCAGGAGATCAGCAGTTATAGAAATGCTCAAACCAGCCTGTCTGGCATTAACAATCATGCCACGTTCAAAAACACTGAGATCAAATTTTTCCCCCAATCTGGTGGTTGATCTTCAAGCAACTCTTGGTTCTTTTTTCTGTTTACTGCATTGTCCATTGTTTAACACTGGCTGTGTGTTCCACTGTCAGGAGTACACAGTGGACGTGTTCTTCCGCCAGCGCTGGACAGATGAGCGGCTGAAGTTCCACGGGCCAATGAACATCCTGCGGCTCAATAATCTGATGGCCAGTAAGATCTGGACCCCTGACACTTTCTTCCACAATGGCAAGAAGTCTGTGGCTCATAACATGACTATGCCAAACAAATTACTGCGGATCATGGAAAATGGGACACTACTTTACACCATGAGGTATCCAGCCTACACTTTGCACACATCAACCATTCTTTCATTCTGGAGGTGTTATACATTTTATTTAATGTGTGTGGTCCAGGCTGACTGTGCAGGCAGAATGTCCAATGCATTTGGAGGACTTCCCCATGGACTCTCATTCATGTCCACTGAAGTTTGGCAGCTGTAAGCTCAAATTTGTTTCCCCCCCAGTACTCTACTAATTATAGTAGATGCTAAAAGATACAGAATACTGTATATATTCCCTCCCCTTCATATGTATTCTGCTATTCTACATATACTTTTTTTGACCAGACTGCCTACCATCCAGAGAATGTTAACATGATTTGAATTTGGATATGATTTATTTATTTATTTAATGTATTTTATATATTTATATGTATATTTATCATAATGATTAAATTCTTAATCATAGTTCAGATAATCCTTACAAATCCTTTCTACATTTTAAAGTCGTTTTACTTTTGCTGTGTTTGCTGCTGCTGTTTGTAGATGCATATACTCTGACAGAGGTGACCTATGTTTGGACACGAAATGCCACGCTTTCAGTAGAGGTGGCTCCAGATGGATCAAGGTTGAACCAGTATGACTTGAGGGGCCAAACTGTTGGCAAAGAAACGATTAAATCCAGTACTGGTGAGTTCATATTAGTTACATTAATTACCTTAACTGTAAAGTACAGTATCTCTTACTGCTACATTTTTTTTTATTCATTAGTCAGTCATAGACTCATCACTCTTCATGTTATACCTGAAAATCTTTAGGTATAATTCACCTCTCTCTCTCTCTCTCTCTCTCTAGGGGAATATACAGTGATGACAGTTCATTTCCATCTGAAGAGGAAGATTGGGTACTTTGTTATCCAAACTTACTTGCCCTGCATCATGACTGTCATTCTGTCCCAGGTTTCCTTCTGGCTTAACCGTGAATCAGTACCTGCTCGAACAGTTTTTGGTGGGTGATTTTGTTCCCTCACTGATATTTGCCGTTGCGCTGAATTTATTGTACTCTGTTCATGGTGTAAGCTTTATGAAAGCAAATGTTTGGTATTTTTTCACTGTGTTTCTTTTAAAACTTTAAAAATAATAAAAACATTTTTTTGAATGTTAAACAGCTTTGTAGTTCAATATAAAGTGCAAGTATGAGTGTATCTCCGGTCTACTGTCTGCCCAGGTGTGACTACAGTGCTCACAATGACCACTCTGAGTATCAGTGCTCGTAACTCATTGCCCAAAGTAGCCTATGCCACTGCGATGGACTGGTTCATTGCTGTGTGCTATGCCTTTGTCTTCTCTGCCCTCATTGAGTTTGCAACAGTCAACTATTTCACCAAACGCGGCTGGGCCTGGGATGGCAAGAGCATTCTTAATGACAAGGTAACCGTGACTACTCCGTCTACTCAGGGTATACATTACTGAATGTAGAATTTGAAGTAGAGTTTGTTATATCTTGTGCTTTTAATTCATTTTAAGACCTTGAAAAATCTACGTGTGAAGATTATAGTGTGGGGTGTTACAATCCAAAAGAAAAAAAAATGAACAAATCCTGGTTTGATGACCAATGGTTTTGTGCATAGAGTTATATGTAAAAAAACGTGTAAATAAGTTAAAATATACAATAAAAACTATACAATAAATTACAACACATCAGCGGCATAAATATTAAATAATTGGCTGCAAGATGCATATACTTCTAGAACCACTGTTCTCTGATTTGCGCCTGCATATAAAAAAAAAATAAAAATTTTAAGTCATCTACCTTGTTTTAAAAATCACATAGCTCATTTCTCAGTGGTATTTTCCATACTGGTACTGCACAAGTGTAACTATCATTATTTATAACTACTGCATTTTAAATTTCCTTATCATGGTATACCATTATATAGGTATGTTATCCCACCAATTTTATTATTTACTCCCACACATTGATTTGTTGATTTTGATTTATGTATTAATTGAGCAACATATCCACAGAAAAAAGAGGGCTCTGTTATGAAGAAGAACAATGCTTATGCAGTCGCTGTGGCAAACTATGCTCCCCACATTGGTAAGGATTCAGCTTTGCCCACCGTTTCCAAGAGCGCTCCAGCAGAGCCCACTAAAGCTCAGCCCGTGGCTAAAGAGAGCAAGAAGACCTTCAACAGCGTAAGCAAGATCGACCGCATGTCCCGCATCATCTTCCCTGTTCTTTTTGGCAGCTTCAACCTCGTCTACTGGGCTACATATCTCAACAGAGAACCTGTCATTAAGAACATGGTTCCCTCTCACTGACCATTCTATTAAATATGAATATACACACACGCACACACGCACACATGCACAAGGACACACATATTAAAACATTGCTTAGCTTTTGTACCTGTTTAGTATAGTGTAACGCTTGCCATTTTTGTCTTACTATTGAAAGTTTATACCATGTACCATGTCCATCGTTAAATAGATTTTCACTGCCAGACCAATATTCAGAATGATAACATGCCTTTTTATTTGGTAAAGACTGTTGATTAAAATTTAAATTTTTTATTTTATTTTATTTTATTAGACAAAGATAAAGCATTTTTCCTACAAGATTCAGTATTTTCATTTAATTTTTAATTTGATCTGTTTCCTTCCAAAGTAATAGAATCTATATATAATAAGAAGAGTATATCACCTCTTACACCATTGTGGCAATTTGAGAAGAATAAGTCAAATATATGGATTTCCCCCTTGACCAACCCCCCCCCATAAAAAAAAAAAAAAACAGACATTTTTTAAATGCATATAATAATCTGAAATGGCAGGATAAGAATGCTTAAGTTCACATTCAATTGACTAAATGTTGTTAGAAGGAAGGAAGAAGCCTGTCATCCTTTCCTCTCAGTAAAAGCACTGCCAATTATATCCTTAAGTGCCAAGGATGGCACATGGCACAGCTGGGACTTTAATATTAGATGTAGTTTGTATAGTCATTCTTAGAATTATTTATCATTCCCTTACTTGAATGTAGTGTTAAAACAACTCAGCACTCTGTCTGGGCCTGTATCACTTAGATGCATTTAATGCACACAATGTATTTCAAATGTTTTTTGAATGAATTTCTTACACTTTCTTTATACATTTTAAGATCGATACAATTATCATATATAAATATGGTCAGCCAGATGGCTGACCATATTTATATAAGATAATTGTGTCGATCTTAAAATGTCTAATTTTTTTTTAGAAAAAAGTCTAATTTTTTTTCTAATGTTAAAATAGATTATGTTAGATAGAGCAATCTATTATATCTATCTATTATAACACTTTAGCATGAGTGCACACTAGCACATTTCTGGCTCCCCATGTAGCATTTTCAAAAAAAATGTGGAACTTTATATATTTTTAAATCAGTTTATGAAACTGAACACACTACTGACTTTGTTCTCTTGGACAAGACAAAACATTTTAGCTGGAGTGTTTTATTTTTCTATTAAAACAATGATACAGTATATCAATGATGTATGTATGTCCTACTCAGCTACTGTTTACTGTATAATTTGTCTGAAAAACTTTAATATGGTGATTTGGTTTAAATCCCTTTAAATCACCATCTCCCATAATATACGTAGATGTGTTTTATTTACAAATGCTCACTGTGAATTGTTAACAGTATAGTGAAATTTGCACTGTTTTCTTTGTAGCCACTTTCTACACACTCAGTACAGCTGACAAATGTTTTACAGTGCTGAAAAATTGTACTCAATCCTGTAATTCAGCCTGTTGGGGTTGTAGCTAGCTGACTGTGGTACATGTAGCAAAATATTTATTTCATTGCTGACTGGTCACTGTTTTCAGAAAATGACTTGTATAGATTTAAAAGGTACGTGCAAATATAACACCAGCTGATAATGCTAAAAAACTGTCGTCATTCATTTATTATTTTTTTTGTTAGTTTGAGTAGCAAAGAAAATTGAGTATCTATTGCCACTGAAAAAGTAAGAAAAATGTCCTGATTATAGCAGAGACCGCATCAGATGTATAATCAGATTTGGTTAAATACCTCAAAATAGGAGATTCGTAGACCTGACACAACTAACAGGAACCCTCCAGATATTTCTAATGTTTTTCTTCAGGCTTTTTATGTGATCTGTTTGTTATTATTAGACAACCTGTTATTTTCTCTCTTGTTCAGAGTAAAAGGTCTCTGCAGCAGTATAGTGTATGAATGTGTATGAATGAACTGCAGCCTCACTAACAGTACCTTTCTTTGAGCTGCACTGCTCCAAGTGTCCTGGCTTCAGGGAGTGCAGAGTGTTTACATGGTAAACCTGATTTACTTCTCTGTGTGTTTGTGCTGTTGGGGAGTGGGGTGCAGAAGATTACTTGCAATTTGCCAGTAAGACGCTACAACAGTATTGTAAAATATTTAAATTAAAAAAAAATCTAAACAATGCCAGGCTTGTCAGTGAAATAATTGAATACAGTATTAGTATAAATTAATTAATTAACTAACTAACTAACTAATTAATTAATTAATTAATTAATTAATTGAGTACAATGAGAGTAATTTTAGAGTATTTGCTGCTTAAACTCCTATGCACACAACACCATTACTCTAACATCATTCTTTCATTCACATACATATAGACCAAAGCATAGCAGACCAAGCAAAACCTGAACCACTGAACACAGCAAGGGGGCTGGAATGGCACTGCCTTACGCTGCTGAACTGAAACACTGCTAATCAATACACAGCAGGAAGCTTGCTGAATACAGCAGCCTACGGTGGACATTTTCTTTCTCTCCCAGCGGGGCATGCAGGTGAACCAAGTCCCTGGATGTATTCCTCTCTCCTTCATTCTTTACACTCTTTTCATATTACTTTCTTTTGTTCTTTTTGCTTTAGTAACCTTTGACCAGCAGAATATGCAGTTAACAAAAGTAACTGTAGAGCAGTTAGTTACTACTTAAAATCTCTGGAATGCCAGTAATGATATGACTGACTTAGTCCATTTTATTTATTTATTTTTTTTTTAAATAAAACATGCTTATAGACATTAGAGACAGAGTTCTATCATATCTGCACTCTCTGGAGAAACATATGTTTAGGAACAAGCAAGCATCTGTCAGAACAGATGTCTCAAGTAGTTTTCACATTCAGGCATGCACTCAGGCCTAGCCAGAAATGAAACTGAAAACCAAGCTGGGTCTCATTTGGTAGGATCTCTTTAGGTGGACATGAGGAGGCAGTGTCAAGGTCAGGATAGCGGGCTCTTGTCAGGTGCTGTTAAACAAGGGGTATGCCTTAAGAAATGTCTGTAAGAACGTCATGAATGTTTACTTGACCTCATGATGTCTAAGGAAAAAAACTGACACCACTCAGTTTATGGATGTATATATTTGTGTTTGTGTGCGTTTATCACAAATACCCTTTTCCCATAAATATATTACTACGCACACACACACACACACACACACACACACACACACAAACTAATTACATATTTTGCTATTAGAATCTAACAAGGTCTGTATCTATAAAATTTGAACTGATTTAGCTTGCAGATGAAAGAATTTAGAGAGCTGTTGCCTCCCTGGTGACTTTCATTACTGTAACTGAGAAATTAACATGTATTATAGTACGATGCCCAACCACTCCTTAATTACACTTAGCCCCATCTATGTTGTGCTCATTAACATCCAATTTTCTTAAAACAATTTATCCAAATTATTGAAAAGACAATTTATGCAAACCCATCATAGAGAACATGGGGTACAATGACGCAACTTTCAGCATGTAAAATCGGATGAAGTAGTGTTGCCCAGGAGGTAGCCACAGTGCTTATTGCATGGCATTTATGGGAAGAAGTCAAATCTGTGCAATCACTTATTTTACCAAACTTGTTTTTAGACAATGGAGAGCTTTATGGTGCTCCCCAAAGTACTATTTGTTGTTTTGGTGATAGTTAACAATGAAACTGTAAACATTACCCTGTGGACAGTTTGCTCAGCAGCCACAGATTTTATGTTATTAAGTTTCGTTGTTTAATTTTCTACAGAGCAGAAAACCAGCCTTCATAACTCTGTCCATTGACATTTGTAATCTCTGAATTCAACACTAGGGTGCCTAAAGGTAACCTGCATCAAATGATTCAGTGGTGAGTTACAAGACGTGATGATCTAGTGCCTCCTGGGCTTGTGTGCCAAAGACCTGTGTGTTTTACTGTTGTACTGTTTTTAACAACCTACCTTATCAAATGTGTTAACAAATCAGTAATCTACCACACTTTACTGCTGTCTCCCATTGCTTACAGTGTTACCGGTATGATTTCTATATACATTTCTCCTCCAGTTATAGGTCTTTTCTCATTAAGGGCTAAGACATCTGTGCCTCATGTCTCTAACAATCCACACTCTCCAGAGCTCTACAAACCTTGTGAACCAGTGTGTCAACTCTCTCGTGTTTGTGCTGAGTATTTGTGCTGAGTTGAGATTAATCAGCCTGTATTACTAGCTAGGTCACTGGTACCTATACTAGTGGCAGTGATCTCAATCCTGCTGCTTCTGCATCTGCCATTGCAGCCAGCTTTCATGTCAGTTTATCAGGTTGCAACTTGTAAATGCACAAGAGAGTTCTTTAATAAAACTGATACATTGCCCAAGCCCAGCCACTCACTTCAAAAGATACATAGCTAAATGGGTTAGGCATTTGATGTGTCAGGTGGAGGATCCAACTTTAGCTTTGACTATTTGCAGCAAATATATAGTTGCTGCAAACATAATAAACTCCTCTAGTATATTCTGAACAGTCTGCCAGAATGTTCCAAGGGTGGGCTATCAGTAATTTTTGCCAGGATGGGTTCATTACTCAAGTTCAGAGAGACAGGTGTTCACATCATTGTCTGGTAGTATATGTAAAGTGGCTATACTAAGCATCCCAGAACTCATCATTATGCTGTTTAAAAATACAAGCTAACAGCTCTCGAATTTGGTTCATGCTTCCTGCCAGTTTCTCTACTCTGTGTTCCTACACAGTAAAGGTGTGCACTCTTACTTTCTAAGGAGCAGAGTGACTAAGCCTTCTGCCCATTTCTGTTTCTGTTGTATTAGGGGGCTGAACATATGACACCAGTCACAAGGTGATGACTTTATTACTTTGAGCGGCTATACTATTTCTAAAGCAAACCACCATGGTAGTCTGAAAACTAAACTTATTTTCCAAGACTATACTGAGATATGGCCATTTTTATGTTAAAAGGTCTTTTTACCTGACCTTTCTTACTGACATAAATGCACTTAAGCATAAAAATAGTTTTAAAAAGAGATATCACACACACATTTAAACATTATGTTTTGAAAAAGTACAAGAAGAGGTAATGACAAATTAATGAATAGATGAAGGGACAATGCAGAAAAAACGAGATCAGGGCATTGGGATTCTTCTACAGAGCAAACCAGCCAACAGAGATCACGGGTGTTGGATGAGTTGCTTAGCAACCACATGTACATACACAGAGCTTTGATACTTAATATGTCTAACACATATGCACATTAATATGAAAATATCTCATTGGAACAATCATGCTGTAACAACCAATCTCTATACTGTACACAGTGGCTCGGCTCTGAACATTTGACACAATAACAAGCCAACATGGCCTGTTTGAACAACAGTCCTTATTTGCTCTGCAAGAAACCACAGTGAATAATAACACTGTAAAGCTGGGTTTGTGTGTTTTTTTACGTGAGCAGATTTCAGTTGTGTAATTCTCTTTGGATTTTCGAGTTTATATCATACTGTCTCTGAATATTAATGACTGACATCACCATGGTGATGTTTCATCTCTCCGTTTTCATTTTCTTTTATCAGAACTCACCTGAATACAAATGTTCCATAATTTTAACTGGACATAATTTGTTTCATGGGAAAGATTGCATATTCATTTTATCTTGAAATAAAATTCGGATTGTTCATTTGTGTCAAGTAAGAAGCAGTAATTTACTGACCCCTTTAGTTTTTGCATACTTTATTGTGTTATAGATTTAATTTATAACCCATAATGACAAAGCAAAAACAAGCTTTTAGACATTTTTGCCATTTTGTTGCAAATCAAAAACTGAATATCTCATTTGGACGAGTATTCAGACCCTTTATTTAATGCTTTGTAGAAGCACCTTTGGCAGCAATTACAGCTTTAAGTCTTCTTGGGTATGTCTCTATAAGGTTTGCACACCTGGATTTGGCAGTTTCAGTGATTATTTCTGGCAGGTCCTCTCAAACTCAATCAAATTGAATGGGGAGCTTCTGTGAACTACCATCTTCAGGTCTCTTCACGGATGTTCTATGGGGTTCAATCTGAGCTTTGGCTGAGCCACTCAAGGACATTCAGAGACTTGTCCCAGAGCCACTCCAGCATAGTCTTGGCTGTATGCTTTGGGTTGTTGTCATGGTGAAAGGTAAAGCTTTGCCCTAGTGTGATGTTGTGTGCACCCTGGAGCAGGTTTTCTTCAAGGACCTCTGTGTATTTGGCTCTATTAATCCCTTCCTCATTTCTGACTAGCCTCCCTATTCCTGCTGCTGAGAAGCACCCTAATTGCATGATGCTGCCACCACCATGCTTTACTGTAGGCATAATATTATACAGTTGATAAGCAGTACATGGTTTTCACCAGACATAGCACTTAGAGTTCAGCTCAAAGGGTTACATTTTTGTCCCATCAGACCAGATAATATTTTTCCTCATCCTCTCACGGTCCTTTAAGTGCTTGCCAAATACTTCTGAAGTGTGGCCACTGGGTTCATGATCAGCTCCCTGACCAAGGCCCTTCTAGCCCAGTTACTCGATAGGTGAGGACAGATTAAGGACTCAGAGGCCTTACTATGGGTTGAAAAACAGGAGTTTGTTGGGAGAAATACAACAAAACATAATCAGTAGAAACTCAGGGGAAAGGGAGAGTCAGTAGCTAGTCAGGACTAGCTAGCTAGTCTTAAATAACTCACTTTCACTGCAAGCAAAACTGGTGGTGTTGGCATCAGCAGCAGTCTCAATAGTATCCTTGGCATTGATTATATTTCAGTAATGTTTACCACAGTGCTTGGTTCTCGACTGACATCTTTTAGTTGAAAAGACATTGATTAAAATGGTACATTGGCAACTGCTGCTATCTCTCTCATTTCTTTCTCTGTTTCTTGTTTTCTCTTAGACTTATGGCTCAATCAGTCCTACTGTTAATCTGTCATTGATTATACTAGAAGTCCTGGCAGTGCCAAATGACTTCAATTTCACAATGATGAGTCCACTGTGCTACTGTTAACATTCAAAGCTTTATAAATGGTTTTATACCCTTGCAATGTGTCTTGACACAATTAGATTGTAATTTCTTTGACTTAATTGGGTGGCTGATTTGTGGGACCTTATACATATGTGCCTTTCTAAATCATGTACAACTTAATTGAATTTGCCACAGGCAGACTCCTGTCAAGTTCTAGAGACATTTCAAGACAAGCTAAGCAAACAGGATGCACCTGACCTCAATTTGGAGTGCCTTAGTCAAGGGTCTGAATTCTTAGCTTAATGAGATACTTCAGTGTTTGATTTAAAATAAATGTACAACAATTTCAAAAAGCATATTTGTTTTGTCTTTATGAATTAATGTGTGTAGATTAATGGTCAAAAAGTACATTTAATCAAAAGTATATTTACAATTAAGTTAAATTAAACCTATACTAATTTTTTTTTTTACAAAAAGTGAGGGGGCAGAATACATTCCAAACCCACTATATATATGTAAGCCTGGTTCTACAGCTAAGTGGCCTGTCAGGCCATCTGGGTCACTCAGGTCTTTCATAAGCTACACACATGAGGTCATGGTCACGGTCATGGTCATGTACAGGAACAGACAGGAAAACTCCATTAGTTTCAGAAGCAAACCGCTCTGGCAGTTCTTCACTAAACAGTCACAGAACCACAGTTACACGAGCAACAATCTGCCGTTAGTTAGCATGGATGTGCCCCCTCCATGGTGCTGGACAGAGTGTGAAGACGTTTTGTGGACGTTTTTGTTGTTGTTGCTGTTGTCTTAGCATTTCAATTAAAGTTAAGAACTTCATATTTGTTCTTTATTTTGATATAGACAACAGAGCACAGGATACTATATCCTGATGCCATGTTGTTTGATGAACTTCTGATTAACTTTTTTTTTCTCACCTTAACGTTTATGGTATGCATTTTGAAATACAGGCTGATTTTGATTATGTGGATGGTTTGTTGGCAATTCTGTATTGCGGCAGTCTGTAGCACCAAACTCTTTATATGCTGTATACACTCTGATGTTTCATAAATATGGCAAAATTATTTTGTGAAACTTATCAAGCAAGGGTCTTCAATCTTATCCACAAAGGGCTGGTGTGGCTGCAGGCTTTCATTAAGCAGGAGTCACGCTCGATTCCACTTGTTTAATCAGTTCATCTCTCCAATCAACTTTCAAGTGTATCCCCTATGTGGCTGGTAAGAAAGCCTACAGCCACGGCACTCTGGCCCTTTGCAGGATAATACTGAAGAGCCCAGTATTTGACACTTTGTTGTCAGCTACAAAGTGTACGACTTACTAATATGCTATAGCTAATTTAATAACTTAACAACATTATTATTATTATTATCATAACTCTGTATCAAACTTTCTCAGTATCAGAAAAAAAGCACAAACGATTTGTAACGATTTAATAATTTACAAGAAGGGAGCAATCATCTGTTTTTCGTCCTTTTTTTTTCTTTCTTTTCTTTTTTTCTTCTTTTTTTTTTTTTTTAAATTTGGGCGCAGTGAATGCTCTTCAGTCAGCAGAAGGCCAGAAGACGCGGTACCGCAGCAATCAGCGGAATCCCGCTTTCACTCGCCCCCCTCCTCCCTCTCTCTCTCTCTCTCTCTCTCTCTCTAAGATATACTGTACAGTACGGCGTGTCTTACTCAGCGTGTGAACGCACATTTTCTTCTCTCTCGTCTCGATCGCATCATTGGATCACAGCGCAATAGGCTGAATGTATGCAGTGCGCGCCATCTGTTATACTTCAGCACAAACCGCGGCTGGCTCAGGCGCATGTGAATGTGAATGGTTCTCTTCTTCTCGGTTTTGCTAGTGTTTCGCAGGCCGTTTCGTTCAGACTGAGAGGTGTTGTTTTCGAACCATGGCTGTGCTGCATCCCCGCAGGAGGAGAGACGCGCTGGTCTGGCTGCTGCCTGGACTGCTCGGAGTATGGTAAGTCTACAGCTCCGGAAGGTCAAATGTAATCGGTAGTAAACCTGAACCCTAGCCTTTGGTTCTGCCGTGGTTCTGTTTAGTCCGCCTGAAGTGGCTGTGAGTGCAGCAAACCGGTTTGAGATGTTCTTCAGGCCCGTGCGCGACGTTAAACTGACATTTCTTTGCTTGTACCCAGAAGAAAACGATTCTGATTGATTAGACTTGCGGTACAACATAGGGAAGAAAACTGAAGCTGATATATTATATTGCTTAAGCAGGATGCTGTTTGTTTTAGCCAGCAGATAAGTGCAATGTCATTTACTGAATCAACCTTGAGGAGACTTCACTCTGAAAATCCTGTTTATCCATATAATAAAGGAAAGGGGGAAAATAATACAACACTCCTCATTTTTGTTTTTGTCTATGATTATTTACAAAGCATTGGTATTAAATCCTTATCCTCACGTATAGGCTAGCTGACTTCTCCTTGTAGGTGCATGAGAAGGATACAAGGTTTGATACACAGCAAATTCCTCAGTGTTGAATGAACTTTTCCATGGTTCATAAGTATCCAGCTGGACTTGGTGGTATTTCAACACTAATTTTTTGTATCGATATTTGAATATCGGGCTTTAAGGCTTTGGATGAAGCATAAAAATGGATCATATGAAGAGCTTCTTCATGAGGGTTTTGTACAAGCTGCTTGTGATTCTACATGCAGAAAAAAATTATGATGAAATGTATTTCTTATCTTCCTAATGATATTGTTTTTGGAATTCCCTCTGATTCAGTCTTTGGTGAACAATATTTACAGCTGGCCTCATAGGCTCTGCTATGGTATTGATGCCTCAAATCAGGAGGCGTGGCTACATCTAGCAATAGCAATATAGAGTGCCAATAATGTATTAGTAATAACAAGAAACATTAAGTAGTTTTATTTTTTTTTATTGAATCACTAATACAACCGGTACATCTGATCACTAATCTGATACAAAACTGAAAAAAATTTAACCATGTTCAACAAAAAACTTAGACTTAGACACACGTGCTGAGGATTATCCACAGAGTTCAAATCTGAGATCCTCTGAGTTCCTTTTTTTAAATAACCATTTTCTATGTTAGGATTCATGTCAGAGCTTCCATTTGCTGTTTAAGGACTGGAATCCACTGGATTGGACTGTGAGGGAATTTGGAATTTCCTGCCCTGTAAACTGAATAAAAGTGTAGATGAATTAGAAAGGTATTTGGGGACAGTGATGCTTCATATGAGGCCAGAACAGTCACAGACAGAAAGAGAGATGTGGGAGATCATTTAAACTGCTAACCTTTATTGGTTCAACCTTCAGTCAGAGTCAAGCCACATCTTCATTAATCATTGGAGTCCTTCATGCAATCATTTCTGACTTCCATTCTGCACTCATTTAATAGGTACCACCAGTGTTGTGTAGGTTGCTCAAAAAAAGTAATCCACTACAGATGACTAATTTCTTCTTTAAAATTGTAATCTGATTACATTACTGATTATTGCATTCAAAACGTAATCAGATTACTAATTAATTTACTTTCAAGTTACTTTCAAAACCTATCAAACCTTCACAAATACACTACAATGTGAAACTCATAGTTCTTTCAGTAATTCTACCGCGCGTCAATGTATGACATGAACAGATAAAGTTGGATTTATTATAACATTCACCTCAGGTGTTGTCACTGTTTGTAGAACTAACAGACTGATAAAATAGCTAAGATATAAATTTATGGGTTTAGCTGCTACAGTGCCATGCAGAGTACATTATCTTTCCTTATGCTCTGCTCATATCATGTTCATGTAAACTGGAACTCATATAGACATTTACACACCTTGTTTTCCTGCTCAGCATCAGAGGATGTTACTGTTTCAGTTTCAACCCCTTTACTGGTTTAAAAAAAAAAAATTAGCATATATCCATTTTTCCTCACACTGACTTTGCGCTATCGTTTGGCAGAAAGAGAACTATCAGCCAATAAGACACTAATAAGTGTTTATTATTATTATTATATTGTATTATAATCAGTCAATAATAAGTGTTTCCACATATTTTCCTGTAAACCCTGTTTGATTGATCTTGCCTCCGTTCACTGAAGATATAAAATTACAACACTGCCGCCTTTTCTTACTGACATTCAGTTACATAGTGACAAACCGCTCCAAGTGCAGAATTATTCGGAGTAAAGAAAAAATCTTTGGGGCAAAATGTGATTTATTAAAAAAAAAAAATTTTTTACTTAATATTGTTTTCTTAACAATAAATTTGTAATGCAAGTAACATAATTTTTCTGACCTCAGCAATCAAATTACATCCATTTAAAATGTAATGCATTGCATTACTGCTTTATCAGAAAAACTAATTAGATTACAGTAATGCGTTACTTTGTAACATGTTACACCCAACTCTGGGTACCACATTCTCAGTATCTCAAAGATTTTACAGTAATAAATTATATGCTTATACTCTCCTTATGTGAGTGTGACAAGGGGAGGAAGAGGGGAGAGAGAAGGAGCGAGCAGGAGAGACAGCAAGAGGGAGAGGGAAGAGAGAAAAAACTGGTTCTCCAGTCCCCAGACACGCTGTCATATGGTCCTCAGCCAGCTGGGAAGCAATCCCCCACAACGCTGGTCGATGGCACTGGACTTTCTGGTGGATGGCCACGGCTCCTCCCCTTTTCAGGTGGATGGCAGCCGCACCTCCATCCACCTGAAGGTAACGGGTCCTCCATCCCCTGACGGACGGCAGCGACTCATCTGTCCTCCCCAGAAATCACTCCAGCACCACCGCCTCACTTTCCCTCAGTGCCGCAATCCATCTACAGCTCTCTGACAGCGCGTCCCTCCTCCTTCCCAGGTTTCGGCACCACTGTGACAATTTCAAAGTTGGGCAAGGAGGATGTGGGAATCGGCTGAACATAAACGTAATATTCAATAATAAACAGAACATAAAACATACACACCAACGTAAGTCAAACATAAAGTGCATGTGCGTCTTTCTCTCCTGTGGTGCTTCCGGCCGCTCCTTCATCACTCTCTCCCACTGATTAGACAACTCAGTGCCAGGTGTGCATCCTCACAGCCTGGCCCTTCCCTCCTCCTCTCCTTGTCAAACTGTCATCATATTTTCTGTCAGGTATCATTATTAGTTTAACACTTTCCAAACTTGGTAAATTTGTAACAATTCACATGACTTAATTTGTTGGAAAGGGTAAGGTTAGGTTTGGGGTGTAACGTCCACACCACATCATCCTTGTTTGTTTGAATTTGTATGAAATATGTACAGTATGTGAGTTCTCTTGGTTCATTCAAACCACTTTCCGTAGAAACCACTTTTCACTTCCCTGTGTTTCTCTCTATTGCTATCTCTTACTCTATGCCTAATTCCTCTTGTCTAATGGATCTTTCTCTATTTCTCCATGTTATCAGCATGGCATTCGGACCCAGTAAAGCTGAGGAGGACGATTATGAGGATGTCCCCATTAATAAAACTTGGGTTTTATCCCCAAAGGTTTATGACAGTGATGTCACCCTCATCTTGAATAAATTACTGCAGGGCTATGACAACAAACTGCGACCAGACATTGGAGGCAAGTTACTACAGCAACTTTGAATTGATTTGAATTGACTCATTTTCATTGATTGACAACTGAGGACAAAGTCCTACAGGGCAGTTAGAAAGTATAGCAATAATTATGCTTAAAACAGAATATAATATGTGGATGAGGTATATATGGAAAAAAGTCAAACTGATATAGTGGCATACAAAAGTTTGGGCACCCCTGGTCAAAATTGTGGTTACTGTAAATATTTAAGTGTATAGAAGATGACCTGATCGCCAAAAGGCATAAAGTTGAAAATTAAACATTCTTCTCAACAATTTAAGCAAGATTAGTGTATTATTTGTGTCTGTACAATTTTAGAGTAAAAAAAAAGGAAAGGAACACCATGCAAAAGTTTGGGTACCCCAAGAGATTTGAGCTCTCAGATAACTTTTACCAAGGTCTCAGACCTTAATTAGCTTGTTAGAGCTATGGCTTGTTCACAAACATTGTTAGGAAAGGCCAGGTGATGCAAATTTCAAAGCTTTGCATCAGCAAAAGCTAGACTTCTCAAGCCTTGTCCCAAAAAATCAACAGCCATGGTCTCCTCTTAGCAGTTGCTTAGCACTTTGAAATTTAAAATAATTGATTCCCATAAAGTTGTAGAAGGCTAAAAGAAAATAGCAAAGTGTTTTCAGGTAGCTGTTTCCTCAGTTTGTAATGTAATTAACAAATGGCGGTAGACAGATATGGCTGAGGTCAAGTTGAGGTCTGGAAGACCAAGAAAACTTTCCAAGATAACTGCTTGTAGGACTGCTAGTAAGGCAAATAAAAACCTCCGTTTGACTGCAAAAGACCTTCAGGAAGATTTAGCAAATTCTGGAGTGGTGGTGCACTGTTCTTCTACAACAGGATAATGATACTAAACACACCTCGAAATCCACAATGGACTACCTCAAGATTCGAAAGCTGAAGGTTTTGGCATGGCCCTCACAGTCCCCTGACCTAAACATCATAGAAAATCTGTTGATAGACCTCAAAAGAGCAGTGCATGCAAGATGGCCCAAGAATCTCACAGATTCTTAGCTGGCTGCAAAAAGTGTTTACAAGCTGTGATACTTGCCAAAGTATCACATTTCTAGATCCTGACCATACAATAATTTATTTTTTGCTGTGTTCAGGGGTATCATGCTGGAGTGCTTATACTTTGCTAGAAGAATATAAGATGAATATGAATATACAAGATGCTGTCCATAGCTCAGTTGTTTAAAATGACTGATCACAGCTGTATCAGGGTACAGTAGAGTTAAATCAATGTTGATCTTCCTTCTTTGTCTGTCTGCTTAAGTGCATATGAAAAATGGACAAAGATATAAAGAAAGAAAGAGAAACAGGAACACAAGTGGGAGAGAGGATGAGTGGAGTTCATTAGTGCTCAGAGCTGACAGTGAGGGGGTGTGAAGTGGCCCTGTGGGCTTTCTGTGATTCATCCTCCCTTTTGAACTGCATTGTTTTGATGCTGTTGAAATAGTGCAACACAAAGTCATTTATTTACATATAATTCTTTTTGTATTAGTGAGTTTAATTCAAAAATACTAAGACACAAACCTTTACATTTCACTTCAAACAGGATTTCAATAGGTTGTGCATCACTTCAAATTATTTATCACCTTTAATTATTAATAATATAATCTATATCTATGATTGTGAATGTACAATAACAAATCAGTATGTTAATTAAAATGTTAGTATTAAAAAGCATTACATTGATTTGAGTCCACATCTCAGTAGCGCTTTATTTTTTACAGTAAGACCCACTGTCATCGAGACAGCCGTGTATGTGAACAGCATAGGCCCAGTGGATCCCATCAACATGGTGAGCTAATACCACAGACCTACACAGATATTAGGAAGATGTCATGCTTATAACTTATAAATATATTAACATTTACATTTTGGTGGTTTTTGTTGCTCTGATCATTAGGAGTACACCATAGACATCTTCTTTGCTCAAACATGGTATGACAGTCGGCTCAAGTTTAACAGCAGCATGAAGCTCCTGATGCTAAATAGCAACATGGTGGGAAAGATCTGGATCCCTGATACGTTTTTCCGCAACTCCCGCAAATCTGATGCCCACTGGATCACTACACCCAACCGACTTCTGCGCCTTTGGAGCAATGGACGTGTAATGTACACTCTAAGGTGTGTCATTGCAGCCATTTTGTTTACGCTTGTGTTGGTTGATTGTTGTTTGTGCAGCTGAGATTTGTGCTTTTGTTCTCCTGTCCTGTAGCATTTGCATCTGTAAG
Organism: Stegophilus panzeri; assembly: GCA_024331685.1. Taxonomy (NCBI): domain Eukaryota; kingdom Metazoa; phylum Chordata; class Actinopteri; order Siluriformes; family Trichomycteridae; genus Stegophilus; species Stegophilus panzeri. The sequence goes on along the minus strand of JANDJT010000169.1, from coordinate 22,305,072 downwards.
AAAAATTGCCCCTGCTGTCTGTTGACACATATAGTTTAAGTCATTAACTCATTTAATCCACATCTATTTATGTTAGTTGAAACTGAATAATAGACTGAGGTGATAATCATGAAACATAGTAGTTCGCGCAACTCAGTGCATTTGTGAGACTCAACCTTTTTTTTTGTTTTGTTTTTCTGACACTATTCTGTTTTTGTCAGGTTGACTATTAATGCGGAATGCTACCTTAAGCTGCATAACTTTCCTATGGATGAACATTCGTGTCCGCTGGAGTTTTCAAGCTGTAGGTGTTAAAACTGTTATCATCAGTCTGTCACTCAGCCTCAGCCCCGTCCTGAGTGCTGCTGGCCAAACAATCCCACGCATTGCCTTTGTCAGCTGACCAATTTTCATTCACCACCTATTGTGGCCAAATGGTTCCCAAACATTACCTCTGGCCTGCCCCAAATACCATCTTCCAGTCCCTCAATGAGGAAGGACAGTGTACCATCCTCCTGCAGAATACTCATCCCTCTTCAGCCGCCTTTACATTAGTCTGTATTTCAGTGTGTCATTCCTGCATCTGCTGTGTGTGCTCTCCCTCAGCTTCTCATATGTGTTATCAATCACCTTGGGTAGAACATTGAGGAAAAGGCATGATATGTCTTGTATGCCTCAGTGCCATTCTGCCATTCTTTTGTGTGTGTGCTATACATTATAGCTGAGTGTTTGTGATGTACAGTGCATGAGCTTTTTGGAGATGTGTATGTGTGTGTTTTATTTTGCAGATGGGTATCCAAAAAATGAGATCCAGTATAGATGGCAGCGTCGTGCTGTTGAGGTAGCTGACCAGAGGTACTGGAGACTTTACCAGTTTGCCTTTGTTGGCCTGCGCAACACATCTGATGTGGCACATACTCAGTCTGGTAAGTTGTCTAATAAGGATGATAATTAGATAATGAGCTGAGCAGTGAATGTCAGTCTGTGGAATGTCAGTGACATTCGGTGACATTTTAGTTTCCTGCAATGTTAAACAAAGGGATTTTAGGGCAACAATTCAGCTCCACTTTATGCAATGTTTGTGAGGTATATGAACCATAATGCCAGCAATCCTACCTTGTATGGGGTCATGTATGCTGTGGAAAATCGGTTTTAAACAAGGTTAACAGCAACAGAAATTTGAAATTTGACTGTCAAGGCACAATAT
>JANDJT010000169.1:22286558-22303834 GCA_024331685.1 Stegophilus panzeri | reverse complement strand
TCATCAAAAATCTTTTTTGATGATTGTTTTATTCAGGGGAGTATGTGATTATGACTATCTTCTTTGATCTGAGCCGGAGAATGGGCTACTTCACCATCCAGACCTACATCCCATGCAGCATGATTGTAGTGCTGTCCTGGGTTTCCTTCTGGATCAACAAAGACGCTGTGCCTGCCCGAACATCTTTAGGTAGCTTGCAAGCTAAATTCGGAATAGATTAAAAAAAAAAAAAAATACCACTTTACACAAAGCACACAGATTTTAACACAGGTCTTATTAAATTATATATAGTTTATCTAATTTCACGAATTCAATTTAATCATGATTTCAGTTGTTTGTAGGGAATTGCTGTTCTTTCCCATTTTTAGTGTATTGTTTTTTTGTCACAGGTATCACAACTGTCCTTACTATGACAACCCTAAGCACCATATCCAGGAAGTCATTGCCGAAAGTGTCTTATGTGACAGCCATGGATTTGTTTGTGTCTGTTTGCTTCATCTTCACCTTTGCTGCACTTATGGAGTATGGAACACTGCACTACTTCACCAGTAACCGTCAGAACAAGAAAACCAAGTCGAGCAGTGCACCGGTGAGCTTATAATGCTCTGTGCAGTGTGTGGCAGAAAAAAACAAAAGCAGTTCTAAACAGTCCTTACAGGATTTCAGAGTTTTTTTGTGATTGGTGCAGAGATTTTTCTTCTTCAGAAAACTACTTGAATTGGTGAAATCGCAACAGTACGAAATTGTTTTGCACTGTCTTTCTCGGTGATGTTTGTTGGTAAATGAGACCTTTTAGCTGTAGTCGTGTTCGACGCACGTGAATCGAAGAGGGCTTTGACTGAATGTGCGTTGTGATGATGTCACATGATGTGTTTTGGCCCAAATCTGCTGTAATTTTGAAAAATTGCAAGCTCCTCAGAATATTGCGGAGGTTGGTTGATTTTACGCTAATTACTGTGATTGCAAAATCTCAATCCTGGAGGGACTGTCTAAACATAAAATGAATATAGATGGACAAAATATGTATGTGATCATAGCAACTTACTCAAACAGATATAGAAACTCAAACAGATATAGGACTTCATGGACCAACCACAGCCAAAACATGGCTTTGAACATAAAATTGAAATACTGTTTAATAAAATGCCATTTCTTCAGATCGTTTAGATTTTAAAATTTTGCTTTTTAACTTTTTCATTAAAATCACAGTTCTTAAAATGGCCAAATATAACTCAGCATAATAATAACTGTTCTTTCATTATTCTTTGCCTAAGGCCTAGCCAGCATTCGAATGCTCAGAATAATTTAGTGTTCCTCTATGCCAGAAATCAAGCATGGCGAACATCAGACCAGGGACGTCTCTGCTCCAGATGAACAACATTGCGCCTTATCATGATGATGATGATGATTACGCATACGAGTGTCTGGATGGGAAAGACTGCACAAGTTTTTTCTGCTGCTTTGATGACTGTCGCTCAGGGGCATGGCGTGAAAACAGGATGCACGTTCATGTGTCCAAAATTGACTCCTACTCCAGAATATTCTTCCCAACTGCTTTTGGCCTCTTCAACCTTGTGTACTGGATTGGGTACCTCTATCTCATATAAAGATATGGTGTGAGTGAGGCTTGGACTCATTTGAAATCTAAGAAATATTTGAAAATCATTTATAACTTTCCCTTCCTCTCGATACTGTATAAGAGTGGGTGGATAAGAGCAGACGTTTTACCAGTGGTGTCTTCATTCTTTGAAATGATGTGTTTTACTAGGTGAGAATGTGTTAGTGAAGAAAAGAAAGAAGAGGTGCATGTGACATGTTAGACGTTCAGTATTACACTACTTTGAAAATTACCAGCAGGAACTTTTTTAAAAATCGGAAAATCTGATTAATATTGCAGACTATTTGAAACATTGTGTGCCATATCAAACATGTTCAGACATATCTGCCTTGCTCAGTAATAAACCATCTTTAAGGTATGATGCAGTGAAGGATACAATTCAAAAACTTGCATCTTTACAGGTGTAGCACAAAAACATGTTTTGTGCTGCATTTTGTGGACAAATAAAAATATTTTTTAGCTTTCAGCATACCCAGTAGTTTAACAATATTAACAGCTTTTAGCAGGAATTTAACATATAATAACATGTTTAGCTATGTACTAGTGGCTATATAGATGCTGAACTGAGTAGATCTTATCGTAAATTACTTGCATATATAATTACATGTATATTTATACAAATATCCAGCTTCCTTTTGCCCTCTCAAACCAAAGCGTAGGTAGATTAAGATTTTTCAATGTTCTAAAAGTTACCCTTAAGCCATTCTCTTGGAAATAGCCAATAATTACAGCCTACTGGGTTAATCCTATCTCTGTAATAACTGATGTACAAATGTCGCTGTGCATTTTCATACACACACACACACTCATTAAGCAAAAACTTGATGTTGACAGAATGACTTCATTTCACCAGTATGTCTGTAATCTGTAGTTCCACAGCTAACAATATTTACTGAGTAGATGATCAGTAATATTCCTAACAAAGCCTCTCATGTAGCGCACTATTGCCTACTTTGTAAACTATAAGTTCACAAAGCCGTCCTCTTGTCCGTGATTGTCCATCAGAAGCTTTGCTCATTGTTTGCTCTTTGCAAGTGTCACATTCCTTTAACCTAATGACACATCAGAGACCCCATGGATAATAGAAGCAAATGTTCATGTCTGGAAGTCAAATTTGGGCTTTCTTTTCCCCCCAGCTCTTCAGAACTACTCCAAATGCATACAGTCAAAACTATAAACTATGTAATTTCATTTTGTCAGCTTATGACAAAGCCATGGATGCTTTTTGTGTAGTTTAACACTTAGATTATTTTGTAGTAGACCATTCAGATGGTAACCATGATAAAAAGAGGAACATTCTAAGCATGATCTGATTTTTCCATGTTAATTTGTAGTTCCAGTTCTAATTTACCCATCATTAAAAAGCAGTTTGTGTGTGTGTCTGTGTGTGTGTGTGTCTGCCTCACTCACCCCTTTTCTAGCTATGCTTTTTAATGTCTCTGTTAGTTTGCATATTTTATTTTCATAAATACTTGCCATATGTCCCTTCAGCAGGTTGCAATTTAGCCTCTTCCTGTTGTAACATATTTTCTAAAGTAGAATTATGTATTGATGTATTTTGTGTCCAGGACGCCTTGACACATCTCACAAGTCATGAAACATGCTCTTTTACTCAGTCAGTGGTTGAACATTTAGTCCACCCTATGCAGAATGCTGTCTTTAATAGCACTGAATAGCAATGAACATTTACAAAATGAAATCTATTTATATTTTTTCTATATAAATAGATAAACAAGGCATTATAAGAATATGTTGTACTTTTCCATCATCACCATTTGCTGTTATTAATAATAAATAAATAGATTTCAGTGGTTTGCTTAACAACGTGTGTGTGTGTGTGTGTGTGTGTGTGTGTGTGTGTGCGCGTGTGTGCGTGCTTGTGTGTGTGTGTGTGTGTGTGTGCTCCATGACGTCTGTAGGTTTTACTATACTCTCCTACCTGACTTTTTTTTGGCCCTTTCTTCTTACAGATGTTGTTAGCTTGTCCTCTCTGTGCTGCACTCTTCACCTGTTAATAAAGTTATGTAGTGTGTAAAAAAAAAAAAACTCAACACTGTGAATAAAATAATAATAATAAATCTGTGCCTGAAAAAAGCTGAATAAATTCTATGCTGTTTTTGCTTGTGTTAAATATTTAGCAATTCATTGAAATGCAACATAAGGAAGCAGGAATGTAGTAAAAAAACAACAACAACAAGAAGTTTTGATTATTTTTCTCAGATGGCTGAACTTGGGAAAAGATATTATCAACTAATTATTTAATCCTTTCTAATTACTCTTTCAGGTAATGTGCTGAGTGCACAAACAAAAAAGTCTTGGTTATGATGTCATTATTTGCCAATTTAGATTGCCAATTTAGTCTTGGAAAATTATATATATGATGTTTATTCTTTGATGATTATTGGATAATGATTCTGCATGATCCTCTGTATTTTGAGCTTATTCTCTTCAGTGAGCTATCACAGACCCTAATGGTTACAATGGCTTAAAGAGGAGCAAGGCTTCTGGGTAATAATAGCAGTGAATAAATTAAAAGCCTGTTGATGTGTCCCAGTGAAAAGAGATATAATTAACACTGTTGATGTGAATTAAAGATCCAAACTATAAACCTCCTGACTCTTCTGCTTGTTGAAAAGTGTGTCACGAGCTATAAGCAGTCAATCAAACTGTAGTACGATCACATAAAGACATTATAAAAAGCTATAAAAGGCTAAAATAATGTGGGGCTCACATCATCCATGCAGTGTGCTGGTCATTATTGTGGTAATGTTCTGATTTAATTCAGTAGGTAAGGTGCTAGAAGCAAGCTTCTGCTTAGATTACTTATTCATGTTTGTGTGAATTTGTTGACCTCATGAAAGACTGATGATGTTGAATATACAGTCCCCTCTGAAACTATTGGAACGGCGAGGCCAATTAATTTATTTTTGCTGTAATTCTGTAATTTGCTGTCTTCATTCGAAGACATTTGGGTTTGAGATCAAAAGATGAAGAGAGTTTAGAGTTTTTATTTCCTGCTATTTATATGTCGATGTGTTAAACAACATAGAACATAGCACATTTTGTATCAGAACACTCAATTTGTAGGCAAGCAAAATATTTGAACATGTGACTGACAGGTGTTTCTTGTTACCCAGGTGTGTCCTGTTAGATTGACTGTTTAAAGAATAAATAGTTCTGAATATCTACTCTTGGTTTTAGCCTTCAGTTTCACTTGTGAAGACTGGATTTGGTGTTTAAAAGGATAAGCCAAGATCAGAGAGCTGTCTATGGGAGAAAAGCAAGCCATTTTGAAGCTGAGAAAGAGGGAAAATCAATCAATAGCCAATACAACAATTTGGAATAAATTGTTGAAGAAATTGAAAAAGAAAGAAACCACTGGTGTACTGGGCAACAGACACCGAATGGGTCGGCCAAGGAAAACAGCAACAGCTGATTACTGAAACATCATGAGAGCTGTGAAGAAAAACCCAAAAAAACAGTCAGTGACATCACCAACAACCTCCATAGGACAGAGGTGAAGGCATCACAGTCTTGAAGAAGACTTCATGTGCAGAAATATAGAGGCCATATCACAAGATGCAAACCGCTCATGAGCAGTAAAAATCAGAAGGCCAGATTGAAATTCACAAAGAAATACAGAGATAAGTCACAAAACTTCTGGAACCAAGATTAACCTCTACCAAAGTGATGGAAAGGCCAAAGTGTGGAGAAAGAAAGGACCTGCTCATGATCCAAAGCATACAAGCTCATCTGTAAAACATGGTGGAGGTAGTGCCATGGCTTGAGCTTGTATGGCTGCTTCTGGAACAGGCTCACTAATCTTTATTGATGATGTAACTCATGATGGTAGCAGCAGAATGAATAAAGAATGAAGTTTACAGGAACATTTTATCTGCCGATTTCAGAGAAATGCATCCAAATTAATCAGGAGGAACTTTTATCATGCAGCAAGACTTCATCAGAGAGAAAAGTGGAAGGTTTCTGGCCAAGTCAATGACCAGACCTTAACCCAATTGAGCAGCATTTCACCTGCTGAAGAGGAGACTGAAGGGAGAAATGTACCCACCCCAATGAGTCACAGGCTTGATGCAGTTATAGCAGATGACAGGGATATGCAACCAAATATTATTTACTTTTATTTACTTCAAGACTTATCTGTTCCTATACTTTTGCTCACCTAAAAATTAGGTGGTCTGATACAAAAGGATCTTTTATGTTGTTTAACACATCTAGATGTAAATACCAGAAAATAAAAGCTGAAATCGTAATTCTCATATTCAACTTTTGATCTCAAGCCCAAATGTCTTTGGTGTATATCACAAACAAATGAACTGGCCTTGTTGTTCCAATAGTTTCAGAGGGGACGGCTTGTTCTGTACTGTAATATTGCCTTAAAATACCACATCTAACTAGCAAGTTATCTAATGTTAGCCAGCCAACATTAGTAAACATGATAAGTGTTAGACTTTAAAAAGTATTGAAAAAAACACCCCACTGATTACTCATTTAATGCCTGCAACAAATAATACAGATGGGTGACTTAATTTCAGGTTGCAGTAGCTAAGTATCACAGACACTATTCTATTTTTCAGGCTATGACTATATTTAGTCGTATGCGGTACTAATAAAATATAGCTAAGTAGCTTCCTCGTGTAGACTCTGTAAATTTTACACATATTCAGAAGATTTATACTAAAACTGCACAAGTAATTATTGGTCAGTACTTCAAAAACGATATTATTTCTTTAAAAAAAAATCTGTTTTTTGGAAATATTAATAAAAATGGCACAAAATAATTAAATTATTAAACCAATTTAACGACCTTCTTGAGTGAATAATTCCATTGATTTTTGTGCTAGAACTTCCTTATACTATACACTATTGTGCAAAAGATGCCTTAAGAAATAATGAAATTAAAGGCTTCCACATTAAAAAATATTGAAAGAGCAGTAAATTGTAATAAAGTAAACAAAGTCAATATTTGGTGTGACAATGTCATATCGCAGCAAACCAGCAACTACAGTTCCTAGAATACAACACAAACTACAAATATGGCCGACGAGGACTAGACTTCCCATACACGCACACGCACCACCTCCTGAGTTCTGATCATGGACACCTGCACCCAGTCACACACGCGCACACACACACACACACAGTATTTAAGTGACGGTTGGAACATTACAAGTTTGCGAAGTAAACGCTCAGTAGCCTCATCTCTGTCGTTAGCCAAACCTTATATTCCGTGTTCGCTATTCTGATTTTAATCCCTACTTTGTTCTTTATCTACGATTCTCTGCCCTGCCTAGTATTCGCTGTTTGCCTGATCGACTGACCTCTTCTTGCCCCATGACTATGATTTCTGCCTGCTCCTTGTATTTTGTGTTATTCCTACCTGTGCTTGCTTCTGACTCAGGTGCCGTAACGTAACATATTACTTCGTGACCATCACCTAGCTTACCTAACGGAGCAAGTGGCTCGTCTTTCTTAATACGTGCCGCACACCACGCTGTCCCCTGCTCAGTTTCCTCCGCTGCCGATGTTGGAAAGGTATGCTGGAGAGCCAGAGCGATGTAAAGGGTTCCTGCTACAATGCTCTCTGTTCTTAGCCAGCTACCAGGACATGCCGGAGATTCGTAAGATCACCCACTTCTTGGAGCTCTTAACCGGGCAAGCTCTGTTATGAGCTACGGCAGTGTGGGAGCGGGAAGGCAATTCCATCTCTTCTCTGGAGGAATTTACTACACGTTTCTGGCACTCCTTTGCTCATTCTCCCAATGGATGGGAGACAGGACATGAGCTCATGACTATGACACAGGGTACGTGTGATACTGTGGAATATGCTTTCAAGTTCCGTACCATCAAAGAGTGGAATGGAACAAACCGTCTCTCAAAACAGCATTTCGCCAGGGACTGAACCCGGAAATAGGGACTTGGCCTGTCGGGATGAACAACTCTCCCTCGATGCACTCATTGTCTTCGTGATTCATCTGGATCAACTGCAGCAGACTAACCGTCCAGCACTGTGCTAGTCCAATTTCCCCGTGCAAAGAGCCGCCGCGGAGCCCATGCAGCTGGGGCTGGCGCGGCTTCGTGAGGAGGAGAGGGACAGGCGTCACCGAGAGTTTCGTTGTTTTTACTGCGGAGAGGACAACCACCTCATCTGTCAGTGCCCTCTCAAGTTTCGGCGGTCCTCCGGGGAAAGCAGGAGCACCAGACCCTGGCCCCAAAGGGTGAGTCCCATTCAGTTACTCATGAATCGTGTCTTCGTTCTACCTGTTATGATTGAGCACTCAGGGGTGTCTACTGTTCTCACAGCACTGATTGACTCGGGACCAGCTGGCAACTTCATTGATCAGAGAACAGTGCACGACCTCAACATCCCCATTCGTCCCCTACTCCAGCCACGTCGCATTCAATCCATTGATGGATCCCCCATAGTAGGAGGGATCATCTCACACTGTACAGCACCCCTTGTTCTCCAGGTCAGTGCCCTCCATAGCGAAACCATTGTCCTCTACATCACTGTCTCTGCCAGGCACCCCGTCATTTTAGGCCTCCCATGGTTGGAGCTACACAATCCCCAGGTTTCTTGGACTGACAAACAGGTCACCCACTGGTCTCCGTACTGCCATACTCTCTGTCTGCAATCTCCAGTTATCCCGGTGGCAGCAACGACAGTGGAAAATCCCACTCCACCCGCTCAGGAGTTCCACCTGAGTATCATGACATCATGGAAGTATTCAGCAAAGAGAGCGTGAGCGGACTATGATTGATCACATGATTGTGCAATTGAAATCCTATCGGGATCCAGCCTACCTCGAGGTCAAGTGTATCTGCTCTCACAGACCGAACAACAGGCCATGGAGGAGTATATTCAGGAGACGCTCCAACAGGGATACATCAGACCTTCCACATCCCCTGCCTCAGCAGGTTTCTTTTTTGTGGAGAAGAAGGGAGGCAGCCTTAGACCATGCATCGGCCAAGTTTCTGTTAAGTACCGTTATCCCTTGCCACTTGTACCCACAGCCCTCGAACAACAAGGTCAGCGACCGTCTTTACTAAACTGGACCTGCATAGTGCTTACAACCTGGTTTGCATCCGGGAGGGGGACGAGTGGAAAACGTCCTTCAATATCACCTCGGGCCACTATGAATACCTGGTCATGCCTTATGGACTCTCTAACGCCCCCTCAGTGTTCCAATGTCTCATCAAAGATGTTCTAAGAGATATGCTGGGGACGAGTGTCATCGCGTACATTGATGACATCCTAATCTACTCTGCATCCCTTGAAGAGCATGTCATCCATATATACGACAACTTTTACACTGACTCCTGCAGCAGCAGCTTTACGTTAAGGCAGAGAAATGTGAGTTCCATTGGCACACGATCTCATTCTTGGGATATATCATCAACCTGGAGGGAGTCAACATGGACCAAAGTAAGGTACAGGCGGTGGTGGAGTGGCCCACGCCCCGAACCGTCAAGGAATTACAATGGTTCCTAGGCTTTGGCAATTTTTACAGATGGTTCATCAGAGGATTTAGCTCCATAGCACACCCCTTAACATCCCTACTACGTGGCAAGCCGAAGCAACTAGCCTGGACCCCAGCCACCCAGGAAACATTGAATAGACTCAAGGAAGCATTCACTACTGCTCCCATGCTTAAACACCCTGATCCATCCAAGCCCTTCATCATGGAGGTCGATGCCGCAAAAACAGCAGTGGGAGCCGTCCTATCACAGAGGTTTGGAGACAAACCAAAGCTTCACCCTGTGGCTTTCTTTTCCCGGAAATTATCCCCAGCAGAACATAACTACAATGTGGGGAACAGAGAACACTTGGTGGTCAAACTCACCCTGGAGGAATGGGAGACATTGGCTGGAGGGAGCCATGCACCCATTTATCATTTTCACCGATCATAAGAACATGGAGTATCTACGTACGGCCAAACGCCTCGCCAAGCCCGCTGGTCCCTTTTCTTCTCATGATTCCAGTTCACCTTGTCCTATAGACCAGGATCCAAGAACACCAAAGCCGATGCCCTGTCATGGCTTCACAGTATGGAGAGCTGAGTCAACCATGTGGATTATATTCTGCCCCCTTCCTGTGTAGTCAGTGCCATCGAATGGGCATTGGATCAGGTCCTGGCACGCCTTCCAAGGCTGCAAATCCCTGCAGCATGTCCACCCAGTAAGCAGTTTGCTCCAGAGCAACACCGGCTGGAGCTCATTTCCTGGGCCCACACAGCGGTGGCTACAAGTCACCCGGGAGTACACCATACCTACTGCCTGTTAACCGAGAAATTCTGGTGGCCCGACATGTCAAGGGAGGTGCAGCGTGTAGTATCCTCATGCTCGACATGTGCCCAGGCCAAGGTACCGCGAACACTGCCCGCAGGCAAGCTTAAGCCCCTTCCCATACCAGCATGCCCATGGTCCCACCTGTCCATAGATTTCATCACTGACCTACCAGAGTCACAGGGAAACACTACCATGCTAGTGATCGCCGATCAATTTTCGAAGTCCCTGCATCTCATCCCACTACCCTCCATCCCATCAGTCTTTACCACAGCCGAACTGTTGTTCCAGCACGTGTTCAGGTTCTTCGGGATCCCGGAAGAGATTGTCAGTGATCGGGGCCCCACAAATCATGTCCTTTTGTGCCACGAATCCAGAGGATTGGTGTCGATTCCTCCCTTGGGCGGAGTCTGCGCAGAACTCCCTACAGTATTCAGCGACACAACTCACCCCCTTCCAGTGTGTTTTAGGCTACCAGCCGCCATTATTTCCATGGAACGCCAACCCCACCGACTCGCCGTCGGTCGATGAATGGTTCCACAGGAGTGAGCAGGTTTGGGAAAGCACACATCAACACCTAGTGCAAGCCACACGCATCTACAAATGGAAGGCTGATCATCACCGGAGGGAACATCCCAATTACCAACCCAGTGACAGAGTGTGGCTCTCCACTAAGGACTTGAAGCAGCCATACCCTTGCAAGAAACTCAACCACAGGTATATTGGACCCTTCAAGATTAGCAAACAGATCAATGAGGTCATGTACAAGCTGGAGTTACCCAAGCATAGCCGCATCGCCCCGTCATTTCATGTCTCACGCCTCAGACCAGTTATCCCAGGCCCATTGGCCACGGCAGTGCCACTAGACTCCCCACCTGATCCGTTGTACATTGACGGCCAACCGGCCTACCATGTCCAGGCGCAGGAGAGGCAAGCTGGAGTACCTCGTCGACTGGGAGGACTATGGACCAGAGGAACAGTGCTGGGTCCTATCTCAGGACATTCTTGACCCAAGGCTGTGTAAAGACCTTCATGCCGCTCATCCAGAGAAACCAGCACCCCGGAAGAGGGGTAGGCCTAGAAAGCCCGGGGGTGAGCCTGGGGGGGTTCTCTGTCATATCGCAGCAAACCAGCAACTACAGTTCCCAGAATACAACACAAACTACAAACATGGCCGACGAGGACTACACTTCCCATACATGCACACGCGCACCATCTCCTGAGTTCTGATCATGAACACCTGCACCCAATCACACACACACACACACACACACACACACACAGTATTTAAGTGACGGTTGGAACAGTACAACTTTTCGACGTAAACGCTCAGCAGCCTCGTCTCTGCCGTTAGCCAAGTCTTATATTCTGTGTTCGCTATTCTGGTTTTGATCCCTGCTTTGTTCTTTGACTACGATTCTCTGCCCTGCCTAATATTGCCTGTTTGTCTGATCGACTGACCTCTGCTTGCCCTGTGACTATGATTTCTGCCTGCTCCTTGTATTTTGTGTTATTCCTTCCTGCGCTTGCTTCCGCCTCAGGTACCATAACGTGACATTGTGTTTTTAACAATGCATCAGTAGTCTCAGGTACAATTTGTGTGGTTTTATAAGAAAACTGGCTGGCAAGTTTTATTGAGCATCTTGGAGAATCTGCCACAGTTCTTCTGGAGACTTTGACTGTCGCACTTTCTTGTTTCTAAAAAGTGGTCTGTTATATAATATGTTGCTTTCTTTACAGACATACAAACATCTTTATTTAACATTACATTTTTTTGTTGGAAAAGTACTGTTTGGAAATATATAACGTTTTTGTCTCAATAATGCAGAAATCGTCTATAACAAAAAATTATTTATGTTTTTGCTTTTTTTTTGCTAATACAAAAACTGTGTTATAGCAAATCTCATGCATGTGCCTAGCTCAACACAATAAAATAAAGAAATACATAATACTGAAGACGTAAAATGAATGGCTGAGGACTATAATTGTGACAATAATATTGGCTAATGCTTGCATGAACGCTGTAACAGTACTAGTCTTCGACAAAATGATTTCAAGAAAACATAATACAGTGTAACATAATGTATTTGTATCTCATTAAATGTTATACACCTGCAACTGTTAGGAAAGGTACAAATTCTAATCCTACAATTACCCTTCATATCTGTTCATATTATAAATAATGTCCAATGTGGCTATTGACTATAGTAGGTGTCTTGCTTTGTATATCAGGAATTTTCCCTGCCTATACATGCTTTAATTTATTGTATCTGCATGAAAAGACTCATATTTGGGGGTTTGTAATAATTATGGACCTCAGTCCATAAACACAGAAACTAAATGATTCATTGTTATGCAGGACATGGTTAGGCCTGCAAGCTGCATGCTGTGGAATACATCAGCTACAAGGGCAGGGTCTTCACCTTTGTCAAACTGAGGATGTAAAAAGAATGTCTGAAGGAACCTGAGGTTAATTAGCAACCTGGAAACAAAATACGGTCCTCAGCTTGACATTAAGGTGAAGCAGGTTTTCTGTAGTGCAATATATTTGTTACACATACAGGCCTGTGGGTAATTTGCTAATTGTGCTGCCTCCATTTGAGATATAATCATTACCTTGCAGTAGAGTAATGTCCACTTGTCACTTGGTTAATGAACAAATAGATTTACAAGAGAGCTATAGTGATCTATGATGATGTTGGTGTGCATGTTAAAGTCTGTTTGTAATGCTACAGCTCTCACTCTCAGCTTAACATTATCTCAAGTAGGGAGTGTTTTTCTTTTAGTATGTTGACAGTGTTTATAGTCTAACTATAGTGTCAAGTTTAGTGTGTATGTGTGACTCCTGTTTGAACACTATAGTTAGTTGTTATTAGATGATGTCAGAAGTCTGTAAACTGTCAGAATGGTGCTTTGTTAACCTTCTGACTCTCCAACACCTCCAAAACCAAAGAGCTAATTATCAGCTCCTGGAAACAGAAGGAGGACCCTGCACTACTATACTTCACACTACGTGGCTGACAAGAAGGCTCTCCAGAGAGTCATCAAATCAGCCCAGAAGATTATCAACACACAGCTACCTGCGCTGGAGGACAGCTACAGCAACCGGTGTCTCTGCCAGGCATCATCAAAGGCATATCCCACCCAGGTCACCCCCTTCTCACCCTGCTGTCCTGTGGAAAGCACTACAGATCCATCAAAACATAGACGTCAAGGCTCCTAAACAGCTTCTACCCCAGTGCCATAAGAGAACTGAACTCTAAACAGAGGTCTCTGTTCTACTGACATCCCCATCATGCACCCACCATGCACCAACTGTCCGTCCTCCATTTGCTACCTACACAGTAAAATTCCTAGTGTTGAATTAACACCCAGAGTGTTTATATGGGTCCAATGGACTTATATAAACACTGTAGGGTGTGAATTCAACACTGCAGGTGTTATATCAACACTGGTGTTTTTGCTGTGTATACATCTACCAGTATGCAACTGAATGTGGAACAATGTTAACCTGCAATAAATGTCCCTGTTCCTTGGGTGCAATAAGTGTAATGTGAATACAATATGTGTAATGATATATATATATATTATATATACACACATTTTTACTTTTCAAATTTTATATCTATATTCTTTTTATTTAAGAATACTTCTAGCAATATCAGGTACTGCACCATAAAATTCATTGTACTGCTGTGCAATGACAATAAAAGCATTCTGCTTCTTCTTCTTCTTCTTCTTAAAGCAACCTGACCCCTTCACTCAATCCTTCAACAAACCCATTCATTGTAATAACCCTCTTCACTGTAGTGTGGGCTGCGTCACTCATCAGTGTGTGTGTGTGTGTGTGTGTGTGTGTGTGTGTGTGTGTGTGCGCGTGTGTATATGTTCAGGTGCATAAATCACTTTGAATTATCAATGGCACTGGGAGAGTGGGAGAAAGACTAATGTTATTAACCATTTATAACAATGTCACCTCTGTGACTGTAAAACTCCCCAAAGCTAATATCCCCATCTTTCATTTGTAGGATTCAAGGATTCAAGGATTTTTATTGTCATTCCAACACGTGCATGAGCTGGAACGAAATTAAGTACCAAAGGTCCAGTTAAAACCACTCACAAGTAATAACAGCTAACACACTCATAAATAAATAAACACAAATACCCAATCATACACACATATATATGCACTAAAACCTGAGAAATTACCATCATAGCAAAAGACATGAAAAAAACATTCAGTTTATCAGTTCTGGTGTGTGACAGAGTTTAATTGTCTAACAGCTTCTGGAAAGAAGCTGTTTTTCTAACCTGGTCGTCCTAGTTCTGATGCTGCGCAGCCTTCTGCTTGAGGGGAGAAGGACAAATAGTCTGTTGGCAGGGTCGGAGGAGTCCTTCATAATGCTGGAGGCCCTACTTCTGCATCTGCTGATGTATATGTCACTGATAACTGGGAGACTGCATCCAATAATCTTCTCTGCCAGCTTAACCACATGCTGCAGGACCTTCCTATCTGCAACAGACCACACTGTAACACATGAGGTGAGGATGCTATCCATGACACACTTATAAAAAGATGTAAGGACTGTAGTTCCCAATCCAGCCCACTTAAGCCTCCACACAAAGTACAGCCGTTGGTGAGCCTTTTTTTTACCAGGCTGCTGTAGTAGGTTTTCCAGTTGAGGTTGTCATTGATATGTAGCCCCAGGTATTTGAAGCTAGATACGACTTCCACCTCAGCTCCCCCAATGCAGAGGGTAGGGGGTTGGTTGCTGGTGGCCTTTCTGAAGTCCACGATCATTTCCTTAGTTTTATTCACATTGATTCAAAGATTGCTGTCCCTGCACCAGGCCATCAGTTGTTCCACCTCGAATCTGTAACCTGACTCGTTATTCTGTTAAATGAGTCCCACCATAACAGTATCATCTGCAAACTTGATAATATGGTTACTCGGATGTCTGGTAGAGTAATCTTATGTCAGCAGAGTGTACAGCAGCAGACTCAGGACACATTCCTGCGGCGAGCCGGTGTTGAGAACAATGGGGGAGGAAATAATGTCATGGATCTTTATTTATTTATTTATTACAGTACATTCCTCAGTCTCAGAGAGTCAGGTGTGTGTGTTGTTTTAGTATGTTGTGCATGGCAAATAGTAAGAAGACTATGAATATGGGTATAGTATGAGTGAAAGCCCTGTTCTTACAGGTTCTTACAGGCTTACTATTACAAATAATGTATAGGAACATGATTGTATGAAAATAATGAAATAAAAAAAAAATTATTGCTTTCAAAAAAAATATTGTTGTGGTCAATGCCGGTGTAACAAGTTGAACAAAACAGCTGCAAAACAACTCCAACAATTTGCATTATTGTAGAAAAAAAAGAAGAAAGGATAGTAAAAATAATGAATACTCCTACTCTATAATTTGTGTCAACCAGCTATTCCTAAATTAATTGTAACATTCATTCATTAATTCATTCATTCATCCTCAGTAACCACTTAATCCTGGTCAGAATCGCAGCTTATCTCTGGGAACACTGGGCACCAGGTGGGAATACACACTAGATGAGTTGCTAGTCCATTGCAGGACACCTTGCAAACACTTGTTCAGATCTACGGCAATTTAGCATAGCAAATTCTCCTTCAGTCATCCTTTAGGGAGATGGGAGGAAAATGGAAGAAACCAATGTAAACACAAGAAGAACATGCTGAAGCCTTTATAGACAATAACCTGAGCTCGGGATCAAACCCCGGCCCCTGTATATGTGAGGTGGCAGTGCTATACATTGCACCATAGCAATACAGACTGAAGTATTAGCAGTAACATTAGGTGTGACAGATTTATCATAATTTGTACTTTGTGTATCAGAAAATTAACTAACAGTTTCAATGTTTTTACATTTCACCTCATAACTCATAGAAGTCATATTTATAAGTTGCTTCTTTTTAACAGAGAATGTTAACAGCATTTAACATTGGAATGCTGTCTCTAAGTTATTAGGCTGAATAGAAAAGCCCGCCAATGCCTGTGAGCCAGAACTCTATTCTCAATCACCCATAAATCTCTTCATAGCTCATCTGCAAAATCAGCACCTCAACCCCCACAGTGCTAATGCTAATTATGTACACTGGGCATGTGTGTGTGTGTGTGTGTGACTGTCTTTCTAAGGTAGGGCACAATGACTTTGCATGAATTATGTATTGGAATAGACCTTTTAGTATGTATCAAATCTGGAAATCAAGAACCTGGAGATGTGGAGTCATAATAACAACTTGGCTCTCAACTCCAAGAAAACCAAAGAACTAATCTTGGACTTCAGAAAACAAAAACAAAGGGTTCACCATCCCATCAGCATCAAGGGTGAGAAGGTGGAGGCAGTCAACAGTTTTTAATTCCTCAGGGTCCACATCAGTAGTAACCTACTGTGATCCATCAATACAACAGCAATGGCACAAAAAGCTCAACAGAGACTCCATTTCCTGAGAAGGATAAGTAAAGCACAGCTCCCCCAACAGCTCCTTCTGAACTTCTACTGGTGCACCATTGAGTCTATAATTACATACAGCATAACAGTGTACTCACAGGTAATCATGCTGCAGGAACAGGACAGGAAGGCACTGCAGTGCATCATAAAAAAACAAAAACAATCACAGGATCTCAGCTTCCAACATTAGAAATTAGAAGGAGTTTACACCCAGCAAGCCAATAACATCTCCAAAGATCTTTAATTTAGACCTCACAAACCACAGAATCATATGGGTTTTAATATGTACACAGACTAGTGATAAAGCCAACACGAGAATTTACAAGAGGCAGGTGTGGATTTTTAGGTGGAGCATGTTTAAGGTGGAGCTGCATGACTGGGAATTAGAACGTAACACACTGTGAACTACATAAAGGACTCAGGTCAGAAAGGCGCCTTTAACACATGACACAAAGGCTTGGAGCTCACAGGCCGTGGAAGTGCAATATTAAAACCACCAGAGGGTGGCGATAGATTTACCAATTCTCATATAATAGACAAAACACCAAGTTTTACACGTAAATAGGTGTTTTAAAACATTTTAAAAATATATTTTTTAAGAAACTCAGTGTTGTCATGTGTCCAAAACCACAGTATTTTTTTGTTTGCAAAGTCAGGTGTGTTTTGCTTAATAGTCCCTGTTTGATTTTAAAGTGTGAACCCCCAACCTTGTGGTTGATAGGCAGAAGCTTTACCCACTGAGCTACAGTTGAATTAGAAAGTAAAATAGAATAGGTGTGTGCATCATAAAAATTTGAAGTGGTGTGAGACTAATGACCACCCCCATACACACACACACACACACACACACACACACACATAATATATA
>JANDJT010000169.1:22271546-22286458 GCA_024331685.1 Stegophilus panzeri | reverse complement strand
ATATGAATGACCATTCTGTGCAATACCCTATACTACATTTATTGTGCAATACTCTATACTGCACTTACATTTATTTATTTATTTCACCACAACCTGAACACCACTACAACCTTATTCTGCATATGCATTTTTATGATACACTTTTGTCACTAATCTGTTACTCTGTTATTTTTACTTCTTTGTAGTTTCTACTTAATTTATAAGGTATCTTTTCTTATCTTATTTTATCTTTTCTCAGTCATGCATCTGACTTCTTACCATGCTAGTTAGAAAAGAGAGATAAAGAAGGAAGAGATGTACAATGATAATGAAGTGAAACACTCAGACAATGGACTTTCCAAACAAATATCAGAAACAGTCTGTTTCATTACAGCTTTCAGTAAGACTCTCGTGAACATTGCTATGGATTTACAGTTGCAGTCAAAAACGATTCAACCCCCATCAGAAAAAGGAAGCTATCAATGGCTGCAACCAGATTTCTGAGAAGACAGGTTGTGAAAAACCAAAAGACCTGCAGCAAGACTTAGTGGCAACAGGCACTGAGGTTTCAGTGAGCACAGTATGGCGCATACTGAAAGCAGAAGGTTTCCATGCCAAAATCATATAAATAAGCCACAGAAGTTTTTGGATTCTGTTCTATGGAGTGATGAACCAAAACTAGAACTTTTAGGCACGATGGATCAGCAGTATGTCTGGAGGAAGAAGAATGAAGAAACAACACTCTGCCCACAGTCAAGCATGGTGGTGGCTCAGTGATGCTCTGAGGCTGCTTTGCATCCTCTGGCACTGGACACCTGCAGCGTGTAGAAGGCAAGATAGAGTCATTGAAGTATCAGGAAATCCTAGGGGAAAAACATCATGCCGACTGTGAGGAAGATGAAGAATGGGTGTCATTGGACCTTCCAACGGGACAATGATCCCAAGTAAACCTCAAATTCCACCAAGGCTTGGTTGCAGAAGAAGTCCTGGAAGATTCTACAGGACCATCACAGTCACTTGACATAGAAAATCTCTGGTGGGATTTGAAGAAGGCGGTTGCAGCACGCAAACCCAAGAATATAACCCATTGCTCATGAGGAATGGGCTAAGATTCCTCAGGAATGCTGCCAGAAGCTGGTGTCTGGCAATGAATCTTGTTTGCAGCAGGCCATAACAGCAAAAGAATGCTCCACTAGGTACTAAAAATGCTTGCCATGAAGGGGTTTAATAATTTTGAAACTGGAGAAGTCATTATAAGTTGCATTTTCAGTTGAATTTGGGGAAACCACTTTCAAGCATTCATTGTGTTGCACTATTTCAATTGCATTTGTTTGATTTGTTCATTGAAAACAGCTGAAAGTCTGTAAATTTTAACAATAAACCTAATTTGCAATGGGGGTTGAATCATTTTAATTGTAACTGTATATTAATCAGAAGAGTAACCTACCACTGTGGGACAATATACAGATGCACACATGCAATAAGTGGCTATGAAACAAGATGAAGCTTACAATCTGCTTGTGTGGTCTGTCAACAATTTATTTTTAGTTAGTTACAGTTACATTTATATAGCGCTTTTCTAGACACTCAAATCTCCTCAATCACCATTAAAAAAAATAGACACAGCAGAGATCTGCATGTGCTCCTACCTGCAATTACACATCCAATTACCCATACTATTACACCCACATGAGTGGGTGCTGAGATGCCCCTTGTGTGTATTTGCATCTTGGTGCCTATCCTTAGCTTAGATGGAATTGTAATTTCATTGTCTGGTAGTAGAGGATTGCGAAGAAGTTAATATAGACCAGTCCAAGTAGCCTATTGCATGCACAGTCACTCACACAAAGACTTTCATACATGCACAAATTCCATCAATCCATTTTAAATACTGCTTATCCTACACAGGGTCGTGGGGAGCCTGGAGCCTATGCCAGTTAACTCGGGGCACAAAACGTGGGACACCCTAGACAAGGTGCCACCCATTGGCACAATCGCACACACAGTCACATGAACAATTTAGAAAATGCCAATCAGCCTGAAGTACCCAGAGGAAACCCCCAAAGCACAGGGAGAAAATGTAAGCGCACACAGAACAGACACGGGATTTGAACCCACAACCCCGGAGGTGCAAGGCAAAAGTACTAACCGGAAGCCATTGTCCCCCGTTGCACACATACACACATACTGTACATGCATATAAAATATATGCATCTGATGAAAGCACTACACCTTTTTTGTTGGTATACTTTATAGTGAGTGTGTCTGTGTGTGTGTGTGTGTGTGTGTGTGTGTGTGTGTGTGTGTGTACATGTGTACGTGTGTACGCGCGTGTGTGCGCGCACTCCAATATAATCTCTAATTATGATTCCCCTTGTAACTCTGCCAGAAGTAAAGTAGCAGATGGAAACATTGCAGTTTACTGCGACAAGCACAAGCCAGAATAGTGCCCCGATGTTGCCATAGAGATCTCATCACGAAGAGAGGGTTGAAGAGCATGTTTGGGTAATCAACAAAAAACCCAACTCATGAAGTCTCATTTGGTTTTGTCTCCTCTTTAGGCATACACAATAGGTACACAATCTTGTATGATTCTTATTCAGATCAAGGGTGATTTGTTTTGATGATTTTGAGTGAATCATATGTTTATGTTTATGTATTATAATTACTTTTCTAATATTTCCAATATTTTTCCAAATAGTATTATTGGCCGTTGCTCTGAAGGGATATTTAAACAGTCATCGAAGAAGATGTGTTTTCATAATGCCATTGTGACCCAGGCATAATAATGGCCTTGTGGCAACTTGTGAGGCACCAGTGAAGGATATCTTTTTTTCTTTTTCCTTTTTTACTGTAATGTATTTTTGTGTGAATCAATTCCTGATTAAAAACTGTTCTTTTAGTGGACCATTAATTGAATAAATTTGGTGAGGATAACTTTGATCTTTTATTATTTTTCAATTATTTAAAAATTATTAAATTAGAGGTTCTTATTAGAGTTGAGATGTACTGATCAAACAGCCTTTTTAACACATGCAACATTTTCTTAGATAAGTGGACAGTGATGGTCAGTGCCGGCCCACACTTACTACTTTCACATAGAAATATTGCCAGTGATCTCAGAGAATACTGTTCACATCTTAACCTTGATTAGACTGTGCCTCAGGCATGATATACAGTTTAAAAAGCAAAAAACTTAAAAAGCAAAAAAATAACAAAAAAACAACAGCTTTCTGATACTTTCTGTTTGGTCCAGTTTGGTTTCACACTGAATATATTTGAATCAATCAGAACTCACAAAAAGGTGGGAAAGGGTGGGACTGGAAACACATTTATTTTTTATAGATCAGAAATAATACACCATGAAATGCAAACAAACCTTTTCTAAATGTGCATAGAAATTATGGAAATTCACTCAGTGGGTTTGATTCAAACCAAATAAATAAAAGCACCTTTAAATCTGACTCCATACAATCAAACAAACTGATCCTTTTCCGATTAAACCCAACCATTTTTAACCGGGAAAGTTCTTGTATCTAGCAGAGGGAAAAAGGGGTGAGTGCAGTAACTCATGAACCAGGTTAATAGTGCTGTTTTATTAAACACTGACAAGAGATAAAGAATTGAAGTGTGAAAAGAGGAGAAAAAACAGAACAAGAAGGAACTAGAACAGAGAAATTTATGACTAGCTGTAGTGTAAAATCGGGATTGCAGTTCCCCAGGAGACAGCAGTTAAGATTTCACTGCTCTTTTCTTTTGATGTAGTTGACTCACCTCAGACAGTCTTACAGTCAATGTTCCCCTAATCTTCTGCTTTTCCTGTTTAGTTTACACACACACACACACACACACACACACACACACACACACACGACTGAACAGCCATAAGAGTATTCTTTACAAATAACACAAAACTCAGCATTTAAGCAATATGTGTACAAGTTTGTGTGTGCACACTACATCACTATATATAAGATGTGATTTTAATAATGACATCATGTATTGTAGGACAGTAAATGTCCAGTAATGTATTACTGTTTGGCTATAGACTAAGAGTCAGTGAGATTGGCAGTTGTGCTGATTAGATTTAAGCACGCTTCACTGATTTGTAAAGCAAGGAACTTGTTCGGAAATGACAGAAACCACAGCTGTCCTGTCTGATAAATTCATATGCTAAGCACATATGACATCAGATGCTCTTACACACACACACACACACACACATGCACACACACACACACACACACACACACACACACACACACACACAAACACATTTATTTGTATTCATTTGTTTTCTTTGACGTACATATTGCGTGTTATTATTCAGCTCCTCTGTTCTTTTTTTCTCTCTCTGGCATGATTCTGGCTTTTGGGTAGAATAGTGGGCTGCTCGCGTTTCTGACGAGTCATGCTGATCTGAACTGCTGAATATTGCATCCTTACAGTCTTCCAAATCTGCACACTTTTTTATGTTTATACAGATGAATATCTTCCCATAATTCTCAGAGTTTAGATCATCTTTCAAATTTGTTTGAAAGATTTATTTTCTAAATACTGATTACCTGACGAGCCAGAGATCAAAAAATGTTTGCTCTGATCAGTAAAATTCTTTCTATCATTTCTGTTCTTCATTGCTGCCTCACACCTCCAGGGCCCTCAGTTTGATCCTTAGCTTGGGTTACTGTCTGTGTGGAGTTTTGCACGTTTTCCACATGCTACCATGGGTTTGCTCCAGGTATTCAGGTTTTCTTCCACTTTCAGAAACACGCAGGTTGGTGAATTGGCTGTGTTTAACTGCCCATATGTGTGAATGACTGTGTTAATGTGTGTGTGTGACTATATGGCCAAAATGTGGATGCCTGACCATGACCCTCATTATGTGGGCCTTCTCCAACTTTTGCCACAAAGTTGGAAGTACACAATTGTCTAGAATGTCTTTGTATGCTGTAGCATTACAATTTATCTTCACTGGAACTAAAGAGTCCAACATGTTACTGCATGCCAATACCCCTTTGCACAAAATGAGCCCCATGAAGACATGGTTTGCCAAGGCTGGTTTGGAAACACTTACTGTAAGTGGCCTGCACAGAGCCCTTATCTCAACCCCACTGAACACCTTTGGGATGAATTGGAACGCTGTGGATCACTGCACCCCAGGCCTCACCTGACATCACTAAAGCTCATCATAAAACATCACAAATGCCCAAGCAACATTACAAAATCTAGTGGAAAGCCTTCCTAGAAGAGTGGAGGCTATTATAGTGGCAAAGGGGGAGGGGGGGGATGTAGGGAGGTGTCAACTCCAGATAGTCCAATTTCACTCTTCCGGGTTTGTTGTTTCTAGGAATGACTGCTGCCATGTAATCCGACTTCCGGTAATAGCGATGGCTGAGTCGAGAAACAAGTCTTTCTGTAGTGTGCCTCTGTGCAGTAATTAAAAAAAAACCCAAACATATTTAAGCTTTCATGATTTTCCATCAAATGAAAATCAAAGGAAGAAGTGGGTCTGTACAATAAGGAGAGAAGAAGAGTCGATGTTTGTGATTCGCAGAATTTTTATTTGTAGTCGGCATTCCACCGCTGCCGACTACATTCAAGGAAGTTCTCATCTGAAGGTTGGTGCTGTTCCAAGTCATTTTCAATGGAACAATTTTGATGTGCCACCTCAAAAGCAGTCTGGATTTGAGAGATCTAGTGCTCGACTAGGAATAGATGTGCGCGCCCCGAAGATCATGAGGAGGTCTCAACTAGCTTGGAAGCTAGCGTCAAGGACCATAACTATTTGGCACACCCCCCTGCCGATAAGAGTTTATGTGTGAGTCTTTACTCTTTACCGTAAAGTGTAGATAAGCTGTGATGTGATATGCAATACTTAGAACTAACGTGGTTAATAGTTTTTTCTTACAAGCTGTGCAAAACAATTAACAACTAGCTGTTATCGTCTTATCACTATGTCTCCCTTATTTGACCCACCCAGTTCAGGTCATAAAGCACTGTACTAATAAGCATATGAGTAGAATTAGGTGTGTAAAGCATAAATACAAAACAATGTTAAAGTCAACATCAAATCAAAATTGACCCAATTTACTTTCTTAATACATGTTCTTGGTCGTATTGTGAATGACGAATCTCACTGTTGGTAGTGGCTGCAAGTGGCAGCAGCAGCTAGTTGTCAATTTACCTTGATAACCGTGAATAAACTCTTCAATGTAAAATTTATAACACTTCCTCAGCCTTGATTTTGTAGTCGAAGAGTGCTGTACAACATTCAGCTAACATCCTCGAATCTGATTTACGGCAGGGTGGAGATAGAAGCAGTCAGCTTTCCATTTTTCCTCAGCATAGAAATCGCATTAATCATAACTGTAGTGGAAGTAGGTTTACATGGCAATGACGTATTTCTGATTCTTGTGAAATTGGCCTATTAATGCCATGCCGTTGGAAACGGATGTGCCTTTGGAATAGGCCAAATATAATGTATCTGCTTGCTGGATTAATGCTTTTACCGGAGCTTGCTTCATGTTTTCTGATCCAGTCTGGTCTAATTTATGCTTGTTTGCCTGAACATTTGCACGCCTCACGTTTCTGAGTATTGCCTTTGGTTTGTGTGCAACAACGGTTGCACTTGTGTCAGTCTGTCTGCTTCATGACAACGCCATATCTCCCACACCATTCTAACATATGGTGCATAAACCTTTATTCCTACTGTTTAAATGCACAATTAGACACAGAGCTTTTAATTTAGTTTTTCCCAGTATCCATTCATAATCTCATTAATGCATGTTTATTCATAATAGTCAGAGTTAATGCAAATATGTCATGCATCAGATGTTCTATATATGTGCTTGCACAATAGTGTGCAGTGTGCAGTAACTGTTATAACTGCCCCCCCACCCCCACACTCTATAAAAGTTGCAGTTTGTAAGCAGTATCAGCAGGAAAAATTGTCATTAAACCTGACAGTCATTGCATAGCAACAATCTCTCCTCCCTATCTGCTGCAGCACAACCCCCTCTTTCATGATAAACTAACCATCACCCCTGAAGCAATTGAAAATGTGGTAGTATAATAGAGGAAAGCTGCTCTGTGGACACATAATCCATCTATATCATTATGCTGTGCACCTGATGTGGGTTGTATAAAAGATGTAGCTTTAATCATTTTCTGGGTTTTTTTTTTTTGTCTTAATAATCATTTCCTCTTAGATGTGGGTAGCTGTTTTTAGGACTGTGAGTGTCTAGCCAATTGGCTCAGGCCCTGCAGACACGTTTCCAAAGAGCATGAGTCAACAGTCTAAAGATAACACTTTCATATCCAAATGCCTCATTAGAGCTTATGGTTTCACTACATTTATTCAGTGACGGTTGGAAAAATATATAGCCTTCCACTGATGTTCCTGTGTGATGCAAACTAGACAAGAATATAAAGAACGACTCCATGGCCTGGGTTTCAAATAAGTAAAAGCCATAGCTAGAAATTTCCAAAAATTTGAAAGAACTGAAATGTAAATGTAAGCAAAAAAGATGATGCCTGGCTTTATTGGAGACATTACCGTGGTGACCTGGGAGGATGTCACATTGCTCTAGAACCAGACACAAAGCAACCTTGTGGTTGCCTTGGTAACAGAGAGAACAGTGAGATATGGTGACGTGGACAGTTAAGCCTCCTGAGGAGAAGGAAATGGAAGATGAAATGCACACACACACACACACACACTCGCACACACACACACACACACACACACACACACACACACACACACACACACACGTCTCTTTTTAAGAATTATAAATATATCTTTGGGATTCTGATACACTTCTGATATATTCATCTATTAAATTTGAGCCTAGTGCTAACAGTGTTTAATTTTATTTTATAAGAAAAAACAAATGAGTGTCCAAATGAGTATGAAAGATTAAATTTTGGGTGAACATGGGCATTGCAGGGGAGACAAATATTTATTTCACCATGATTCAATGAAAAAGCTAAATATTATAATATAATATCAGTATTAAGGGGTACCTGCAGTGGCATTAAAGCAGTCATCTGTGGACTGCAAATGAGTATACAGGAAAATATTCACACACACACAGACACACACACACACTGTCATAACTGACCACCCCACCCCAACCCCCCAAAAATCAACAACGAAAAACATCACTATTCATATTCACATCTGTGTATAATACATATTTTTAACTTTTCTTATACCATCCCCCATGCAAAGACTATGCGTGTGTGCAAGTGTATGGACCCCATAGATGGATGAATAGAATCAGAGTCATGTCTATAGATAGAAATTGAGATCCATTTGTGGGAGGCTGTACAGAATCTATCATCCTGAATAAATGATGATGGCATGATGGGAGAGAAGTGGAGAACTGTTAAAGATTTCAGCAGAAAAACTGCAGAGAAAGAGAAAGTAAGAAAAAAGTAAGGCAGGGATATTTATATTTAAATTACCCTTACAGTCATCTTTAATTAAATAAATAAATAAATTTAATTAATCTTTAATTAAATGGGGCGGCTGTGGCTCAGGTGGTTGAGCGGGTTGTCCACTAATCGTAGGGTTGGCGGTTCGATTCCCGGCCCACGTGTCTCCACATACCAAAGTGTCCTTGGGCAAGACACTGAACCCCAAGTTGCTCCCGATGGCAAGTTAACGCCTTGCATGGCAGCTCTGCTACCATTGGTGTGTGAGTGTGTGTGTGTGTGTGAATGGGTGAATGAGACACAGTGTAAAGCACTTTGATAAAAGCGCTATATAAATGCAGACCATTTACCAATTAATCTTATCATCAACATAATAACAAACATTAGTCACTTTGTCACTTTACTCTTAATACCTCTCTCCAGTGTTGTGCACTTGAATCACATGACTTGGACTCGAGTCACAAATTGCTGACTTTCGACTCGACATATTCAAAGAAGACTTGCAACTCAATTCTGAATTTGACATCAGTGGCGTGACCAAAAATCATGATCACAATGCACGAGAACTTCCAAAAACATGACAAAGACATTAGTCCAAAATAAACTCTTTTATCAAAATTCTAGCAGTACTTCTCTTGTAACAAAAACACTTTGACATTCAGTGCACAAAGACCAAAACCCATTAAGCAGTGGAGCTAGTACAATAGGTGCACAATTTGTGATACATGTATTTCTGCACACATAATAATGTTAGGACCTTTATGACTCATTATATTCTCATTATAAATCCATTTTAGGCTTTTAATTTAATTCAATATACTATTTATGAACTTTCATAGCAAAACTTCTGTTCATTTGGTTTTGAACTGGATTAAAATAATTCAAACAAAGTACACTGTATGGCCAAAGGTATGTGGACACCCCACCTATTGATTGAATTCAGGTGTTTCAGCCGACCTATTGCTAATAGGTGCATAAAATCAAGCACATAGCCATGCAATCTCCAAAGACAACCACTGGCAGTCGAATGGATGATACTGAAGAGCTCCGTGACTTTAATGTGGCACTGTCAGTGGAGGCCATTTTCTGCCCTGCTAGATCTGCCCCTGTGAACTGGAAGTGCTATTATTGTGAACTGGAAGTGTCTGAGAGCAACAACAGCTCAGCTACGAAGTGGTAGATCATGTAAATTCACTTTGCAGGGCCACAGAATACTGAAGTGCATAGCACATATCCTCTATTGCATCACCCACTACAGAGTTTCAAATTGCCTCTGGATGCAACATCAGCACAAGCAGTGTATGTCACGAGCTTCATGAAATGGGTTTCCATGGCTCCAGTAAAGTTTAGTTGAGGGGGGATAATGGTCTGGGGTTGGTTTTCAGGAGAAGGCATTTTCCTGTTTCAGCATGGAGGAACTCAAGTGGCCTGCACAGAGCCCTGACCTCAATCCTACTGAACACTTTTGGGATAAATTGAAATGTCGATCACAAGCCAGGCCTACTCGCCCAACATCAGTGCTTGACCTCACAGATGCTCTTTTGACTGAATGGCACAAATTGAAGCTGATATACCAAGGTCAGGTATCCACATAGTTTTGACCATATAGTGTAAATAAAATTGTGCAATCTTTGTTGCTGCTCAAAACTTAAAAAAGAAAAAGTGTATTTACAGTTTGGTCCACATAGAGTGTTATATATGAAGCATTTTGAAAAAGTGAACTGGGTATTAACTCATGCTTTTTAGCAGTTATAAAAAGCTGTAAGTTTATTCCACATCTGTTTCCACATCTTTGTGCTAGGTTGAGTTTCCCATCATTCACATAAATCAGCATATGGGGTGATTCTTGGGCTTCTAGCTCCATGCTGTGGATATTGCAGTGGATATTGCTGTGGATCCAAAGCCTATCCTGGGCAAACTGGGTACAAGGCAGGAATACACTCTGGATCGCAGGGCACTATATACCCACACATTCACACACTTATTCACACAAGGCAATGTAATAGCAAGTTTACCTACCAACATGTTTTTCAGTGGTGGGAGGAAACTGGAGAACATGACACAGGGAGAAAATGAGAAACTCCACACAGACAGTAACCTGAGGTCAAAATTGAACCAGGGACCCTGGGGCAGTGAGGCAGAAATGCTAATCAACAAACATGCCCACTTT
Organism: Stegophilus panzeri; assembly: GCA_024331685.1. Lineage (NCBI taxonomy): Eukaryota > Metazoa > Chordata > Actinopteri > Siluriformes > Trichomycteridae > Stegophilus > Stegophilus panzeri. The sequence goes on along the minus strand of JANDJT010000169.1, from coordinate 22,275,870 downwards.
TTTATAGATACTATATAGTATATAGTGTATTTATATATATATATATATATATAGTTATAGAGTACTCTAATGAGCCAAAAAAGTAACACCTGGGTATGCCTTAAATCAATAAATTGCTCAATAAATCGCAACAATCAATCAATCAATGCATTAATCAGCTAAAATGTGAATCAGCTGTAGTGTCTGGAAAAAAATAAAATATGGTATTAAAACCTAGAAAATTGTTCTGTATTTCATGTTGTTAGGTTTAATTTTTGTCAGTGCTGATGTCAATGAATGCTTTTTGTGTTTAAACGATACACATTTATTTATTTATTTTTGCAATATGATGGGTCTGAAAGCTTTTTCCCTACTCTGGAACACTTTTTTTTACACTCAGTTGTAAAATAGATAAGATTATTGTGATTTAAAAACAATCATTTATCAAAATTGATATCCGAACCACAATAAAGCCAAGATCAGTCAGACTCTTGCTGGTCCAGAGAGGAGTCTGGATTCAAAACTTGGAACATATTTTGTACAATGAAAAATGTGGCTGCAAGCTGGTGATGGGCTCTGTAGCAGCTGAGAGCTGAACACTGTAGTGTATACAGAAGCCCTAAGTGGCCATGCATTATTCATTTTTTCTTTCTTGTTTTCTGGTGCTCTCGACATAAAAAAAAGTTGTTTTCTCATGATCTCGACATCCATCGTCCCGAAGTCAATGGGGTTTTTGAATGTGATTTTGGTTAAATGCCTGAAATAAGGTCTGTGGTTGACACAAGCTCAAGATATGTTCACGTTTTATACTACGACATAAAATACATCAGCAATACCCAACTCAGGATTTTTTAAAAAAGCTTTTACTTGTCTTGAAAAAGGCAGTTGCTAACAAGTGGCTAAATGGGATTAGAGAGGTTGTCGGGGACATTAAACGTCATCACACTGAACAGGAAAACTCATCTACTACAGCCTTGTTGTGTTTAAACTCGTACTCCTGCAAACTATTCCAACTCAGACTTTCCAACTTGTAGATTTAACAATTTAAAGTATTTTCCAATTGTATTATTTTTAAAATAAAGATTGAAAGAGTTGTCGGAAGCTCAGTGTTGGTGACTTTGAAGTCATGCGACTGTGGTGTAGTTCATTTATACCCTTAACATTAGCTTTTTACTAATGGCGATTGTATTTAGGCTTCATAAAAATTCATAAAAGTTGTGTTCATTTGTGAAGATTATCTTAATGAAAAAAACATGTAAAAACAAGAATCATAGACTTTTGTTGTTCACAGAGTTTATTTTCTGCAATAATCCAAAAGCCAATTGAAAAATCCTACTGGCTTTTTGACAAGGGAACCAGGGTGATGCTAATTTCTGGAATGGCCTACAAAAATACGTCATCCCTGCAGGATTGCCAAATTCCACATTAGTATCTGACACTTGAGAAGGGGACATCCCTCTCTCTTAATGCGGAGATAAAGTCCATCTCTACAGCGGGCAATTATTACATTTATGATGGCGAAGATGCCAACATGCATGTAACACCCGTCCCATTCACAAAGCACAAGATTTTCTCAGGATAATATTACGTCGTGAGCAAACAGCTTTTGCTTATGTAAAGATCATGAGAAAATTTAGTCGAGATCATGTGAAAACAACTTTTTGTTATGTTGAGATCACGTAATAACAACTTTTTGTTATGTCAAGATCATGAGAAAATTAAGTCGTGATCATGAGAAAAGAGGAAATAAAATAATAATGCATGGTCGCTTAGGGCTTCCGTAGAGCACAGTGCCTTTTTATAGGTAATTACACCCCTCCTGTGCAATTTGCACTCTCTCCCTTAAGGTCTACCTATTCTGTGTGTGTGAGAGAGAGGGAGAGATTAAAGAGACATAAATACATGGACTGTGACACATCTGTCTTTCTAACAGGTTAATATACATTCACACACTCCCCCTGGACCCCTCCTTTCCCTCATTATTCCTTCCACAAAGACAACATGGACTGTGCACATGCATACATACCCCATCCTTTGTCACTGACCTCTGGGTGAATGTGTGTAAGATGTCATTTCTTGTGTGCTAAATAAAGTGTGTTCAGTTTCACTCAGATCATTTTTCTGAAGCAGTCCCAGATGTACACATTTGTTATTCATGTACCACTTATGCATCATAGCAACATCTGTGTTTGTGAGACCTCATATTACTGACTCTTTGGAAGTCTGTCAAAATAGGTCTAATACATTTCCATGGAAACTGACGTATCTCCCCTGAGAATACCCAGATCAAGATCGAGCCCATTTGACTTCGTCGATCAATGGAAACGTCTTCATATTTTCACTTCCTTTATGCAAAATGGACTCTGTTCCATTCTGTAAATTCAAATTGTGTTGTAATGTTGTAAGGTTTTATTATTCTCCTCACCTCATGAGTCTCCTGGATCTGTCACTAGACAAGCAATGTAGTAGCAGTCCCATGCAAACTCAGAGGTGATTGAGGACAGCATAGCCACCATTTTATGTCTTAGTCATCGACTCACCTCTATCCAAAAGAGTTTGATAATTAGTGCAGTGAGACAAGTGGTAAAGATGAATGGTTTGATAATGAGCAGTGAGTGATTACTCCTAAAGTTGTGTCCCAAATGACATACTATGCACTATACACTCTGCCATCTACTGTAGTGTATGAATTTTAGAAGGGTAGTATCATCTCAAATGACACACTTTCTGTATTGTATTAACCAGAAGTACACGCTGTTTCCTGGTCGAGGGCAAATTACGTCAAATGCATGTAATGCGATGGCGCTAGCATTAGTGAAATAGCCAAACCGATAACAAAAATGAATTGCTACATTTGACTGTTTATGTCAATATTTCCTTTTATGCCCAACAAGACCTCAGTCACTGTCAGACGGAGATGTAATCGTCTCCACAGGTGAATTTTGCTTGCACAATTTAAAATCAACATATTAAGTTGTGGTTGTGGCTATGGCTGCTGGCAATGTTTCATTCCGTGTCTGAGACTGATATAGCCCCTCCCCATCAGCTACCTAAGGAAAGCTGTGACCATTGAGTGTATGAAGTGTACATCATTCCACACTTTTCAGTTGAAAAGTTGAAATAGTGCATCATCTGGGAACTTAAAGTGCACTTTGTTTTTTGTGGTTTCTCAGTGTGAACACACTAATCACACTACTTATACTACAGAATGGCATAGAATAGTGCATAAGTGTGCTATTTGGGACACACCTTAAGAGACTGATTTACTAATTAGCTTCATTTAAGGGTCTAGCATGAAGCACAGCCCAGGACAGACAAATTTAAATTCATCATCATGGGTCTTATATCAGTCTAGTATATTTAAACTGTGAGAATAGTCATAGAAAAGGCTCTGAGAGCTCCACAATGTAGCTTCTGTCTTTTTAGTAACAATATACAGCTTACTAGGTGTAATAAATGAGGCTGCCCAAATGCAATGTGCTAATGGGTTATCAAGACCAGTTGCGCGACCTACGAGCTGCTAACAAGCATTTAACCCATTACATTCGCTCACTGCCAGCTCATCCCACTAAACCGGCAAGCTTTGCACTTCCAGACAAGTTTGAAGGTTTTGCTGAGAAATGCCAGGGGTTTTTGCGTCAGTGTATGATTTATTTCTCCAGTCAACCCAAATAATTTAGTCAAGATGCCAAAATGTGTGCTTTCATGCACTCGACTGGGCCTCCCTGGAATAAAGATCCTAACCGGGTGGGTGGGGGAGGAGATTCAATATTTTTGCATCCAGCTGCTGCATTTAAGCCAGATCATTGATTATGCAATCCAATGTAGTTGGACATCAATGTGAATCTCACCTCAGGCTATCACCCACAAGCCAATGGACAGGTGGAATGTCCGAACCAGAAGGTAGCTACGGACCTACAGCAGCCGGGAACAGAATAAATGGAGTGATTTCCTGCCATGGGCCAAGTGTGCACAGAATTCCCACATTCATTCCTCTACAGGACTTACCCCCTTCCATTGTATGCTGGGCTACCAGCCCCCAATGTTCCCTTGGTCAGGATAACCATCTGTGGTGCCAGTGGTGAATGATTGGATTAGGAGGAGTGAGAGGGCATGGACCAGTACACACTTCAGGTGTACCCAGCATCTGGCCCCGGGACCATAGATCCTGAGCCTACACCTCCGTAGGAAGTTGATGGAGAGCCATCGTATATGGTCAGAAAGATCATGGACTCTAGAAGAAGAATGGGCCAGATGCAATACTTGTTGGACTGGGAGGGGTACAGACCAGAGGAGAGATCGTGCGTAGACGCCAAGGACATACTGGACCCATCTCTGATACAAG
>JANDJT010000169.1:22224046-22266546 GCA_024331685.1 Stegophilus panzeri | reverse complement strand
ATCTTGTGTAGGATAAGCAGTACAGAAGATGGATGAATGGATGATGATGATGATGATGATTATTATTATTAGTAGTAGTAGTAGTAATAGTTGTAGTAGTAACACCTATGAGAGAAACCCCATTCACTGTTTGAGAACTGTATATTTCTTGTATTGTTTTACTATAAATTATGCATGGATGTATTAAAGACTACTTTTCATACACCATATATCACTTTGCAAATTATCTTCAGCCTACACGTTTCCTATCAGAAATAATATCTCTCCTCATTCATTATTCATGCCACCGCGAGGTGATGTATGTTTTATGTGAGATTTTAATTCGCTTTCCGGGTTTATACCGAGTGATTTACTCGTGGGCGCGTGACGCGTGGCCAATTTAGAAATGGCGCGAAAAGAGCTCTCGGAGCGGAGCGTCTTCGTGCAGCTCCAAAATATGCGCATATTCTAGTGAGGCGTGCGACACCTCGGACGGGAGTGACGCTTAGACGAGCGAGCAGGCGAACACTGGTGGTTACTGCACTTCTGGGTTTCTCTGCATGCTCCAGCAGGTGCGGAGAAGCCGGAGCGCTTGGAGCACACTGCGCCGCGCCGGGAACAATGGGATCTGACCGGCATACTGATACACTTCTCGCGCTGCGTCTCCACGACCTCAGCACCGCCGGCCCCGGGAGCAGCTCTGGCGCACTCTTTCCTCTCCGGTTCGCTCTTCTTTAGATCAGCCCATCTTTTTTATTTTGCATATTTATGCTGGTCACGTCGTCGTGCGTGCGTCGCTGCGTGCTTGAAATTGCGGGACCGCTTCGGAACAAGTTGGACGGCGTGAGCTCCCTGTCTTTGCGCGATGTGGAGGGCTGGAGAGCGCTGGCGCCCGGCGCTGCTGTGTCTGCCCGTGCTGATGGCCGTGACACTCGGCCGCACTCCGATCTCGCACAGGTAAGACTCGCCGCCGTGTTCACACACACACGCACACACACACACACACGTGCGCAGATGTGTGCATCTGCCTCCGCGCTCTCTGCCACGATTTTATCCAACAGCACTTTCTCCTCCTGCAGGGTTAACGAGCCCAGCAACATGTCGTACGTCAAAGTCACCGTGGACAAACTGCTTAAAGGCTACGACATTCGGCTCAGGCCCGATTTCGGAGGTAATGAACTTGTTTAACACAGGTAAAAGCCCTGTCGATGTTGGTGTAAGAGATCGTACTGTCTGGAATGATGATTTGATGTTACAGATTTGATAGATTTCATGCGTTTCGCAGGTCCTCCGGTTGACGTCGGGATGAGTATTGACATCTCCAGCATCGACATGGTGTCTGAGGTGAACATGGTGAGTTTCACACAGATACTCAGCTTATACCTACATGTTTATTAAGATAGGATGTTTGTTTTTGTTTATTTGTTTAGGTCTGTGTGTGTGTGTGTTCATAAGGAATGTCAGGCCTACTGTATGACAGTGGTTGTATAGTGTAGTCTTTCTCTGGGGTTCAAAACCGGAATCATAGGTATGAGCTATAGAGTATAATCACAGGTACATTCGTTTTGAATGCTTAAATGCAGGACATTGCTCTGGAATTAGAGCTAATATTTCTGTGTTGCCAAAATTCAACTATAACACACTCTGAGAAATAGACACAGAGGCATTTGTGGGTAATATATGAGATCTAAGAATGAAATGCCGCTAACATTGCTAATGAGAATTTGATTATGATGAGGGTGTTGGTATAGATAGGACCTACATTAGAGTTTTAGTGCCTGCTGTTAATAATACGATGGGAAAAAAATTATTATACACCAATCAGCCATAATAAATCACTGACTTGAATAACATTGGTTATCTCGTTACAGTGGCACCTGTCAAAGGGTGGGATATATTAGGCAACAACTAAACAATCAGTTATTGAAGTTGATGTGTTGGAAGCAGGAAAAATGGGCAAGCATAAAGAGCTGAGTGACTTTAACAAGGGCCAAATTGTGATGGCTAGACGACTGGGTCAGAGCATCTCCAAAACGGCAGGTCTTGTGGGGTGTTCCCAGTATGTAGTGGTTAGTTCCTACCAAAAAGTGGTCCAAGGAAGGATTTGGCGACAGGGTCATGGATACCCAAGGCTCATTGATGTGCATGGGGGATGAAGGCTAGCCCATCTGGTCCAATCCCACAAAAGAGCTAATGTAGCACAAATTGCTGAAAATGTTAATGCTGGCAATGATAGAAAAGTGTCAGAAAACACACACTGCATCACAGCTTGTTGTTTATGGGGCTACGTAGCTGCATACTGTGCCACCTATACTCCTTCAAGTCAGTGGTATTGCCCTAATGGCAGTGACCTTTTTCAGCAGGATAATGCGCCCTGCCCCACTGCAAAAATTGTTCAGGTGTGGTTTGAGGAACATGACAAAGAGTTCAGAGTGTTGACTTGAGAAATTGCACTTGATAAAAAAAGTCTGATCCATGGAGGCCCCACCTCTCAACTTACTGGACTTAAAGGACTTACTACTAACATCTTGGTGCCAGATACTACAGCACACCTTCAGAGGTCTTGTAGAGTCCATGCCTCGACAGCTCAGAGCTGTTTTGGCAGCACAAGGGAGACCTACACAATATTAGGCAGGTGGTTTTAATGGTGTGGCTGAGCTGTGTATTGTTTGGTTTTATTTCTGTAATAATAGTATATGCCCTCTGATCAGTAAATGTGTGCACATCATGTGGCACACATTTCAGTTACACATAGCAGCATAAAATTTCTTGTATACATTGTAGAATTCATACTAATATACACTTAGCATCTAAATAAATATCTTAAAACTTAAATAAATATCATTAAAACTTAGGGATGACAAAATAGTACAGCTGTCCTTGGACTGTGTAGGCCATAGGTGAATTTTTGTTCTTACAAAGTGTCACATCATCCCATGATGGAAAACACTTTTTAGTGAATTATGGATAGCGGACTGAACAGAGCCATTTCCGTGAAGCAAGTAATGCATTAGTTATTTTAGCGAGTCAGTTTTGGCTTTGTTGAGAGGACCCAGGAAGACGAGCTCATCAACAGCACTGGATTGATGTTAGACTGCACATGCATATAGTATCTATAGTATCTTCTAAAAAATGTTTTAAAATGATACGTTGTTTATAAACATTATGCCTGGATAGATTTGTGTTCAAATTGATCAAATGATTAATTGAATTAGTTCTGGTTGAAACTACATGCCACAATATAAGTTCCATAGCCCTGTATCTATTCATTATTTATATAATCTTATGCTGAATTCATTTGATTTATTTGATATTTTTTCACATGAATCCTGTTCAGAATAAAGTTCTTGGCTTCTTATCTCTGGAAGAGTAATAACATACTGTAAGGTATGTAAATGTAATGGACAGTATGTTCTCAGCATCTTACTAAACTTTACCACAGTCTAGTAACTGGCCTTTTTTTTTTTTTTTTTTTTTTTTACAAAATTTTACTAAAACAATTTTAAGCATATCAGTCATACTGTCTCACTGGCTCTTTGATACTGGCACACTGACCAGGTCAGCTTTTAACTTTCTTTGAAGACCATAGCATTTTCTATCCATATTAAAAAATAAATTAATCGATGTGGCCATTTCATAGAAATGTAAATAGACAACAGAAACATGCACAGAAGCATCTGTACTTTTACCATCATCAAGAAATCCAGATTCTATGAAAATGTGAATTAGAAATGCTCCCAGCCCTACATCCCTTTCTCCCTGATACACGATAATATGAAGGCAAATTCACAAGCTTTTTTAGTCTAAGGCCCCTTTTTTGGATAGTACGTGTAACTGTAACATGAGTTGGGCAGGAGGGAAAAGGAGACCTGCAACTGTCTCAGCAATGCTTTTTCTTCTCTCTGTACAGCAACACAAACAGTACAAGTGAAGGTTTGTTTTTTTAATTAGTGCGCAGTGAAATGCTTGGTAAAGATGTAGGTCTTCAGTGTTTATTTGAAGACAGCCAGTGTCTCAGCTGTTTGGACAGCCAGGGGAAGGTCATTTATAGTACAAAAATTGAGTCTTGATGAATGCTTTTCGTGTATCATGAGTGATGGTGGGTCAAGTTGAGCCATGCTAGAGGCTCAAAGGGAACATGGTGCAGAGCTGAGTTTGATGAGTACCTACAGGTAGGTTGGGGCTAGTCTGTTTTTGGCTTTGTAGGCAAGCGTCAGTGTTTCAGATCTGATTTGGGCAGCAACAGGAAACCAGTGGAGGGAACGCACCAATGGAATGATGTGAAAGAACTTGGGGATGTTGAAAACAAGTCATGCAGCTGCATTCTGGATCGGCTGAAGGGGTTGGATGACATGTAGAGACCTATAATAAAAATAAATAAATAAACAAAATAATAATAATAATAATAATAATAATAATAATGGTGGGTGTGGTTCTTTTTTTGTTAAAAGTAGTAGTATTTCTATTGACAGGAGTCATTTGTTGACTGCACCTTTAAGAAGACAGTTTGAGTCATATTGAAGCCTTTTCTTATAGTATCCTTTAATCTAACCTCAACTAATATGAGACTTTGTTGTTATTGTACACTGCTTACACCAAATCTTAACACATAGCATGATGCTGCTGTTTCAGAACTTGGCTTCTGGTGCATTTGATCTCTGGCATATCAAAGAGTGCCGCTGAGGGGGAAGATTTTGGTATACTCCCTCTACAAGACCACAGAGCTTTAACTTTTTGTTTTCTGTGTTCTCACTCTCGGGCCCTTTACCTGTAAGTCTCTAGCCTGCTTGTTTCTAGTAGATGAGTGCGGTGTATTTAGTGTGATGGTTGCAGTGAAATTAGGTCATGGAAAGTTACACTGCAGTATTTGTGGGGTTGCTATCCCATGTACCCTCTGATAAATTTATCTGGCTGCATACAATTCTTAAACAAATGACTGACCCAGATTACTCTAATTAAGCATCTTTGTCAAATAAACAAGCATTCACATAATTGCATTTTTAGAAATTATCTTAATCTAGGCCAAATTAAAACAATAGCTGATTTATAAGTAACATTTTTCCAATCATTTTTCACAGCTTGCACAGTGATGCCTGGGTAGCAGAAGGAGAGACTTCCTGGAGTTGGACGCACAGTGCCCTCCTCTAATATTGGCACCCTTGGTAAATATGAGCAAAGAAGGCTGTGCAAAATTGTCTTTATTGTTTAACCTTTTGATCTTTTGTTAAAAAAATACACAAAAATACTCTGCGCTCATGGATATCAAACAATTGCAAATAAAACACAGGTTTATCAAAAAAATATTTGTTAAATATGTGTGCAACAATTATTGGCACCCTTTTAGTCAATTCTTTGTGCTACCTCCCTTTGCCAAGATAACAGCTCCCCTATTGGCACCCCTATGAATTCATATGAGAAAAATATATTTGAAGTATATTCCCACTGATATTTTAAATTTTTTTAGTACACCTGGGTGACTAGGAACAGGAAATAGCTCAACCATGACTTCCTGTTTCACAGGGGTATAAATATGAGGTAACACAGGCCAAATTTCCTTAGTCATTCATAACAATGGGTAAGACCAAGGAATATAGCTGTGATTTGCAGCAAAAGGTTGTTGAGCTTTTTTTCCCATTCATAAAATGGGAAGTGGCTATAAGAATATAGAAAAAGCATTGAAAATGCCTATTTCCACCATCAGGGCAATAATTATGAAGTTCCAGTCAACTGGAAATGTTATGAATCAACCTGGAAGAGGACGTGTGTCTATATTGTTTCAACACACTGTGAAGGGGATGGTTCGAGTGGCCAAAAAATATCCAGTGATCACAGCTGGAGAATTGCAGAAGTTAGTTGTGTCTTGGGGTCAGAAAGTCTACAAAACTACAATCTGAAGTCACCTACATCACCACAAGTTGTTTGGAAGGGTTTCAAGAAAAAAGCTTCTACTCTCATCCAAAAACAAACTCAAGTTTTGCCTCTGCCAGAAAGCTTAAAATGGGCCGTGGTTGGATCTTCCAGCAGGACAATGGTCCAAAACATACATCAAAATCAAAATGGTGTACTGACCACAAAATCAAGGTCCTGCCATGGCCATCCCAGTCCCCTGACTTGAAACCCACAGAAAACCTTTGGGGTGAACTGAAGAAGAGAGTCCACCAGCGATCTGGAGAGATTCTGTATGGAGGAATGGTCTCAGAGGCTTTGCTATGTATACTACAACCTCATCAGGCATTATAGGGGAAGACTCTGAGCTGTTTTATTGGCAAAAGGAGGTAGCACAAAGTATTTAACATAGATTTATTTGATAACCCTGTGTTTTGTTTGCAATTGTTTGCTATCCATGAGAGCAGAGTATTTCTGTGATTTTTTTTTTTTTTAAACCAAAAGATCAAAATGTTAAATAATAAAGACAAATTTTTATAGCCCTTTTTGCTTATATTTATCAAGGGTGGTAAAATTAGTGGAGGGAACTGTGTCTAAGTAATGGCCCCGAGGAGGAGACGCTTCTCATTTAGTGGTATGTCGTAGTAGGGGCTGGCATCCAGCCCATCTATAGGCCATGGTGATGTCCACCCTCCAATGGGGCCCCTCATGTTTTTCCTCTATTAGAAGTCACATAGTTGGTATGAACATTGGATGGCCTAAATATTACTGTTTCCTGCATACTGGGCACAACAAGGAATCCTTCACTTCACTTCACTTCACTTTCATTGAATACTGCATTAGTAGATTGGTTTGCAAAATCGGGTGCTATGATTAGTGGAAGATGTAGGCACTTGCCCCCTTCAGAACGGTTCCAAACAATTTTGTAGGCCCCCAAGGAGATGCTATCCATGGTGCTGTGATGTTGAGCAATCATCACCATGTACACCTTTAGTGTCAATGGGGACTTGCTGCTGTCTATCAGTCCCTGAAGAAAGGTTAATACTTTAGGGATCGGGCACAGCGTTTGCAGAATAGCTTTCACCTATGCGCATACAAGTAGCATTCTTGCATTCAGGAGTGTTTCCTGTACTGTCCTCAGTTGGTAATTTACTCCAAGGGGCCAAGTCCACAGGCACAGGACCTATCTAGGGGAGCCAAATCGTTCCGTCCATTTGGCATAGCAGATCTGCTCAAGTCTGCTTATCACAACCTCTATGTTGTCTAGTTGCTGAATTCTGTGCAACATAGGAAGAGTCAACAGTAGGGGAAGAAAGGTGTATAGTAAATTATAAGGCCACTTGTAGGCCAGTGGGCCCTGTCGCTGCTGTCCAACTCTACTAAGGAGAACCACAATAGGCAATGTTTTGACTTGGCATTGGCAAAATGGTCCACCTTCAGGCTGCCAGTCCTTTTCCATATCTGAGATCCCACTGCTGGGTGTAGATGCAACTCTCCTGAGTATATTTGTTGTCAGCATTTTGCTGTACCATTGTACAACACTGGCAGATGAGTTGCTCTCAGTGAGGCCATGGGTGGATCCACCTGAGGAGCTTAGGTGCAAGCAGATCTAGCTGGATCTGACTGGCAAGCATAATACTGTCTGCTACACATTGGGGTGATAGAGTGGATCACCTATACAAATATATATGTAAAAAATACTATATAAAAATAATATACAAATATAAAATCATAAAATGAAAATAAAAAATATTCTTTGGATATAGCTTGGGATTATAGGCTAAATGTTTGGGCTATTTCACATAGTGATGTCTTAATAGTAAACGTGAGGCTTTACTGTATGATGCAAGATGGCATTCAGCTACTGTGTACAAGGCAATGCACTGCAACCCTGAATTATTTCAGGTGCCCTACATGACTTGAAATCCAACAATCAGAAAGTTTCCAGAAACTTTGTTTCCCCAAGGCATGCTCTGAACTGCTGCTATAAGCATCTTTGCAAACTGCAGAATAGCCTGTTGGTTGTGGGTTTTTTTGTGTGTGTGTGTGTGTGTGTGTGTGTGTGTGTGTTGCAGCACAGATAAGGCAAATGAGGAAGGAGTGCAGGAGCTTCCTCTCAAGATCAGCAGCAGTCAGTTGAAACATTTCAAGTGCATTTAGAAACTTCCCCTTCGGCCATGCTTAGAGACCTGGATGCACGTTACAAATGATCTCCATGATCTCCATTTATTTTTTAAATCCTCTGCTTTTTCAGTTTGGAATAAAGAAGAATATGAAAACAAGATTTGATATTGGAAAAGAGAAATATTACTAAAGGGCAGGAACCCTGATTGGGAGACACTTCTTCCAGAACACTGTGAAGGAAACATTACAAAGTATTAGAAGAGGATTATACATGGAGACATATTAATTTAAAATCAAGAACAGCCTGCATTGGAACAGTCACCCACTGTAGTGAGAAACCACTAATGCTATTGGCTATAATATGCAAATTATTATGTAAATTATAAAATAAATTAGACCCTGTGTTAGTTAAGCATATGTTTCAAATGTGTTCCAGATCTGTGCCTGGGCTTCAGTGTTTTTAAAATTCAAGGATAGAGGACAGATCAATTATTGGGGCTCAGATGTGTGTGAAAATGGACTGGTTGCCTAAATAGCTTAAGTGTCCTAGAAACAATGAGCACCAATCCATGTGGGCTATTTTCTATCTGTGTGTGTCTTTTAAAAATCTATAAATCCATAGTGAAATTGGGTTGATATAAGATATAAAAACAAATGTGTGTGCCTTTGCTACAGGATTACACCATCACCATGTATTTCCAGCAATCATGGCGTGATAAACGCCTGTCCTACACGGGGATTCCTCTGAACTTGACACTGGATAACCGTGTGGCTGATCAACTCTGGGTGCCTGACACTTACTTCATAAATGATAAGAAATCTTTCGTTCATGGTGTCACCGTCAAGAACCGCATGATTCGGCTGCATCCAGATGGAACTGTGCTCTATGGACTCAGGTTAGTGTATGAGTGTGAACAAACCGGTGTACTGGATGTGTCCAGGTCAGTTATTTCCAGTATTTCATGTTAGTGTCTCTTTATTTCTTTGTTTGCGGTGTTTGTATATGTGTGTGCGTGTTCTGGGGCAAGCAGTATTCCCTTGGCTTTTCTAATGTTGCATTTTTGGAGTTAGTCAGTGTGAGTCATATAAAGTTTGTACAGTTTCTGTATACTGATGATAGATGAAGCTGTCTTTGCCCTACTTACGCAAGCTATCTTCAAGCTGCTCATGTCAGATGTAGTTAAATACAATTTTTGTAGTATGTATGTCATCGAATACAAGTTTTCCTATCAAAGGACAACAAAATTAAGTTAAAGAAATTTCATTTAAAGCAATAGGACATTTAGTTTCTGTTCAATTTCACAGCCATTTCCTCATTACCAAAAAATTGTCAAATAGTGTTTGTTAAGATTTTAATACTGGAAAAAAAAGATCAGTTCAGAAGTGTGATTTCCCATTGTGAATTTGATATGAATATTCTCTAATAATCTGTATTCCTGACCTTTACCTTGTCCTCTACCTTTACCTCATTTTTGTTCTCTCAACAGTTTTTGGATCATATAAGATTTATAAAAAAAACTGCTCATTTGCGCAACTTATTGGATAAATTGCACATGCAGTTAGCGGGCATGTTGGGGTAGTTTACAAAGAATCATTGCATAAATTACATTACATATAAAGTAGGAGGATGGAGCAATACTTAACTGAGATTTTTGTATGTGCTAAATTGTTCTTCATTGAAAATTTAGATATGAAACAGATTTCCTGGAAATGTAAACTGAACCTTGCCACAGGTTGGTTCTGTGCTTAAAGCAGGGGTGTCGCTATACCCTTTTTAATGGGGCACGAGCCCCAGTAAAGTTTTCCAGATAAATCATTGTCTGATGAGGTAGGTTACAGCTGAGCGATATTTACCAAGGGTGCCAATATTAGTGGAGGGCACTGTATTACTGATTAGATAACGATCTCTGTTCCACTGAATAAATCAATACAGGGGAATAACAGATTTGCTGTTGTTAGTGTGAGTGGGTACCTAGGTGCTATGAGTCTAGCAGCATGGCTTATTTTATACCCATAAGCATCTGGAGCTGTCTGGGGCTGAAATACTAAAAAAAGATCGTTCTTAAGTTTTGCTATGTGCAAGAGTCATGTGCTGAATGTCTACTGCAGTGTTAATTAAAGAAGCGTAATTAAAATCTAACTTGTGATATTTTAGTGTGATGACAGCAATGACTGAGATGGTGTGAAGGCAATTACCAGCACAGGAAAGAGAGTTGGAAAACAGGAGATTGTGCAGAAAAAGGGGGAGTCAGTGTTCGGAGGAAAGGGCAATGATAGTCATAATTTGATTTGTTGAAAGAAGCGAGCAGTGTGTGAAGTAGTATTTATATTAAGTGAATATATCTGGGGTTTTTTTAATTTATCAGTTATGTTATGTATAAGTACAAAACATTAGAACATTTCACAGACTATGTATGTGTGGATGACCACTGTTTGTTCCGTTGTGAATTGTGTTCAGATATCGTGGTGTTTATTTGACTAGGATAACTACAACAGCAGCCTGTATGATGGACCTGCGGAGGTACCCCCTGGATGAACAGAACTGCACCCTAGAGATTGAGAGCTGTAAGTCCTGTTTAATGCTCATCACAAAGTAGTCACAGTACTATGATATGATACTGATATGATACTGATACATATTAGTAGATACTAATATGTTCAACTCTGTGAGCTGCAATGGCTAATATGAAGACATGGCCTACTGGCAGCCAGTTGCGGTGCCAGTCAAACAGTCAAATCTCTGACCTCATTGACATCCATGGTAAATATGCTCATATTACATACAGAACCGTGTAAACGTCTTGTGAGACGAATATGGTGTCAGATATAAAAAGTTAGTGAATATCATAAATTCGCTCTAAATCAGGAAACTGTTATTTACTGTTAAAAAAGTTATTTGGTGTGATGACCATTTAAAACAATATCAATTCTCTTACACTGTTGTGTAGTTATATAAGGGATTAGCTTGAAGAACTTGATGCAGTTCTACTGCGACCCAAACACTGGGTATACACTATACAGTATAATTTATAATATATACCATTATATATAACTTACACGTATTTATCTGAAAAGTGGTTATAACATATGTACATTTTGGGAAATGAATGTGTGAAATCTAAAATGTAAACTTTTCACCTTTTTAAAAAGACAAAATTTATATACATTTTTGATTGCCTAAGACTGTTGCACTGTACTACATATCTGAGTGTTTCAAATCCTTCTGTGATTATGAGTATAATAAATACTCAGTGAACATCTTAAAAATAACTAGCTGATGATTAACTTTGTAGCAGAGACTGAGGCAAGATCTTTTCTTTTTCTCTTTCTTTCAGTATGTGTTTATGGTGTCTACAGTAAGGAATTAGGCCTAGTTTTTCATACTGCTACTGAAATATTTACAATTAATCTATGTTTTTATTCTGAATCAATATATTTATATTTTTATTTGAGAAAATAACATTAAATTGAGCATTTAAAATCTACTGTTTCAAAAAATGAAATGCTGTTGAGTTATAATTACATGTCTGTAGAGCAGATGCCAACATTTGATCAGCGTATTGAATTACACTACATATATGGACAAAGGTTTGGGAAAAACCTGACCGTCACACACGTGCATTTTGAACATCCCTTTCCAGAGATAGGCCTCCTTTGCTGTTACTTCCAATCTTCTGGGAAGGATTTCCACTAGATTTTGGAGCGTATGTCTGTGGGGGTTTTCCCATTCGTTTACAAGAGCATTATTGAGGTCAGGCACTGATGCAGGGCTCAAAACCCTATGGCACATCAACGTTCCAATTCATCCCAAAAGTGTTCAGTGGGATTCACAATGTTTAGCAACACTAACAGGAGAAGCACAGATGTTTTTTATTTTTATTTTTTAATATGAATATAGTGCTTCTTACACTCATTGTATTATAATATGCCATTACCCTGGAGTTAGGGGACCTGTGCTAAATGAAATCTACATTACTCTCTTCTGCCATTACTTTTCTGTTGCCTGCCCACTGGACAGTGGTTATAGTTTGCCGTTTTTTCTGTGGGGTAGACCATTGTGAGGCTGCTGTCTTGTCAGACCTTAGAGACACAAACTGCAACATGCAAGAGCCATCATAGCACCAACATTCATCTTCTCATCATCATGCTCTGTTATGTACACTATACAGTAAGTATTTTAAGGTCACATTTCATTGCAAAAATAATCCATGTCTATGAATGATATCATATGCATGCAGAAGATGAAGAAACATAACAAGTCACTGTTCTGTGATTACACTCTAATGTGCTGGAGCTCCGTGTTCCTTTTTAGAAAAGTAGCAGAAATCTGTAGCGAGAGAAAATCCTGTCAGTTTACTCTAAATGAGGAGTTCTCACTGAGCTGTTCACACTATTTCAGCACTGCAATCACACACTGATTTAGTGCCTAGACAAGAAAGTGTGGGGACAGGTGGCTGGCACCTATCTCGTCTTTGCTCTGCCCTTAGAAATTATATAAGCAGTGACTGGCCAATATACTCTGAGTTGGCATTTTATTAGGTACACCTGGCTTAAGCATCGACCCTTTGGCCATTTTACCTGTCACAAAGGTGTACTCTTGTCAGCCCCTACTGTTTGTAATGTATTTGTTGCTATAGTAAATTGATGTTTTTGCAGATTCACTCATTATCATAAGTAACATAAAGTTGTCTAATAACCCACCCTTTATATGTATGATTTTATAACCACTTTTTAATCTTCTCAGTTGCAATATTCATTCTCTCTGTCTCTGTGTGTGTCTCTCTCTCTTTCTCAGATGGGTATACCACAGATGACATTGAGTTTTATTGGCAGGAGGGAAGTTCAGTGACTGGAGTAGACAACATCGAGTTGCCACAGTTCTCCATCATTGACTATAAAACTTTGTCTAAGAAGGTGGTGTTTGCAACAGGTATAGCACATCTTCTGACAGGTGTCTCAACTTCTTTGCTTAAAAAGTCTATACTATTTTTTAAAAAGATGTTTGTACTGAAATAAACAGGACACAGTCTGTATAGTATAGTATTGAAGTAGCTTATGTACTGTATTTAAGTATCTTCTTTAAAGGAAATCAGATGATGACCTGATGAAAGCTACTTTCTGTTACTTTCTTTTACTGTTGCAGTAAAAGTAGAAAAATGACTGGAGGGCAATAGTTCAAATGCAAACACATTATAATAAACCTACCGTATTGATCTAAATAATGTACAGTTAGAAAACATGTAATGTGCTGGATGGAGAGCCAAAACAATGATATTGTTAGTGTTACTACAATTACCTATAATTATTATTATTATTATTATTATTATTATTATTATTGTTGTTGTTGTGTAATTTAATTCCTGGTTTGGTAGCAAACATTGTTGTTACAGCAGCTGACCAGCAAAGGTTTGGATTTAAAAATATCTAGACAGTACAAAAATATGTCAGATTGTGTTTGCTAAGAGAGGCCCCATAGACATTGCTCTCATCTCCGCCCTTTCAGGGTCATACCCTCGTCTGTCCCTGAGCTTTAAGCTGAAGAGAAACATTGGATATTTTATCCTGCAAACTTACATGCCCTCAAACCTGATCACCATCCTGTCCTGGGTCTCCTTCTGGATTAACTATGATGCTTCTGCAGCACGGGTAGCTCTAGGTGTGTGCGTGTATGTGAATACAACAAATGGCTTAGTACTATATTTGTAAATACCATGGCGCATTAATCACATGCATGTTAATGAATTTAGTTGCTGTAAGTACCTGATGACTACATGATAATTACATTATTGTATTATTCCCATTTTCCCCCCCTTTTATGACCTCAGTTGAGTTATATTTAGTCTTACTGTATCTCTGTAGGAATCACTACTGTACTGACCATGACCACCATCAACACCCATCTACGAGAGACACTACCCAAGATCCCCTATGTAAAAGCCATAGATATATACCTAATGGGCTGCTTTGTCTTCGTGTTCTTGGCCCTGCTTGAGTATGCATTTGTTAACTACATTTTCTTCGGCCGAGGTCCTCACCTACAGAAGAAAGTGGCAGAAAAAGCTGCTAAGAGCAACAATGAGAAGAGCAGACTGGAGGGCAACAAAATCCAGGTGAACAGATCTAAGACCTGATGTCATTTTAAAAGTAGTGCCACACATTCATACAGCATTTCTATCTTAAACCCCACATCGCCCTCTTTCGTTCTCTCAGGTGGATGCCCATGGAAACATTCCCCTTACCAATCTTGACCTCCGCCTGACTGGGGCAGAGATGCTCGGTGGTCTTGGTGACCCTCGGAATACCATGTTCTCTTATGACAGTGCCAGCATCCAATACCGCAAGCCCCTGACAGGCTGTGACCTTTACGGCCGGCCGACTGCTTCCCTTGAGCGGCCAATCAAGCACAAGAAGAGTTGCTTGAGGAAGCGGGCCTCTCAGCTTAAGGTGAAAATTCCAGACCTGACAGATGTGAATTCCATCGACAAGTGGTCGCGTGTCATCTTTCCCATCACCTACACTTTCTTCAACCTAGTCTACTGGCTTTACTATGTCCACTAGGGGACAGCAGTGCACTCAGCTTAGCTTCCACTTAGCAGATCGGGTCAGGCTTTCTCAACCTATGGGTTATTTAAAACTGCAATTTAATTTGATATCCTGCCACATATAAGCTATACAGTCATCTAGATAAATAACTATTAGTTCCTGATTAGATCTTTCTGTTCATTACCCCTGCTTCATGTGAGAATGGACTACAGGGGTATGATGGTGCTGCATCTGTGTAAGAATGCACAATAGGCCAGAGTTAGTACTAACACTACAGCTACAACTAACTGTAGGCAGCATTTAAAAGTCAGACACTATGGCTTGAGCCAATAAACAAAGTTAATTCTCAGAATATGTACCAGCCTTCGAAATATTTGCACTGTTTTGTGACTGAGTTCATTCTAGACTTAAAGGACACTGCAGCTTTGGGTTTTATGTGCATCTGCCCATGTGCACATGTGCTAACACAATCTTGGTGCACTAAGCTAAATACTTGCCTATTAGATAGCCACACTTAGCTCTTCTACACAATGTGTTACAACACGATGACAAATTAGCTGAAAATTCAGCAAACAGGGATGTATACATATGGGCATAAGTTGAATCTTTTCACAAAACCTGTGTGAAAGTGTATTTCTTTAATTAAGAAGTCAGGTATTAAAAAAAAAAAAAAAAAAGTCACCATAATGTATTGTACTAACAAACAATACCACACGTCATCGTATATGTTACTTTTAAATTAAAAAGGCTGAAGGAAGAGACACCGAAACAAATCAAAATGTTCATAAACGCATGTTTTGACAAATCCCCTGCCTCACACTGGGTACATACTACTCAATGAAACCACAAGACCGGAGTGAATTCTGCCTCTGCTTGAAAGGTACGTGTTTGTAACAGAGGCCAGTGATTTATTGGTTTCTTTACAACCCTGTGCTTTGAGTCAACCCTTCTCAATTATATTAAGCTTGAATCATATTCACTGTGATTTGTGTGGTACCCAGGATCACCCCAAAAACAAAAGAGAAAGGCCAAAAAGCAGACAGGATCTAACCAACCTGTTGTTATTTCTTCAGGCTTCATTTGTGCCTTTGAATCAAAATTGTGATGATTTTACAGGGTCAAACAGAAAGCAAGAGTGAAAATCCACAGTGAATGAACTTTTCTGGAGAACAATATTAGCTCTAGGTTTCCAAAATGACATGGTTAGTTGAGCTTTTAAGATGTTCTATATTAACATTATAGATATCTCATAGGCATGCTAGTAGCTAATAGAAGAACATTCCAGTATATCAGTGACAATCTATGACTTGGAGAGGATTATCCATGTAATTAATTCTCAGTGAGGTAACTATATTTCTGCTCTTTAGTCAATAAGAAAGGCCTCTCAGTTATTGAAACATGATCCAGAACAGACACAGACACACAGAGTTGCGACATATTAAGCATGTCTGTACACTTACTGATTTAACACTACATACACAAAACAAAGTGTTATGATTTAAGTAAAAAATACTTGATGACTGGGGATCACAGCAGGCCAAAAATAAAAAAAATGCTGTTGATGGTCTCATTAAAAACAACATTTAAAGCTGTTTATATAGCATAAATGTGAACTGAATTCATGCTTTTTATCTTTGTGCTCCCATGCTGATGGGGATGTGCGGTACAGGAACGTATGTGAGACCAATGGGTGTATGTGTGTACGTGTGCTTGTTATGAACACAGCACAGTCGTTCTAAAGAATCCTCTTAAACCATGAAAAACCTCGAAGGATTCAAATAAAATATTTCACCAAACCACTGCCACTGTGCTGATGTTATTTGTTGTAATGCTACGTAGAACACTTCTTAGAAGACACTGCTGTAGCATGGCAGCTTCCCATCCTCATGTATGTCAGAGTATAAACTAACCTTTACAGTACCTCTCAAGAGCCCTTTGAAAAGAGTACTTTACTTTCACTTACAGATCTTGAGTAAGAGTGAGAAGATTCAGCTGCTCTAAGCTGAGCAGCCCATCTGTGCAGCATGAAGCAAATGGATGAGGGGTGGAACAATTAAGAAAAAAAGCAGTTTATTTAATAATCGATTCTTTCCCCCATCACACACTCACACAGCCAGGGCTCTCCATAGGGGTGGGCAAATGGACCGAACTGACAGTTAATTGAAACTGAAAGACTTTGCTAAACCAGGGAGGGGAAACGATGGGGAAAATTCTAATCAGATAGACTCTGCTCTCATTAATTATTATCTGTTACAGGCTCTGCTCACATTAATTATTATATGTTACTCCTGAATGAGCAGTGCTATTATCTACCAGGAGCTTTGACTGTGTTGACTGTGTTAATGTGCATTAATTTCAATCTTCAGTAATCAACGTGTTAATTTGAACAGTGCTCAACTCTATACATCATCTTCCATACGCATTCACACTTTCAGAACAGGACATGGTTTGTAACCTTGTTTGTATTTTTGATTTTTTTTTTAAAAGGCATAGGGAATTTGGAGAATATTGTTACATAATCAAGCTCCTGATGTCTCATTAAAAACAAAAAAAAAGAGAAGCAAATATTCAGTTATGTCAGTCCATATGCAATGCTGTTAAATATAATGGTCTCAACTTCAGTCAACGTCATACAACCAACTGAGGCTCTGAGTTACAGCTGTTTACTGAGGTGACCTCCACATACACCAGGCTCAATACACACTAATTCAGATACGCACATTCATCCTAGTCTTTCTTTTTCCCGTTTGCACAGTAGCATCATCCTATAAAAGCCATGCATTTCCTCATTCCTGAGGCATGTCCTTGCACATCCACAGCTCTTCATGTGCTCCATTCATTTCATCTGCAGGACCACCTACGAGAGTACACAGTGTGTTAGAGGAGAGATCAGTGCATGCATAAACATGGTAGTGTGCAGCTCCAAAACAGTGACTAATCAAATTATGAGAACTGGTGCATGTGAGAGAAAGAGGGTACCTTATTAGCAGCCTCCAATGAAGTGATGAGTGTGTTTAGCTCTTCTTTGCTCATTTCTATGTTTACAGCTCTCTGGATTCCATTCTCTGTCAGGTCGAGACAGAGGTTCAGTAGAGGAGTGTTTAGAGATGACAGCTTATCGCTGGATAATGCAAGCTGAACAAAAAAAAAAGGATGAGAATGAAAAAGAAAGCATTTTGATCAACCAAATCATCATCTTAACTAGCAAGGCTAGAAATGCACCAACCCCATTTTGTTCTATTTTCTATATAACTCTGATATCAGAATGCTGGGTATTGGCTGATTCCCAATACTGATACTCTTTTAGTAACCATGCAAGAAGATTGCACTCTTCTGCTGTAAAGTTATGCAAAACATCAGAGGCACAGGGACAGCGTACTTTAAAACTATGTGTCTCCAATGTACATGTACAATATCTGTGTTATGTCTGTCAACATTGCATGATTTCATGGCATAAAATAGGTCAGTGATTCAGATTAATCAGATAGTGATCCAGCCTTCTAGGTGAGTATCAGTCCTGATAGCAATAGTCAATATTTTGTTGGTGCATCCCTAGACAGGACAACTTTGCACTGTTGTGTACTTTTAGCTGCCAGTTGAAGTCATCTAGTTGTGTACTGCAAATTCTGTTGGTTCTGTCCACCAGCGCTTGCCTGATCTCCTCCTGCCTGGCATGCACACACTGCAGAACAGCCTCTGCATGTACAGATTCCAGATCACCCAGCAATTCCTGTACCTACACACACACACACCAAATGCACCAAAAAAAAAAAAAAAAAAAATGCATGAGTTACTGTCTTTAAGAGCTCAACATTTCATATGAAGGGTATGCAAACCGCACCCCACATTGAGCACCACATTGTTTACATCCTAATGAAATGAGATTAGTCCTGGATATTTTCTACCTACATTTTGTATATGCATAATATACCAAGTGATACACAATATGGCCAAAACTATGTGGACACCTGACCATCTCACCCATATGTGGGTCTTTCCCAAACTGTTGCCACAAAAGCCCTGTTTAGACAGGATTCGTTTTCAGGACATACGGCTCTAAAGCAATGTCACAACGGACGTCTGTTTGCATGGGATAAGCGATTTCTGTAGAAATTGCAGAGATGGCCATGTCTTCATCGTTTATGTGCTGACGATCCATCACGGCAGCCCAGTGCATCATACGTAACGGGGTACTGCACCACTACTGTGTTTGATAATACAAGAGAGCACCACCGAAGCAAAAGAAAAGCCGCAACTGAAACTTTATGCTTAGTTTCATTTTGGGGAGAACGTCAGTATAAAACGCCATTTGAACAAACAGTACATAATCATTCCGTGTGGGAGGAGATGTTTGCGAAGTTTACATTTACGGAGATTTTGCAGACGCCCTTATCCAGAGCGACTTACATTTATTTATTTATTTTATACATCTGAGCAGTTGAGGGTTAAGTGCTGTGCTTAAGGGCCCAACAGTGACAGCTTGGGGTGCTGGAGTCTGAACTCATGACCGTCCGATCAGTAGACCAATGGGGGGGGGGAATGACATGAAGCTCGTAATTATTACATTACCACACCTCCCCATATAAACTAGTCCTGTCTGAACATCCCTAAAGTTGAAAGCACACAACTGTACAGAATGTCTATGTAGGTTGTATGTAGCATTATGATTACCCTTCACAGAAAATAAGGGGCCCAAATAGATATGGTTTCCCAAAGTTGGCGTGTAAGAATTTGAGTGACCCGAGCCCTGACCTCAACCCCACTAAACAACTTTGGGATAAACTGGAATGCAGACTGTGCCCCAGACTAGGGATGGGCGATATCTTATAGTTTGCGATATACCGGTAGAAATTCTCCCCACAATAAGAATTACTCTTCCCGCGATAATAACGATAAAGCCTAGTTGATGACGTATTTCTGTGTGTGATGGTGTGCAGAGTGAAAACAAGTACTGCGGAAGGTGGACATAAAGCTGAGGAGGACTTTATCGCTAAACGGGAGCTACCGCTACAATCTGGAACTGGTTTGGTTACAGAAAATCAGTTTTACTTTTAGATCAATGTTTGTGTTTCTGAGGCTCTCAAGACTGCATGCAGCTATCACTTGTAGCCAAAAACAGTGGTGAATGGTACTATATTTATATCGTCACTGATATCGTTATCGCAATAAATAACAGAAAATATCGTGATATAGTTTTAAGTCCATATCGCCCATCCCTACCCCCGACCTCCTCACCAAATATCAGACCTAATTAATGCTTTTGCGGTTTAATTGTATTTTTACAAAAAAAAGAAAGAAAGAAAGAAAAAGCACATATAGGTGTGATTGGTCAGGCTTTGAACATATAGTCTGTGTAAACATAATTTAAGCCCTAAAATGATTAGCTGATGTTTATTTTTATGATTATTGTTGTTGTTTTTATTTTTATTACTTGTATAATTTTTTTTTCTGTGTACTGCTTATTTGGTGTACAGCGCTTTGAGATGCTGCTTTTAAAAGTGCTCTATAAAATAAAGTTTATTATTATTAGCCACTGCCCTTAACATGTAAACATTCAGATACTTAACCTCCTGATCTGAGCATTTCCTCCCAACAGCGACTCGAAAGAAGTAGTTTAGTGAGCTGATCAGTTCTCCCCACTCCAGCAGACTCCATGTTTCAGCATGCTCTATGTGCTTTGGGTGACTCCGACCACAGAGCCCATCCACCACCGTGTGCAAGAGCTGGACAAACAGTAACGACAATATGTGTATTCATCACACGCATAACATGATAATTCATCAAATTACTTGTTTATTTATTTATTATTTAAAGCCACTGTCTTTAGCAATACATCACCAGACCAGACTCTATCTAGATTCTGTTGCAAAAAAAAATATTAAAGAACACTTTAACAGTGGGTCAGGAGAATGATTTCACTCATAACTCCCACGATTATATAACTGGCTTTAGTTCGTCTAGTGAGTCTTTTGTCGCAGTTATGCACAATGAGTTTGGCCACCTGGTTTATTATTGATGTTGTATGCTGTATGCTATTATGTTGTATGCTAGTTAAAACGTTAAAAAAAATTTCCACCAAATGCACTCTCTGCACCGATATATTTATGCACGTACAATTACTGACTTTATATAACAACACACAGTTCGCTTTGTTACCTACTTTAGGACACTCTGTTGTAGATATTTTATCGAGCAATTTGAGCATGGTGACTAGCAGGTCCTCTTTCCTCCACACAACATCAGCTGACACGCATGTCACATGACTGAAGCCCTCAGAGCCGTGTTGCCAGTTTTCTCGTGTCACTTTCCTACGCTGTGGTTTTGGGATGTGCGATTTGCATCCATTACACTGTATTTCACTGTATTTCATATGTCACATTGAAATATAATAATTTGCTTACTTTCATACCACATATCAGCTGAAAGCAAAATAATTGAAACGTTAATCAAAAACAAGTAGTTAACTGGTCTACTTATTTTCATGACAATTCTTAATTTATGACAATCTCCGTAACCAAACGAGATTTTAGGAAATCACAGAAAGGTCACACAAGCTATTGGGTTTTTCATAAGGCTTTGTTAGAAATGTGGAATGATATACCCTTTCAATATTAAGGCTGTGTAGAGTCTGACAGGAGGTTTCGGTTCTGGTTTTATGGACCGTTTTTTGACAATAGAGCCCGTTTGTTTCACAGACCTGGCAACCCTAGTTTTGAGGTACATTGATGTGTACCGCATTTAATATAAACAGGAGTCCAAACTGTAATACGGATCAGCGCTGACACGAATTACAGTTTTGAAATATCAAGTGAGCAGTCGTGGACAGAGATTTAGTATTGATATAGTATTTTATTTACAACAAAAGTACCAATGTAATTTTAACCAAACTAAATGTACAATTTTTACAAGACAAAACAGATTAAACCCGGAAGCACGTACGGAATTTCAAGCTAAAAGTCTTCTGTCTATGACAAGAAAAAGGCATCTCTGAGCTCAAACTGTCAGCTATCGGATCCTTGTACTGTAATGACCAATTTTATTGACAGTCAATACATGGTTACTGGAATTGAATTTGACTCTTGGCCCCTCTTGTGGGAGTTTAACCTCCATTCCCGTGTTTCTGCTGTACAAACATATATCACACATTATGAAGGGCTTTATAAAAGTCTCATGAATTCGTTTAGAGGTTTTGCACAGGAAACACATGAAATGTGCACTTGAATGAATGAAGAATCACTGCTTTTGGCAATGGGATGGTAAGCATTTGTCAACTGAAAGACAGACTGTTTCTGTAGAATTCTGAATTCATTCTGCTGCTACCATCATGAGTTACATTATCAATAAAGATTAGTGAGCCTGTTCCAGAAGCAGTCGTGCAAGCCCAAGCCATGACACTACCTCCACAGTGCTTGACTGATGAGCTTCTATGTTTTGGATCATGAGCAGATCCAGTTTTTCTCCACACTTTGATATTTCCACCACTTTGGTAGAGGTTAATCTTGGTTCCAGAACTTTTGTGGATCATCTCTGTATTTCTTTGTGAATTCCAATCTGGCTTTCATATTCTTAGTGCTGATGAGTGGTTTGCATCTTGTGGAATGGCCTCTATATTTCTGCACATGCACATGAAGTCTTCTTCAAAAGCTGGAGTGTGGTACTTTCACCCCTGCCCTGTGGAGGTTGTTGGTGAAGTCACTGATTTGTTTTATTTTTCCCACAGTTCTCACAATGTTTCTTTCATCAACTGCTGTTGTTTTCCTTTGTCAACCTGTTCCATGTCTGGTCTATAGTGTTTTTTCCTTTTTCAGGACATTCCAAATTGTTGTATTGGCTATGCCCAATGCTGACACAATGGCTCTAATTGATTTTCTTTCTTTTCTCAGCTTCAAAATGGCTTGCTTTTCTCCTATAGACAGCTCTCTGGTCTTCATGTTGGTTGATCCTTCAAAACAACAAGTGCAGTCTTCACATGTGACATCCACGACTCAAACCAAGAGTAGTCATTCAGAGCTATTAATTCTTTAAAGAATCAATTTAACAGGGCATACCTGGGTAACAAGAAACACCTGTCAGTCACATGCTTCAAATATTTTTGATCACTTGAAAAAATGGGTGGGTTCAAACAAAAGGTGCCATGTTTTAAGTTTAACACATTTAGATGTAAATATCAGGAAAGGAAAGATGAGATTCAGATCTCATGTTCTTTTTTTAATCTCAAACCCAAATGTCTTCAACATATAGCGAAAACATTGTTTATCTCTCATTAAAATATGAGATTCATATTATTCATACACAATAAAGGAAGAAACTGCAGTGCAGGCTGACTTACAGCAGTAATAAAGTAGATGTAGTACAAAGGTTTAATCTACAAGGGAGATTAAATGCATTAAATGCAATACATGAAGTTTCCAGACAAAACAGGACATTTCGGACAAAGGTCGTTCATTATCTGTGCAAGCAGCATGTTTCCCAGAAGTGTAGTATGATGCACGTTTACTACATCTACATAAAAGTACAGACATATTAGAGTATAACAATATATACAATAACATGTCAAATATGTCATAGGCCTCAGAACCATTAAAAGATGTTAATGATTATTATTAGGGGACAAGCCCAGAATGGGCAATGGCCCTTATTGTTTTCATTAGTTTTCTTACTGAACTGGAGGCCATTGCTCATGAGGAATAGGCTAAGATTCCCCAGGAATGCTGACAGAAGCTGCAGTTTTAGAACAGTGCCACCTAGTGTTCACAAGATATGGAAAAAGCACATTTGTGCTTATAACTTCTGAATGCTTTGTCATAAAATCATGAACCTGGTCTCCTTAGATTCTGTGGGGCATACCAAATCGAATGACTTGACATTTTCTTAGGTACGCCATTTTGAATTTTCTAAAAAACATACTTTTTTTAACTCCTCCTAGGCCGTTCGTCCAATTTTCAGCTAAATCGAATCCTGTCATCGCCACATCATGCTGACATACATTTATGAAATCTCCATAACGCTTTATTGTTCAGACCAAACTTAGTATGTAATAGCCATCCTAACTTGAGGGTACCTGCACAGTTTCAGAACAGCACCACCTAGTGTTCATGAGATATGAAAAAAGCATATTTTTGCTTATAACATCTGTCCAGTTTGTCATAAAATCATTCATCTATCCATTTTCTATATCGCTTATCGTGGGGGAACCTGGAGTTTATCCCAGGGAGCATCAGGCACAAGGCAGGGTACACCCTGGACAGGGTGCCAATCCATCACAGGGCACAATCACACACCCATTCATACACTGCGGACACTTTGGACATGCCAATCAGCCTACCGTGTATGTCTTTGGACTGGGGGAGGAAACCGGAGTATCCGGAGGAAACCCCCGCAGCACAGGGAAACATGAAAACTCACGCACACACAGGGCAGCTTTGAGAATCAAACGCCCAACCCTGGCGGTGTGAGGCGAATGTGCTAACCACTAAGCTACTGTGCGCTCATCATAAAATCATGAGCATTCTAAAACAACACTTGCTTATCTCCTCACTTTGCCTCTGTCAGGCTTGGACCTGGAATTGCTGCTTGCAGCTATATTTTTATTATCGTTGTTGTTATATGATTATAATATGCTACATGTTGTTATTAGATTATTGTTATTATTGACAATTATATGTTTATTAACTAAATTAGACTAAGTATAGACCATTTGTAAATCAGAATTGTGTGTCCAAGTCTAATGAATCACATGAAATAAGGCAAATGTGTGTGTGTGTGTGTGTGTGTGTGTGTGTGTGTGTGTGTGTGTAGAATTAATATTCCATGTATTTTCAAAATATCCAGCAGTGAAAACCTATCGCTATATGATAAATAGACAAGAGGAACTTTAGACAAGTATTCTTCTTCTTCTTCTTCTCCTTATTATTATTATTATTATTATTATTATTATTATTATTAGCAGCAGCAGCATAATAAAACACCACTATTAAGGTGGAACTTCCCACAAATGCAAATGCCCCAGGAGGTAGATGCTGCTGCAGCTGATGAACAAAATAGCTGGTTGCAGGAGGAGATGCCTGCTGTAAAGCGGCTTCTAGTTGAAAATGTAACTAACGCCGAGAAAACTGATATATGAGCCGGGAAAACGCTCAGCCGCCCACACTGATTTTTTTTTAAATATATATATATATATCTCAGTGTGTGGACTTGATTCCCGTAAACCTCTCCTGATCATGCGGCACATCTGATGAGTGGGTAAGTTTATACTGGAGCTGAGAGCTGCTGTGTTCGTTTACTGTACCAGTAACTATGTTAGCGGGTTAGTGTTAAATTAGCCGGCTAGCTAGCAAGCGTTGTCGGAGCCGGAGAAGGAGTATGATACGCGAAAATAATCAAACTATTAACGTTTTTTGTTGTTGTTGTAGTTGTTGTTTTTTTTTAAGTTGGAAGAGTTTCCAGGCATCATTACGCTTGAATGAGAAAACTAATGCTGTTGTTTAAATACACATACATGTACAATTTTGTAAAAGATGTGCTTGTTATTATAGGTAGGCTGCACCGGTTTGCACTACTATCAGTTCATCTGTACCGTTAGTAGGAAGCTTTGCTAATGTAATAAAAAACAAAAATAAAACGAGTGTGTATTTCGTGTCTAAGGCCTTGTCTTATGAATATCTCGTGATTTCTACTTCACTATTTCGTGCTATTTCATACTAGAGCCCATGAGGGGAGTAAACTCAAACTGTAGTTAACGTTAGCTTTTGTTTCCTCCAGCTTGACTGTATAGAGCTTGATAAAAATGTCACTAAAAAGCACATCATTTCCCGAGGAGTCTCAAGACAAAACATATCTCAGAGATATAAATCCGGAAACCAGTCATAATGTTGTTTAAACTGAAATGGACTTAATCCAAAGGATATCAGAAATCAGTTCAGCATGTCCCAAAGCCGGAAATGAAGTAACAAAAAGTGTGTGTTGTATTATATGCCTATTTAATTGTACTGTGTGTTTGAAAAAACATAGATGGTTAATTATCTGAGTGCACGTCATTGCTAATCATTCCTGGATGGACTAATCAACACTCGGTTTATTTTCAGATAACACTGCATAATTTAAATGGTGGTTTTAGGAGGTGCTTTTTCCACTTCCTTTTTTTTTTTTTTTTGTCAACTACATTTTCTAGCACAAAAAAATACCAAAACGAACAAACATGCTACTTCCAGAGCACCATAAAGTTTACAGCTTTATTATAAACCTTTCAAAGTTAAATTAATGTCTTAGACAAACAGTTATTGCCATAATGAAAAATGAAGAATGGGTCATTTTGAGCAGAAAATATATGTATATTTTGGGCTGGTTGCTGTTTTGGCAAGATGTCGCCACTATCATTCAGCAGAAGTCTTATTGTGAAGCATTCAGCAAATTTCTGCTACAAATGATAGCTGGTCGTTAATGTTAAATGTTAAATGTGTTGAATAACTCTCTGAGTTTGATCCAGGCAGGTGGTAAGCATGATGAAGGCTCCATCAACACAAACATGACTAGGGTGGAATGATGATTTGGAGGCATACTGATTGTGATTGCTGTTTTATGCTAGTATTAAGATAGTAGTTTTTAGTTTTATGTTTACTTGTGTGTGCAGGAAAGAACTAAAGGCTCGGCAGGAAGCAGGGGCCTGAACTGAGCCTTTCTACATCAGTCTTTGGGACCTCTTGATCCACTAATGGAGTGGTTCAGTTGTTTTCGGCACGGACGGCAACAGGTGGCTTCCACAGAGTCGAAGCAAGGCTGGTCCTCTGCCAATGACTCGCCAGCCTCAAAAGGTGATTTAGATTCCCGGGACCACTCGGGACACAGGCTTTCAGGAAAACGAAGAACAGTGGTGGCACGATATGGTCCACACCGGGCAGAATACCAAAGCATCTCTAAAGGTTATCAAGGGAACAGTATTCGGACCACCAAGTACACCATCCTCAGCTTCATACCCATGAATCTTTTCCAGCAGTTTCACAGGTAAAAACCTCATATTTAAAGGGCCCGTATTTCACCCTTTACTTTAAAGTTATGTAATTCGTTATAACATAATCCTTTGTAACCAGCCTTTATTCTTTAGACGTAAACATGGTTGCTTTTGTTACCGTGCCTTTAAGCCTGATATAGGTAAATGATCTCTGTTGTGTGTAACATGAGTGATAATGGAGAATGACGTATCACCACCTCCTCCAGTAAGTCACATGTGGAAGTGCATTGAATGCAGTACAACAGCAATAGTTCAATGGCTGGATGAAATAAATGACCACATTCAAATCACTTGAATGTTGACAAAATATTGAACAATAGGCAGTTAGAATCATGGTATCGCATGTAGTGCAGAAAGCGACAAACTTTTTTTTTTTTTTTTGTATTTTGTCTCCTTAACTTTACAGACCATATATGAATTGTTTTATACTTCTACAGACTTTTGTTTCACAAAACCAGCTGACACATCTTGAATTATTTTTACCCATACATTCTCTTGAAAATGTACATGATGCATTATGGATTTAACTCCTTTCTGTGTGTCTGTGTTGAACCCTTTTTGAATCACATGACTTAACAACTATTAAGCTACACTTATTATTTAAATTATTTTGGTATTTGCTTCCTTGTTCATGCCGAAAGGGAGTTTGATAATATTTAAATATGATAATATCTGATAGCCAGGTAGGAGCACTATAGAGATCCAAAAACAAAACAAAAAAAACAAAACAAAAAAAAGAGATATCATATGGTTACATTCACATAATTTCTGCTTTTTACAAATCAGGTCAGGTTTTTAAAGGTTTAATACACTCTTATTTAAATAGTTTATGAAAGATTGCTATATAGAGAAAAGTTTACAAACATTCCCCTAAACCTAATTTTAGTCTAATTGAAAACGTTGCATTACGCCCCTCATCAGGGCTGAGTGGGTAGGAGGATTCTTTTGTTTCCAATTAAGTAATATCAATCTGTGTGCCAACTGTATTATAAATGCAATTGTGTTGATTATTTGATAACTTTATATTGAGATATTTAACACCAAATATAATTAGGACTGGATCTAGATCCAGTGATTTAGTATTTTAGACAGGACCTGAACAATTGTGAGCCAGTAGCTATCAGTGTTCGGACATATGGCCCATACCAGAGCATATGGCCTAGTGAAGCTGGTATCTGTCCACAGCGATTGCAAGCTGAGGCAACAGATGGAAACATTTGATGGAAAGATTTGATTTTCAATGTGTGACCATTCAGAAAAAATTAAAGAGCTAGATTATTAATGCATGACCGGGAATAGTTGGAAGTGGGGCAAATGCATACCTCCCTGTGGTTTGGGTCTCTGTAAATAACTATTTTTAATATCGGGGGTCTTTTTGTCCAAATAAATCAAGTTATAAACTTATCGATTAAAAAAAAGCCTTATTAATAAAGAGGGATACATTTAAAAAGATCGTGATATTTAGGCCCGATATTCATTTTAACAAAGGTAAGTGAGATTAGATCACCTTTCAGTGTTTTGCACTGCATGATCATATCATTCCAAATAATTTTGCTTAAATAATTCAGAGAATGATTTGGTAATGTAAACCCCTAGATATTTGAAATACCTTGAGATTTTGAAGGGGAGGAAAGTGAATGTTTGTTGCTGAGCTGTTGGGTTAATTATAAACAGTGTGCTCTTTGAGAGATTGATATTATACCCTGATGCGACTCCAAACCTCTCCAGGGTTGATTTGATGACCAGCATTAACTTTGAAGGGTTGGAGATCTATAACAGTAAGTCGTCAGTGTATAATGACTCTTTGTGTTCCCTCCATCCTCTGAGGATCTCACTGTAGGGGTGTGTCTCATCAGCTCCCTAGGTCGTGAAGCAGTATATAATGTACAAGAGTTTGGGCACTGGTAAGGACCCTGGCTCACCTCACATTGGGACACTGATAACTCAATTTCCGGTGCCATGACTATGTACTCGTGTTGTAAATCATAATTAAAAAAAAAAAAATTATATTACACTAGCTACTGGATTTTTTTTTTTTTTAAATCATGAAACACTTAAGTCATTGGACTCAAACAAACTTTATATAGAACATCAAATAAAGTTAAAAATCATGAATGTAATTAATAATTTTAGAGCTACAACAACGATAACAAGCTGCTTACATTTGTAGACGAAGTTGGCTGAGTGTTTATCCCCCATTTTTCTCGAGCTGAGAGGCTTCAGAAAACATTTCCAGTAAGAGAACATAGTGAGTGACGATGCTCCCTGGTTTTTGCAGTGCATTGTGGGATTTTTTTAGGGAGCGAACGCTCCAGTGTACTGGAAGGATTTTGCGATTGAGACAGCCCTTAAAATAGCCGACTCCCTGATCAGTGCCCTGACTACTTAACTAGGGAGCTGGTTGAGACACACGGTAGGTCTTTGCAGCCTGCAGTGAGATGGCTAGTGATTTGATAGCTAGCATGAATAAGAAGGGAGAAAGAGGGCAGTAGTTTAATGATCGTGATGAATGTTTGGCCAAATTAAAACCTTGACAGGGCCATGGATAGATAATTGCATTCTACACTGTAAAGGCCTTCTCATTTTGCAAGGAAATAAAAATCTCTGGGTGATTATGGTCAATACTGGGTATATAAATAATATTAAGCAATCTTCTGATGTTAAAAAAATAAAAGCCAGTTTTTATTGAACCCTGTCTGATCTGCGTGAATCACAGAAGGAAGAATATTTTCCATGCGGGTGTCTAAAATCTTATGCTAGTGTTTTATCAAGCAGACTCACTGGCCTGTATGAGCTTGGAGCTAATAGGTCTTTGTCTTTCTTATGCATCAAGTAAATAAATTTGAAAGTGCTTCAGTAAATTCTTCAAGCAGAGAAGATAAGATGAGATCGCTTTTGAAAAACTCATGCATCTGGTCCTGGGGATTTAGAATCCTGCATATTTTGGATGACTTCCTAAACGATTAGAGGTTTTTCTAGGAGTTCCCTTAAGTTCACAAAAATTCTGTTCACAAAGCAGATGCTCTTAAAAAGACAGCAGTGAAAATCAGTTGTTTTCTCTTTTTGAGGACAGAAGTGCCCTCATGGGACTTAAGCTTGTACACTGGATGCAAATAACAGCTAAAACCTGCTAAAAGCAGGCACATGCTAAAACCATGTGTCTTTGTAGTTCTGTCATAAATAACAAGCCTTGTTTCCAAGTTCTTCTTAGTATCTGTATTCTGAGAACTTTGCAGCCTCTGGAGTATATAAACCATCAATGTGTCTTTTTTTTGAAGTTGCCAAGATGGCTCTTTATCTGTCAGTTCTGCTAAGTGTTGGGCCTGGAGGTCTAGACTTACTACAACACTGTAGTTCCGAAGCAGATCTTTGCAACTCTAGTCCTCTGGCATCAGGCTTCAGGACAATGCATCAGAGTCTTGGTTTGTTAAGGTCATGATTCTAAAAATAAGACATGCATGGCTTAGACACAATCTTTTCAATTGTCCTGAGTTCTTTGGTTGGGACAGATGCTATATCAGACTACTGCTGTGATGTAGACCTTAAGAAGAAGCCATTTAATATGGATCATTCCAACAATTGGCTGAGTAGGACTTTATTGATTTGTGCAATGTGTGGCGTACATCTGCTATGTTCTGTAATACAGTCCCTCCAGTATTTCCTGATTTTGCGATCATAGAAATTAACGCAAAATCAAGCAAACTCCTCAATATTCTGAGGAGCTTGCAATATTTCAAAATTACCGCAGATTTTCCACAGATTTGGGCCAAGACGCGTCATGTGGCGTCATCACAACGTGCATTCAGCCAAAGCCCTCTTCAGTTCATGTGCGTTGAACATGAGGACAGCTATAAGGTCTCATTTACCAATAAACATCACTGCATACAATTGCAATTTCTCCAACTTGAGTAGTTTTCCGCAAAAACAATAAGCACAAAAAAAACCTCTGCAAGTTGCATTGCAAATTCAGAAAAATGCCACAGCAAAATCAAGCATTTTTTGCTGCAACTATCACAAACAACTTCACAATATCCTGTACAGACTGGTTATAGAATGTTTTATGCATCATTTGTGGATGTAGAACAGGCGCTTTTATGCCAGGAAAACATAATACAGCATATATCTTCAGAATGTCAAAAGACAGAAGCAATCATCCAAGGACAAGCTGCAGAATTTGCATTTAAGGTCAGCCAAATTCATACTCTTTGTGCACAGACTGAATGGCATAGACTTAAATTGAATGAGTCCATGTTGAGCAGGTCTCTATCCTCTATCTGAAAGATTTTATGTTAGTGTTTTGAAATGTAGGAAATGGAAACAACAATTATGGATTATATTTCACATGCATACTTTTATTAGAGTTTAGCAGGTAAATTCTCTGTCACTAAGTGAAATGTTGCAGAAAAGAAAAAAAAAATTAATGGAGAAAATACTGCATTTAGTGTTGTGACATGATTTTCATCATATACCGTATTTCTCATTCAACAAGCCAACAAAACAAGATAGCAAAAAAAGCATGATGGTTGTGTTGTACTGAAATTTTTCTAACAGATGCAGTGTCTAAGGTGTTGTCCTAGTGTTAAACAATAAATTCTGAATAAGTGTGAAATCCCAAACATGAGTATGAAATGTAATAACTTTAATCTTTCAGTATTATAGTAAGGATTCATCCCTCAAACCCGTACAACAAATGCGGCACAGCATACCATGAAAAGTGACTATACTTTTCTGATGCATGTTTACAAATGATTTACACATATTCTGCCTTATGTGGTTGGTACCTAAGCTTAGAAAATTCACATAGCTTGTGTGCTAAAGTGAGCATGGTCCAATGCACCTCTCCACATCCTTTACTGTTTAACTAAGGGCACTTAAAAAAGAATAGTGAAAAATAAGTCATTGTAAGGTAAGGTTTGAGAACTTGAAACTAGTAGCTTGAATCACATGTTAGTTCTAAGGACTTGAGTGGGTAATGTGGGTTTGTCAGATTTAAGTTTATGTTTCATGTACTGTAATTGATCGCATGAAGCCACTCCTCGAGAGATCATTATTATTGAAAATAGGTGGGTCAAGCTTAGATTCATGCAAGAGAGAGGTTAAAACACTTGACATTCTAAAAGCTTAAAACGCTCTTCTTCCTTAGTCATGTCAATCATCTGAAATGTTGGTGTATTAGCTCACTTCCCACTTTCACACAGTCAACTCAGTGTATGTTTAAATCTGAGTGTAATTGTCAATCTGGTACTGGCTATAGGTACAATATATATAGTGGTGCGTGAAAGTTTGTGAACCCTTTAGAATTTTATATATTTCTGCATATATATGACCTAAAAGTAGACAAAGAGAACCCAATTAAACAGATGAGACAAAAATTATACTTAATTATACTTGGTCATTTATTTATTAAGGAAAATCGTCCAATATTACACTCTGTGAGTGGCAAAAGTATGTGAAACTCTAGGATTAGCAGACAATTAGAAGGTGAAATTAGAGCCAGGTGTTTTCAATCCATGGGATGACAATCAGGTTTGACTGAGCACCCTGTTTTATTTAAAGAACGGTGATCTATCAAAGACTGATCTTCACAACACGTTTGTGGAAGTGTATCACAAACAATGGAGATTTCTGAGGACCTCAGAAAAAAGAGTTATTGATGCTCATCAGGCTTAGTTTGAACTCCACCAATCCACAGTCAGACAGATTGTGTACAAATGGAGGAAATTCAACACTATTACGCTCCCCAGGAGTGGTCAACCAACAAAGATCACTCCAAGAGCAAGACATGTAATAGTCCCCAAGGTTGCAAAGGAATCCAGGCTAACTTCCAGTCAACTAAAGAAATCGGAATTGGGTCACTTGAACCATGTAGTGTAAATGCAGCCTTGTAAATCCTACCCGATGTAAATCCTACCCTTATGGATAATGAATAAAGAATTAACAAAGCTGTAGCAAGTGATGTGTCCGTAGCCCAGATAAATCTGCCTTGTAAACAATATTTATCACCTCAAAGTGTCTGGACAGACCAAGCTGCTATAGACTGAGTAGGTGGCCTTATTGAAACTTACTGTAGGTAGTTATGTAAAGGTTTTCATGATAATGATTTATAGTCAGTCATTTTCATAATGGAGAGTTCAACATTAGTTTTCCTTGCCCTAATTTGCATGTATGGACTGTAGGGATTGGAGCTGTAAACATTTCTCATTTGAAACAAAGCTATGTTTTCCATGATTACTTTTAATCAGACAGGCTTCTGATGTCACAGCTGGACAGACGCAAATCAGGTTAATGTTATAACACAGTAGGAAAGTAGAGAGCTCTTTTAGTCACAGCAGAATGGTTGCTGTTTGAGTACATCAGCACCTCCAGAAAGTATTCATCCCCCGGTGATTAATTCTCTTTTTGCTGCCTTGCAACATCAAATTAGTATTCATTCTCTTTGTTTTAGTAATCTGAATTAGGACTCGTTTTTAATTAGTGAGAGCTCACATTACATAAATAATAAATATCTCTGACATAATAACAAAGTGGAAAATGTGTGGCACAACCCAGATACTACCAAGATCAGACCAAACTGCCGCTCAGACAAGAAGGGCACTTGTCAGAGAACTGTCCAAGAGTCAACTACAACCCTGAAGGGATTACAGAGCTCATTAGCTGAAATAGGATAACCTGTGCAAAGCTTAATATAATCAGCTCATCACAGAGCCACCCTCTATGGAAGAGTGGCAAGAAGGAAGCCACTTCTGAGAAAGGCCAGCAAATCTGAGAGATTTTGGACAAATATTTTGTAGTCTGATGAGAATACAAGTTGAGCCATTTGGTCTAAAAGCATAAATCCATGCATATTTTGTGCAACCAAATACAGCCAAGCACCAATAACAGGTAACACAATTCCTGTGATTAAGCACAGTGGTGGTAGCATCATGCTCTAGGGTTGCTTTTCAGCAGGAGGTACTAGAAAGCTTGTTGCCATCACAGGCAACATGGCTGGAGCCAAATATAAGCAAATTGTTGGAGAACTTGTTCCAGTCAGCCAGACATTTGCATTTAGTATATGTTCAAAAATGCATGTTCCAAAAGGGCAAAAACTACAAAGGAATGGTTTGAAAAAAGAAGTTTTGTATTTTGAAATGGCCAAAGTCAAAGCCCAGACTTAAATCCAGTTGAAAATCTGTGGCTTGATCTGGAAATTGCTGCAAAAAGACAATTCACAATGAGTCAGTTGGTATGTGAAAAATGAGTAAGAATCACTGTATGAAGTCAAAGCCCAGATTTAATCCAATTGGAATTTTTTTTTTTTTTTTTTTACAGAGCGGCAAACCTGTACTTCCTGTTCCTGGTGTTGCTGAACTGGGTTCCGGTGGTGGAGGCTTTTCAGAAGGAGATTACCATGATCCCTCTCATTGTCGTGCTCACTGTCATCGCCTTCAAAGATGCCATAGAAGACTACAGGCGCTACTGCTATGACCAGAGGATAAACAACAATCTCACACACGTGTACAGTGGGTCAGTATGTGGGTATATAAATGAAAATAAAAATGGATAAATTTATGATATTGCCTCCCTTTGATTTTCTTTTAAGAAAATTACTAATTTTATCATTTGCAATTTATTTGACATGAGCACATAATATAATGCTTCTTCTAATACCTATGGCGATATAATCTATTTGGTCAAGAAAGATAACCAAATTCAGAATGAGCATTGGGTACAGCATGGCTTTGTGGCAGTGGAAATAGTGATAATTTGGAGGATTATGGGTAATTTGCCTAGCTGTGCTACACTGTATGTGCTATTAGATTCAGTGTATGGCCTGTGCCATAATTGCGTGTGACTGGCTGCACTTTCTCTGAATGAGAATAGCTTCAGTCAGGCTTTCACACATATATAGTCAGATTTCCTCTAGTAGCAGCATTAAACATCATTGAGTTACAGATAGGGTAATTGATATATGCTCATTCCAAATCACCTCTGAATCTTTTATAGCACTTTGTGGAAAAACCGTTGAATGAACCGTTTTACCTGATTTTTGATAGGTGGCTTTTTTTTTCCAGTCATGGCATCAGACATTGTAGTCAAATACACAGATCAGCATTAACATTAAAAACACCTGCCTAATATTGTGTAGGTCCCCCTTGTGCCGTCAAAACAGCTCTGACACATCGAAGCATGGACTCCACAAGACCTTTGAAGGTGTGCTGTGGTATCTTGCACCAAGACATTAGCAGCAGATCCTTTAACTCCTGTAAGTTGCGAGGTGGGGCCTCCATGGATCGGACTTGTTTGTCCAGCACATCCCGCTCCTTGTCATATTCTTCAAACCATTCTTGAACAATTTTTGCAGTGTGACAGGGTGCATTATCCTGCTGAAAGAGGATACTGCCATTCGGGAATACGTTTGGCATGAAGAAGTGTACTTGGTCTGCAACAATGCTTAGGTAGGTGGTACGTGTCAAAGTAACAGCCACATGAATGCCAGGACCCAAGGTTTCCCAGCAGAACATTGCCCAGAGCATCACACCACCTCTGCCAGCTTGCCTTCTTCATATAGTACATCCTAGTGCCATGTCTTCCCTAGATAAGCGACACACGCACCCGGCCATCCACATGATGATGTAAAAGAAAACATGATTTATCAGACCAGGCTACCTTCTTCCATTGCTTTATGTGCTCATGTGCCCATTGTAGGTGCTTTCTGTGGTGGACAGGGTTCAGCATAGGCCCTCTGACTGGTCTGCCGGTACACAGCCTCTTACCTTTCTATCATAGCCAGCAGTTTGTGCTACAGTAGCTTTTCTGTGGGGATCAGACCAGGCGGGCTAGCCTTCACTCCCCATATGTCTCAGTGAGCCTTGGGTACCCATGGCCCTGTCTGCGGTTCACCAGTTGTCCTTCCTTGGACCAATTTTGGTAGGTACTAACCACTGCATACCGGGAACTCCCCATAAAACCTGCTGTTTTGGAGATGCTCTGACCCAGTTGTCCAGCCATCACAATTTGGCCCTTGTCAGAGTCACTCAGATCCTTACGCTTGCCCATTTTTCCTGCATCCAACACATCAACTTTGAGAACTGACTGTTGACTTGTTGCTTAATATATCCCACCCCTTGCCATTGTGCCACTGTAATGAGATAATCAATGTTATTCATGTTACCTGTCAGTGGTGTTAATGTTATGGCTGATCAGTGTATGTCCATACACAGCACATTATTTCTCTGCTTTAGGGGAGTTTGTAAACTGTTTCCATAGTCTATTTCTTAGGGTTCACCCACTATGTAGACACTTGAGTCCTACCAGTACAGCACACAAAGTTTTGAGAGGTAGGTTGAGACCTTCAATCAAGTGCAAGCCTCTAGCAACACTTTTAGACACTAGACAAGACTTCATTTTAAGCCAATATACACAAAATTAAAAATCTTGAGTATCATGTACAAAGTGTCATGGTTTTGAGCTTGGGTTATTGTCTGCATGGAGTTTCTGTGCATTTTGTGTTTACTCCAGGTTCTCTGGCTTTCTCCCATCTCTAAATGCCAATAGGTGGATTGGCTAAGATAAATTAGCCTCAAGTGTAAATGAGTGTGTGAATGTGTGTGTGCATTGTGCTCTGTGATGGACTGGCATCCTATCCAGGCTGCATTCCCATCTCACACCCAGTGTTCTTGGGACTGGCTTCAGGTCCACAGTGACCCTGACCAGAATAAATTAATTACTGGAGTTACTGAAAATTATTGAGTAGTAATGTAATTAATATGCTGGATTTATACAAAATATACGATCCCCTTTTCAACAAAATGTAGTATTAAGTGCCATTATTGTATTAACTGTCATAATTGTATGTTTTAACTGTTAAATTACTGATATTATTTTGCACAGTGATCACCCTGTTCTTTTATACGTCTCACTCGTGATATACAGTTAGTAGCTCTCATAGCTGTGGACCTCTTAGCAACCAGCAGGTTGCATACTACAATGAGTTTCCCGTTTATCAGTTATTGAAAGGATATCTCTATGCGGGCTGGTTTATGGCCCCTCAATTTGTGTATTTTAGCCTTATCATCAGGTGTGGCAGATATACACATCACACACATGCTCTCTTAGCAAGAACTGAGTACCGCAGTGCAAGCGTTGGAGCTTATATTGGAACTGATGAAAAGCTGGGGGAAAATGGTTCAAATTTGTTAATAATAACTAAATGTCCAGAGCTTATATGCCTGGACTTTTCGGTCTGGAATCCAACATGCCAAGATACGCAAAGGCTAAAAAGAGGAGGTTGGTGGTCCCAAGCTGGATTGAAAAGGCTGAGGGTCGGCACTGGACGTACTGCGGGAATAAAATAAGGACCACAAAGTACACTTTCCTCTCCTTTATCCCCAAAAACCTGTTTGAACAGCTTCACCGCTTTGCCAACATCTATTTTATTTTTCTGGCTTCGCTAAATTTCGTGCCCATCGTGAACGCGTTTCAGCCCGAGATTGGAGTAATACCTATTTTTCTGGTAATGTCAATCACGGCAATAAAGGACCTATGGGAGGATCAGCGAAGAAGAATATCTGACAGGCAGGCCAACAACCAGCCATGTAAATTGTATAACAGGTAAACAAATGTGCAGACAAACTGGATGCTAATCCAAAGATAGGAAAAGCCATCTTCGATTAACTATACAACTTCTTTGAGCTTATGCACCTTCAGTGCAGTTAGTGTCCAGTCGAACTACATAAATGAGCAAAATGAAATGATGCTTTGCTCATATTATTTCTGTTTACTTTATTTTTTAATTTTCACTTTCACAATGTTACAGTATTCAATTATTCTCGTTTACTTCTTGTTTAAAACCTTTATGTTTTTCTCAGTTGGGCTTGTTTTAATTCTTGTAATTCTTTTCTACTAAATGCAGTCTCTTAAAGCTGTTAGTTATTGATGAGGAATGCGCATGTATGTAAGAAACCCTGAAAGCTATTTTCCTGCCCAAGTTAAAGGTGTAAATAATTGAGCTGTAATTTATGGCTTTCTATTGTTAGTCTTGGCATAGTGATGTGCTCATATCCTTTTATCTTATTTCTGTTTTTTCCCCCCTCAATGCGTGGGTTGTTTTTCAGTTTGGCATTGTTCTGATTAACAGAGGTGCTGGCCATTTCAGATTAAATACAGTGAAACAATGTACTGTACAATTTTCACATGTGAAACTTTTGAATATGATGTATTATTGTTTAAGGCCACATTTCAGGGGTTCTGTAATCCTGATAAGTGAGACTTGAGTTAATGGTTAATCCACAGCATAGTCTTTATAGCACTGACATGTTTTTTTTGTGTGTGCAGATATCCAAGGTTCAGGTGCACTAAACCTGAATCAGGCCCTGTTTTGTGTTTGTGTTTTTGCCTCTGAGAATACAGTGCAGCATTCTATACTGGTACACAAATAATCACACACACACAGTCACAGTGTGTACATGTCCTTCTCCCAACACAAAAATCTGATGTATAAACAAAAGGGTTGAATGTATTTCAATCACAGTTACCAAATTAAACATTAAAGTCGGCTGTATGTTTATACATAATTAGTATACATGCAGTCATGGGTAAAAAGAAAGTGTCCCTCCTTCAATTCTATGTTTTTAGTTTTCAGGGCCTAACACCTTTATTTTTGTCTTCTGTAGCCATTCACAAGTCAATTTCCTGGTGTGCTTGGGATTACTGTCCTGTTGCATGACCCAATTTCACCCGAGCTTAAGCTTGAGAAACATATTCTGGAATAAAGTACATCATTGTCTAAATGGCTGCAAGTTTCCCAGGTCTTGTGACTGCAAAACAAACCCAAATTATCACCTGTCCACCACCATGCTCGACAGTTGGTATGGGGTGTTTGTGGTGATGCACTCTGTTTGTTTTTCTCCAAACATGGTGCCGTGCACGGTCCCATCAGTTTGAAGGATATTATTCCAGAACTTTTGTGGTGTCTTGTGCCATGCTTTTTTAGGAGAATGGGGACTTTTTCCTAGTTACCCTTCCATGAAAGCCACACTTGTTCAGTCTTTTTCTTATTCTGCTGTCATGAACATTTCATTTCATGTGCTTGCAGAGGCCTGTAGGTCACATGACAGCAATTTGCTGAGATTCCCCCTCCTGGGAAGATTGCCAACTGTCTTGAAGGCTGTCCATTTCTAAACAATCCAATGAATTTCAAATTGTTTGGAGATGGCCTTATAACCCTTCCCAGATTGAAGAGCAGCAGCAATTGCTTCTCTGAGGTCATGGCTGATGTCCTTTCTTCTTGGCATGATATTGACACACACCTTCAGAATGTGCTTCAGAATACCAAACTGGCAAAAGTTCTGCTTTTATAGATGTAGTCACACTTCTTGGTGATGAACTAATCTTGTGCATTTCATTAGTTACATCTGGCTGCCAATTACATCTGGCAAACAGTTACAATGTTTGTGGAAGTAGGAAGGGTGTACTTATTTTTTCCCCATCTGGTTTCTGAATGTTGGTTTACATTTTGGGGGAAAAAATGACCATATAGAAATCTGTTGTGGTTTTTTTGTTGTTGTTGTCACCTTAGGTTATTTGTTTGTTTATAGAAGTTGGTGAGGATCACCCAATTGTTATTTAGGTGATGATAAATAAAAACCTAGAATTGACGGAGGGTGTGCATTCTTTTTCCCATCACTGTATACCTGTCAATAGAACTGCACTCCTGCAAGTTAAACTATGAACGTCACATAGAGTACAGCATTGAGGCCCAGTAGTTATTTGAGCTGCATAATAAATTGTTGGGGTTTTTTTTTTGTTTTGTTTTGTTTTAAAGCTGTTTAGTCTAATTCAAGATGAATCACGTGTCCCGATATAATGGCTAGGTTTCAGATGTCTTTTTGTGTACTAGAGACTGGGTTTTAAGATGAACGACTGAATGATGATTTGTTATTGAAGCAGCCATTACACATGGGATGGTGCAGATATGTATGTTTGTGTTCTAGAATTCAAATATGTTTAATGTGTTTGTTTTTTTGTTGTATGTTACTGTAAAATAATGCATATCTGACTTCCACTTCTCATGCTTTAAATATTTCTTTGTGTTGCAGTAAACAGCAATGCTACGTGGAGAGGCGCTGGGCTGATGTATGTGTGGGTGATGTAGTGCATTTGTGCTGTAATGAGATCATTCCCGCTGACATGGTGCTGCTCCACTCATCCGACCCAAATGGAGTGTGTCACATTGAAACTGCCAACTTGGACGGAGAAACCAATCTGAAACAGAGACAGGTGGTCAGAGACCTACCACAACAAGTGAGCCATCACCCTTAGTGTTTGCTTCTCCTTTTTAATGGTAATGACTTTATCAAAATATCAAAAGAAATATAAGCACAGTAACTGTGTGTGTGTGCGTGTGTGTGTGTGCATGTGTGTGTGTGTGTGCACACGCTTCTGCTTCAGGGATCGGAATTTACTCCAGAGAACTTCAGCAGCCGCATTGAGTGTGAAAACCCCAATGATGATCTGAGACGTTTTAGAGGCTACATGTGAGTGTGGCTTAATGACTGAAATTTCAGAGAAGTGTGGAGTTTTGGGGAAAGCCGTCAGATGTTGCTGTGACTGAATTCTGCCAAAAGGCCAAAAGAAAAGACAAACAATTGGGTTTTGACCAAAATTTGTTTTTGCTGCTTTTAACAACATCCTAATCTTGCCTAGGTTTTCTTCAAAGATCATGTTGGATTAGAAGACCAGTTTAACAAGAATGGGCGGTAAAAACCATCAGTCTGCATATGTGAAAGATATCTAGAGCCCTGCTAGTTAGGTGTGAGTTACTCATACAGTGAATACATGCCATTCGTTGGTCAACTATTTCGATAGCTACGTGCCATAGTGAAAAATAACAGTTTAGGTTATAATCAGATACCGGCTGTCAAAATGCCTGTAGTGCACACTGTCTTATAATCAGCACAACAGATAAAAATTGCTAATACACTCTGATGCCAGCAGAAAAGTT
This sequence comes from Stegophilus panzeri, assembly GCA_024331685.1. NCBI lineage: Eukaryota > Metazoa > Chordata > Actinopteri > Siluriformes > Trichomycteridae > Stegophilus > Stegophilus panzeri. The sequence goes on along the minus strand of JANDJT010000169.1, from coordinate 22,226,023 downwards.
TTCAAAATGTTTGGATTAGGCGTTTGATTTGATTTAAAAAAATATATATTTTATAGCCTGTCATTTAAAAGCAGGTTAAGGTAATTACAGTTGAGATCATATAGAAATGACGTGAAACTACTAAAGACTCACAAAATTAGTGATAATAATGATTTCTAATCATCTAATTGGAGTAGAGTTGAATTGCTAGCAGAAAATAAGTGCAATTTACCACACTGACCACAGCAAAATAAAACAAACAAACAACATAGGAAACTCAATACCTAGCTGAATCAAGCGAACAAGTGCGCTAATGTTAGCTAGCTACCTATTGAGCCACTGAAATATCTTACCTGTTCAGCAGAAAAAAAGCCATCTCTGCATCAGTCTTCAGTGCCTTCAGAGTTGTCTCCACCTATCGAAAGCCATGCTGATATTTATTCACGTTTTAGCACAGGCTCTGTCGCTTTCCCTTTTTGACTGTAGGCTATTCGCAGTTCGAGGTTTCTGTCAACAATGATTGCATTGAACTATCCAGATTAAAATGTAATTCTAAGCGACTCTTGTAAGAACAAGCTACAAACACTCCACCATTCTCATGCAACCACGCAAAGACGAATTTCCCACCAAATCCGACCCGACAGCTCAAATTATAAATCATTATTTTTAAACTTACCGTTCTGAATCAGGGTAAGGTAACGAGACAGTTTTGAACACTGATTTTTATGTATTTGCTCAATAATTGATTTTTGGTCATTTTTAACCAAAAAAATGTTCGATACTGCAGCTTTAACAAATAGTGTGTGTGTGTGTTTTCAGGGAGCACCCTGATAAAGTACGGGTGGGATTACATAGTGAAAATCTCTTGTTGAGGAGCTGTACAGTGAGGAACACTGAGACTGTGATTGGCATTGTGGTCTATGCAGGTACAACGCATGAAGTAAACACACAATTCATTATGCTGACAAGGACATGAACACTTCTTTACGTACAGTGGGAAACATGGATTATTTAAATGGCTGAAAATGTTTGACACTGTGTGTGTGTGCGTAGGTCATGAGACAAAAGCAATGCAGAATAACAGTGGCCCACGTTATAAGCGAAGTAATCTGGAGCGCAAACTCAACATAGACATTATTTGGAGTGTAGTCTTACTACTGCTCTTGTGCATTATTGCTGCTGTGGGTAAGAACAAGCACACACACACACACACGCACATATCAAATACATTCTCTGCATCAGCTAAATCAACAGAGTGTGGTCAAATTATTCAAGGTGATGTTACTTCTTGAAATCTTGTTAAAAAATGGTTGATGTTGCTGTTAATTAGGCCATGGTGTGTGGCTGAGCAGCCTGAAGGATCCAATCTTTATGATCTCAGATGGCACACACCCAGCTCTCGCTGGCTTCTACATGTTCTGGACCATGATCATTGTTCTGCAGGTGTGTATTTGTAACAACACACAAACACTTATTCATCTGTTCGCACTGTCCGCATGTCTTCATCTGCTTCTTACACCTTTTTCACACAGGCTATAGGAAATATGGTGGTTCGAATTATGGATGCTTCAAGTAACCATCCATAGTAATTCTGTTTGTTTATACATCAATGTCTTTTACACCACTGATTGTGTGGAGTTTTGCATGTTTTCCCCATGTCCGTGTGGTTTTCTCTGGGTTCTCCAGTTTCTTCCCACTTACAAAAACATTCTAGTAGGTGAATTTGCTAGATTGTCCCAAAGTGTGAATGAGTGTGTTTGTGTGTGTGTGTGTGTGTGTGTGTGTGTGTGTGTGTGTGTGAATGTATGCGTGTGTGTACATGGTGCCCTGTATTCCCACCTCATGCCCTGACCAGGATAAATTAAAAAGGTCAATAATTAAATTCATGTCTAATAAACATCTTTAAAGTGCACCTATTATAGTTTTGAAACGTGCCTAATTTTGTTTTAGAGGTCTCATACAATAGATTTACATGCATCCAAGGTCAAAAAACACTTT